>VXBA01003875.1:132855-317598 GCA_013399895.1 Serilophus lunatus
TCTGATCATAAAAGGAAACTAGATTGGTAAACAGGATCTTCCCCTCCTGAATCCATGCTGACTAGGTCTGATCTCATTATCCTGTAGATTCAGCATGATTTCCCTTAGGCTGACAGGTCTATAATTCCCTGGACCCTCCTTCTTGCCCTTCTTGTAGATAGGTGCCACATTAGCCAATTTCCAATCATCTAGAACCTCTCCAGTAAGCCAAGACTGTTGAAAGGTGATTGAAAGAGGCTGAGCAAGCACATCTGCCAGCTCTTTCAGCACTCTAGAATGAATCCCATCAGGTCTCATAGACTTATGAGGATCTAGGTGGAACTGTTCCCTGACTGTATCAACTAGTTTAAGCAAGGACTTGTCCTGTAGACCATCAGTTTTACTATTAAAAACAGAGGCAAAGAAGGTAATGAGTACCTCTGCCTTTTCCTCATCTTCAGTTACTATATTCCCTTCCTTATTTAATAAAGAGTGGAGATTGTCCTTATCCCTTCTTTTACCATTAGTGTGTTTATAGAAACACTTTTTATTATTCTTAACAGAGGTACCCAATTTTAGCTCAAACTGAGCCTTTGCTTCTCTAATTTTTTTTTTACATGATCTAACAACATCCTTAAACATCACCTGGGATACCTCCCCTTCTTTCCAAAGGCAATTCTTTACTTTTTGGCGTGTGGGAAGTTGACGAATATTATATCGTTTTGTATCTAGCTATGAAAAATAGGTTCTAAAATTAGCGAAAACTGAAGTTCTTAAAACCCCAGTAATAAGGGGTTTAGGAAATATCAGGTAACTTGATAATCTGATGATATAGACCTCTTCCTTTTTCTACTTTGCCCTTTCTGTTATCTTCCAAATGTTAATTTTTCTTACTTGCTTTGTTTTTTTTCCCCTCTATTTCTGTATTTAAGAGGAAGCATCTTTCTTATTATTAACCATGTTAATAATTTGTGTAACCTCTCCATCTTCCACTTATATTTTCATTCACCTTTGCTTGCCTTTGTATTTTACTGTATCTCTTTAGTTACTTTTCAGTAAGGTGTCCTAATGCTCTTTTCCCTTAAGTGCTATATACCAAAATATGCTTTCTTTTCTCTAGGAGAGGGTACAGAATAACCTGGTAGTGGTGAGACAGACAGTAAAACCACCCACTGCAGTTGTGAATTTTGAGCATTATGTGTAGTCCTTGATATTTAAAGTTCTACTTGGACTGTGATTGTGGGCAATAGTGTCCAAAGGCTAGTACTGCCAACTGGGCTTGCAGCTGTGACAAGTCTGCTGGAATGAGCTGATGAGACATCCACGTAGTACATTTGGTATGAATTGTATGGCATACCATAAGGGGCCCAATAGATTTATAGGTCTGAATGGAGAAGAACTTGAAGGATGTTTGAAGGATTTTGTGAGGCCGTGCTGAGCGGTACCTGTGATTGCCCAAATTGTACCTCATTGTATATGGAGTGCGTGGCTCATTTTAAATGGCATATCTTGCTAGTGTGTCTCTGGGTATAGGAAAGTCCTTATGAAGAATGAGACTGTGAAGTGTGTGGTTTTTATTTCATTCTCAAGCGTGTTGCAATATAAACTCCTCCTTTTACATTTCAAGCTGCCTGTTGCCATGAAATGGTGTCATTTTGTGCACAGTGTTCTCAAATTAATAAATGAAATTTTAAAATCTAACACAGCCTGAATCAGCTCATGACCTGAGTAGTATTATTCCAGGGACTAATCCAGACATACATGTCAGAGATGGAAAGCCTATGCTGAGACTGCTTTAATCCATTTGCAGATTTTTGTGGTCTCTAAATCCTTTAAAGTACCTGATGGAAATCCAAATGTGATCCACTTGTGGAGTTTTGAATGTAGATCTTTGAATTCATTGAAAGGCATAGACAGATTCCTCAGTTGTTTGCTGAAACTTAAATGGTTTGTTTATTGCAGGAAATGCTTTTTATTTGAAGTCTATTTTGCACCATGTAATGTGGCTGTTCTCATTGAAAATGTAATACATACTTCACATAATTCCAAGGGATTTTTCCATCCTTCCTTTTCTTGTTCTGTGAGGTGGGCTTGTGTTGTTCAAAAAGGAATGGGTCATAATATTAAAAACATAACTAAGTAGGCAAACTACCAATTCTCCATATAGCTGCCATTGCACTTCAGTTGAATAACTAGCATATTGATATTTTCTAATATCAATTGTTTGAACGAGAGCATTTTTGTATTTCATGAGCGGGGAGCGTGGAATATGTTGTTCCTCCAGTTCTCTTTAAACATTGTTAATAAGGTCACTGTGTTTACCTGACAAATAGAAAGTTATTTTCTGATGGACAAAAGTAATAATAGGGCATTTCTTTTTCTTTACCAACACAGCCTGTTCGTATTTGTTTAATATTTGTGCTAATGAAATTATTTTTTTTAACTTCTGTCCCTCTGCGAGTGGCCTTCACATCATATTTTATCACTGTGTAATTCTAGAGAGAAAATGCTCAGTTACATTCTCAAGCAAGACATGCAAGTTTATTTCTACTGCTAAAATGTTTAAATATTTGCACTTGTTGAAATTTTTACATCATGGACACCAGTTGTGCTGCTGCTGTGATATTTGCATGGCACTCAGGCTAGATGTTTGTGTATTGAATTGTCTATAACTAAATGTCAAAAATAAGTAAAAGTCAATGTAGACCTACACATTTTTCAGGGCAGGAAAGCATTATTTGGCCAATTTAGTATTAACTCTTTTAAAATCCAGGCCAACTATTCCAAGTATAACGTGACAGTTTGTTGATATCCAGTCTATCATTTTCACTCTTTAATTCTGCACTAATTAGTTACCTCACTGGTACCCAATCATGCAAATATGTTTACTTTCTTATATTAATTGTGGTAAGAGCCATGGCTGTTTTGATTGTCATGTCATCTTTAGGCCAAAACAAGGTCATCTTGCTGTGGGATAAAAGAAGCAGTATTTTTGATACTGTGAGTAGGCAGAGGATGGTTCTCTCCAGAACATGCAACCTGAGATGTTGAATTAAACCCAGGGTGACTTTAGGGAACATACAAAATAGGTAATGAACAGCACTGCCAGAGCTTCTAACAGGTCTGCTCTGGAGAAAAACGATGGATGGAGCCTGAATAATTTTGAGTCAACTGAAAATATTGCAGGAAATGTAATAAATAGATTCAATTAGTGTAATTCTACATGGAGAGAAAATATTGCAGAAAATGTAATAAATATATTCAATTAATGTAATTCTATGCGGAAACTTCTACAAAATTTACAAGAGAGGATGCGTTTGTGTTCAATGGCTCATTGGCTGTTCAAATGAGTGAGGAAAATGTGTGGAAAACAAGGCAAACTTCGAGGGTTCAAGAGGAAGGCCTTGCTGTGTGGAAGGAAAAATGAAATCCAGGAGCACTTGGTGTTTCTCAGTCTGCTTGGCCTAGGGTGCTAGTTTTTGCTTGGAAGTGGTGGCGATACCAGGGGCAAGAGTGTGAAGACTGTGCTAGTAATAAAAGAAGTTACACTCTATTTGAGAGTGGTTCAGACACCGTGTTACCTTTCATGTTAATGCCTGTGCATGTCAAAGATTATTAATAAACGGTGCTACTTGACAAAATGATGAGAAATTTACATTCTGAGGCCTACATGCTCTATCTGCACCAACTCTGGGCAGCTCCTGATGATAGAACATGACCTTTCACTTAGATGGGAATTCAAGAATATGAGAGATTTTAGATATGCATTGAATTAGAATGAAAAGGAGGATTTTTGACATTTTTGACAGCACTACATTATGTTAATTTTGAATTGGAGATGTATTAATAATTAAACTTTTGGCATTATAGATTATCAAAATTGATATTTGAAATGTTGATTAGAGTTTTAAAGTGGCAGCAGTGTATTAAAATCACAATGAGAACATTTTGGTCCAGAATTTTTAATGAGCTATAGTGTGTATATATTTCTCCTTTTTTTTAAACAAATTTCATTTAGTGGAATTTTCTGTTGAAAAAAATATTTTTTTGCCCAACTTTGAGTACCTTGAGAATAATTTCAAGGATTAGTTCCTTTGCTGAGGCCAGACCATGCCATGTGTATGACGGTATTCACAAATTATCGTCATACTTTGTCTGAGACATCAGACACAGAGGCAATCTAGCAACAGTAAATGGAGTTACTAATACTACTAATGCAATGCTTAGTGGCTGTTACTAATTAAACAACTTAATTAAGTTGTCATGAAAGAATGTAGATAATCACTGTGTCCGTTGTTCATCATCTGGCCCCTTGAGCAAACCATTGTCTGGTTTGTGTCATGCACCACTACGTCGTGTGTTGTTTTTTTCTTTCAGTTTGCTTAAGTGTTTCTAGGCTCTCTCAGAATACCTACAGGAAGAAAAAAATAAATGTCGACCTTGACTTATCTCATGTGAGGAGCTCTGATGCCACCTCTATAGGGTTATGAGTTCCAAGGCAAAAGTTACGAGTAATGTGGCTACAATTTCTGTTTTAGCATTTGCCAGCCATAGAGAACAAAAAGTCTGTATGTGTCTCTTCTTTGGAGTGCTGCTCTCTGCATAGGATTGCTGGCAAAAGAACAGTCACAGCTTACTTGCATTTTCCTTGACTTTGTTTCACAGCTCAAGTGGGATTTTGTGAATGAAGGAAGAGCAGGAATATTTCCTCCATTTGATGAGTCACCATGGAATGGTTTTTTGATTCTACAGTCCTGGGCAATACAAGATGACTTCTGAAAAACTACTTTTCATTTGGACCATTTCCTGTGAAAGTACTGCATGTTCAAAGTACCGTTTCCAGATTGGGTTTTAGAAGTCATGCAGGCTGGGGTGCTGCAGTTCACTGTTCCCTGGGGACTAATATCTATCTGAACTCGACTCCCAGGGAGTCCATCAGCTGTGCCAAGCAGTGTTTAGATCTGGATTAAGTGGTGCTGAACACTGCAGGAATGGAAGGCAGATGTTTCCTTACAACTCTGGTTTCATATGCTGGCAGCATTTCCTCCAGGGATGCTGAACAGACCTGCAGAGGGCCAGCATAGGTGCTGGGTGAGCCACTGTCCTTGGAGAGACCACTGTGTTATTCCATAGAGAATTGTCTTAGCTAACTTCACCTCTTCAAAACTCACTCTAAATCTGTTTTCTTCTTAAACCTTTGAGCAAAACTTTCATTACAAGAATTTGCTTGAGACTGACTAAAACATGATTAATTTATCCTACAACTTTTTCAAAATCTGGTTTTGCATGCTTTAATATGCACACTAGATGGGCTGGAAACCTTACCAAATTTCACAATGAGATGTCATAGGTAACGTCTAATTTAAAAACCAAATTTTTAAATATTTGGGCAGAATTTCTTTAGGTTGATTTTAGAATAAGAGGAATACTTCATGTAACTTAACATGACAGAGATGTTTTCTGCCTTTTTCAAGAATAGTTTGCTATTTATCATTTTGCTCCATTTGGTAGTATGCTTTGCAAGTTAAAAATAGATAAACAGAGTACTATTTAGCTGAGATACTCAAAGATGCAGATGGCCAGAAGAGAAACCTGCCAGTCTCTCAACTCTATATTGGAAAATTCCTTCTGAAAGGCTTTTACCTCTAAGCTAGTGAAGTTAACTGGAGTGGATCACGTTTGTTTTCTAGCAATGGATTTTACAGGTGTACAGAAAATAATTCTCCAACCTCATGAACATAAGAACTTACTTTATAAATCCTGTTTTATTTTATCAACACAAGGGTTTATAATGGGTAAACTTCTGAGGTAGTTCATCCCATTATGCCCTGAGTTTGTGGCACCTGCTTGTGAATCAGGCAGCTGGCTTTGGTCAGGAGTTTATTAGAAGATTTTGCCTTCACAGGGACCTTGTGTCCTGGCCACACAGGCTGGTCTTTGCTTGGAATTTGCCTTCCACAAAACCATCTGAGTAGCCACAGTTTTTCACTGTATGTGCACTGGGGAAGACAAAGTGCTGCCTGGAAAAGGTTGCTTTTTCCTAGGGCTGTTTGAGGACTCGCTGGAAACTTACAGTTTGGCACCCTGTTGGAAGAAATAGGTGATACAATAATTGTTTCAGTTGTTATGATTTTGGAAAGATACAGCCAAATTACTGATTGCTGAAGGAAAATGCGGTAATTTCACTTCTATGAATTTGTGTAGTAAGTGAAGGCTGGCTTGAGATAGAAGTTACTTTAAAATGAATTGGTGTGTAGATTGATTTATGCTGCAGTGATTGCCCCAGAAAGTGCTCTTTCTTCACTGTCAGCACAAATTAATCCTTTGTAGTTTTCCTGCCAGTTAAGCTCGTATCTTGCTTTTTCTCTAGCAATGTTTTCCCCATTCCCTAAGGTATCAAAGACAGGTCATATCTGAAGATGGTGTCCTTGGCAGTACGGTGAAATGCATAGATTGGACTTCTGCATCTCTGAAAACACCAAGCAAAGCTACTCTGTGCAGAGAAGTAAATGTGTCGACCTACAGTGCAATCAAAGTGCTGCGGAATTCCTCCACTGCACACTGTGAATTCAGTTCCCAGAAACAATAGTCACAGGAGCTCTGTGTGCCCGGGTGGCACTTCCAGCCCATTGCCTTTGTTTGTAAGCAAGCTCAGGCAAGGCTGGGCTGACTTTCTTCACTGCTCTGTGTCTTGCAGTGCAGATTTCTGTGCATTGTCTCTTAAATCTTATAACAGTGATAGCTCAAAGTTGGCTTATATAAAAAATAATAGCTTGTGGTTTGAAAGAAAGCAAAATGTTGAAGAACACTGTATTCAGAGTTATTTTGATGTTACTGAGAAAAGGGCTGAAAAAATTCTAAAGTTGAAGTGGTTACTTGAGAAGAGTGCAGCAGGGAAAGGAGGAATAATTAATTTTGAACTCTGGTTATATCTGTGACATAAACCACTCAACATCCTAGATAGCCAGCTTTTACAGTAGTACATGCCATCATCCAGTTTATGGAGTAAATGTAGATATCATAGTAGAGTTTTCAAAACACTCCTATAAATTAATTTGCTGAAAACTAGTTATATGCTTTAAATAAATAATACACATTGTCTTTTGTTTAAAAACAAAAGCTTTAACAGGCAAAAATGGGAAGTTGCTTGCCGTTATTAAAATTATCTTAACAAATTATCTTTGTTAATTTTCTCGTGAAAACATCCTTTTGAAGAAAAATTCTCCATCAGTGAAGAAGTTTTTCTGAGAAGTATTGGGTGGTTTGCTTTTTTTTCCTTTAAAGCATAATATAATTTACTTTGTGTGTGTGTGACACAGCCCCTCACTTACTCAGAGAGCTCCATTATATGGAAGTGGTAACATGAGGATTGGCAGAGCCCTTTATCTGTCTCTGTTCTTTTGTAATCAGGGATATGTCTGTTCAGTGGATTGGTCTAATATTTAAAATACATGCAATAAATGTGGTTTGTAACAAATTTTGTGGAATCTTCTGCTTTGGGTAGAACTGTATGTCCTTTTAATTTTTTACTTTTTTTTTGTAGAGTTGAAGGGTTATTAATACTTCTCAGCTTTCTCTCTAAAAGTTTTTCTTCAATCAGGGCCAACTCTAACTTGATGGAACAGGTGGTTGCTTAACCAGCAAATTGTTTAACATAAAGCCCCAGCCAGGAAGTAGCTTCTTTTAATTAAAGGACTCATACTGCTCCTGCCAGCCATCTTTTCCCTTGCTCAGCATTGCACCACCATTTTGGACAGAATGTGCAACAGTAAAATAAAGAATGTCTTCAATGTTAACCCTATTTCATCCAAGTCACCCAAACTTTCCTTGTATTTAATGTGATATTAAGGTGCAATAAGACCACACATATTTTGATAGTAGCAATCTCTTCTTTGTTTAGGGGGAAAAACCCCAATCCAAGCATATTGCAAAATGCTGTCACTTGGGGACTTCAAAGCCAGAGCACGAAGGAATGCTTGGCTAGTGTTACTGAAACAGCAAGTGAACAGCCACTGACACTGGGGCAGAAAGAGAAGAGGCTCTTTGTTTTCCTCCTAACCTCGTGTCCTGCCCCCACAAAGACTGGATCTCCTTATTCTTGCTTGAAGGCTGTGGCTGGCAGGGAAAGGATGTTTTTGTCTGCATGGGCAAGAGGGCAAGTGTGCAAAAAAGACTGAGTTTTTTACTCAGTAGTTTAGGACATATTCAAACCTGTAAGATACTCTTGGCAAATAATTGTTAAACCAGCCAACTCAGTGGCTAATTTGTAGAAGGTTTTTAACATGTAAGCCATTATTGACTTCCTGGATACGATAGGCAGTATTACTTTGCAGTCAAACAAATGGATTCCTCCATCACCTCAGCAGGCAGACTGCTCCATTATCCATGTGAAAACACTGTATAATGGCATGATTGTTAATCATGTAAACATTATAACTACAGAGCATTACAGGGTCTGTAAATCAATCAGTCTATATTCTGTGTTGAGATGTGTAGTTTTGGCTCTTATTTGTAGAAGTATCTGCAGCAAGTATAAGGTAGATAGTTGAGCCAAGATGCATAACTGGCTGAGATGGTTACTATCTGCAATCCTAGTTTTCCCAATTGACAAATGTAACGTAATTGTAAGTATTTATGATGACTTAGGAAAGATGCAGTATTCCTAATACCGTACTGTTAGTGTAGATGTGACAAATATAAAGGAAGTCTGATACCTTCACATTATAAAATATTATCTCTCTATTTTCTGGATAAAGTGTTTTTCTCATGTACTGCTTGTTAGTGTATGCAAAGAGTTCTTTTACCAAATATCTGAAAATGAATCTCAAAATGTTCACAGCAAATCTAATGTTGTTCGCTGCCAAAAGGGGATTTAAGGTTTTCACTATAGTTCAGCTATGTAGTCTCAACTAAAGAACTAGCAGCTTGTTGGCAGATAAATCTGGACTGAAATAAAAGAAATTCCATTTAATTTACATTTACATTTCTTTTTTTTTTTTTATAGTGAAAGTCTTTTTGCAGAAAGATTTTTGTGTAAAACTTTTCCTATTCTCTTTTTTGGCTGAAGTTTAAGCAGTTGCTTATGTTATCTTCAGTATAAACAAGTAGACTTTGTATTGAAAAGATTGTTTAAACTAGTTTTGTTTAAGCAGCAAGAGAACTGTATAGATATTTATTCCTAATGTTACTGTGTGCTCATTGCCAAATTATCTCGCTTGAATTACAGGATGGGGATCTTTAAACTAGTCACTGTAAAATATTCATTTTCTCTTTAAATTGTTATCAATGTCTCATCAATTTGCTGTTTTTGTGGCGTCTATATGTATGTGATAAAGTAGTGTATTTCTTTGTTCAAATAAGTGATAAGAATTGAAGATTGAAGAGGCTGACATGTATTCACTCTCATTGACAAAGACATTATTAGTCCCACAAATCCATGTTTATTTTTCCTTATGGGCTCTTGGTATATTCGGGTTGAAATCATTCATTTAATATAAATCAGGATGAGAGGATTTACTAAACCAAGGTTTCAGAGTATTGACTAGGTGTATTATTTCGTGTCCTTTCAGAGACGTCCCAGTTAATTGTGACAACAGGACTAAGCACACGATAGTGGGGTATCACATACAAAATCTCAATTTTTTATATTTCACGGAGCAGCTGTTTTGTGCAAGTGAATTTTTAAAAGCCATAGTCAGGTTAAAAATGGCTGTAATTTCTAACATTCCATGTGTCCACCCTGCACAGTTGCATTTGACTATTAGTTGCAACATGTTGAGTAACACTGTAGCTTGGTGTGTATAATAGCCTGGCTTTGAAATTTTTCTTAAGTGATTGTGATGATGTTTGTTGGGGGTTTAAAAGTGTTACAAGGAATACCTGCTCCTGTCAGAACTGATGCCGCTTTTAATCAAGATCAGCACTTTAAGATGAATCGGACATTAATTATTATCGGAATTGGTCTAGATGTGAAGGACTTTTCCTTTCTGTACAGCCATGGTCCCTTTGGCCAGTGTAACAGTAGTGATGGTGATTTCAGATCTGTCCAGGTGAAAGGTCTTTAGGCTTCTTTTGTTTTCCAAGGAAGTTTTTAATGCTCCTGGATCCATCTCTTAGTTCTCTTGGAGTGTGCTGTAACCCTAACCCTTAAGAAACACTGTGCTGTTATGCTGTTTCATGGCAGTACTTTTATTCTCTCCATTTGTGCATATGTGTATTTTAATTTTTCACTTCAATACACACATTCAATATGACAGAGTTCTAGTTGCTTGGGGGAACTTTAATTTTAAATTTTCTTATTTACTTTTAAAATCAAAGCATTCCTTTAATGCCTATTTCTTCTGATAAGCTTTAGAAAGAGTTTATTTTATTCTCAGCCCATAGCTAGGACTGGTTAAAGCAATTTTCACAGTAGCTATAGACAAGTGCATGGTAAGTAAATTAGCTTTTATTATAATAACGCTGTCTTTTCTATTTGATTTCTCCATGTTCTTGCGCAAATTCTCAAATTTAACTATATTAACATTGGAGAGAAATTATTTCAGAGCTATATGCATAAGTATTTCCTGTGAGGTCTTTCTGTGCTCCTGAGCCGCACACATCAATATCACAGCTGGGCTTTTTTGTTTTGTTTTGTTTTTCCTTAGGGTACGTGTTGCAACACCAAAATATCCTCTGTGTTTCAGGCTGCTTGTGGCATTTGTGATGCACAGTGTCATCCATCCCAGTTTTTTATCTGGGAGCCATACAAACTACAAACACTGCATAAGAAATCTGAATAGCTATTTAGCATTTATCTGTATATGTTCAGTTGTTTGTTTAGAAAGCAGAACTTTGGTGTATTTATAATGTTGGCTGTCTTTCTAGTTACTTATGCATTGCATAGTTTTACATTGAACAAAACCAGTGATAAAATGGGTACCGTCCATGGACCTGTTGGTGTATGTTAATTTAACTTTGATGCTGTAGGAAAGAACTGGAAGTGAAAGAGGGGATGTGTGCACTGAGAGGTGAACTTACTCATTGTGTGCTGAAATGTGGGTGAGGGCATAGGAGAAGCTTTCAAACAAAGGGGCTGTACAGTTTCACTCTCAGGGTGCAAGAACAGCAAATAAAATCCTGCAGAAGCCTCTTCTAGATACATTGCTCATAAGATGTCATCTTAGTGGAGTTGAGTATTGAAATTGCAGGAGGAGACTATGGGTACACTGTAGGACAGAACTAGAATTTGGGTTGGCAAATTGAAAAGATGGGGTGCCTGGTTGTGCCCTCATGGGGAGGGAAACAACTGGGTAAGTGGCAATTCAGCAAGAAAGTGTGTGTGACACAGGGCATGTGAGTCAGCATCATCATCCTCTTACGATAAAGACACGGCACATGAGATAGTTCAGTGCCAAGGCATTGTTTTAGTCTGGCCAGAGTGTTGAGGCCTTGGCTGGAGAGGAATAATGTGCAATATTGAGCTGTGTGGTTAAAGAAAGATACAAAATAATAAGAAACTGCTGGAAGGACCACACTGGGAGAAATCAGAATCTAGAGGTGTTGACTTAGGAGAAAGATTTGGAGTCTTTCTTTAAAAGAAGATGAAGTAACATTTTAAAACCCTTCAGATGTATAAAATGCTGCTGCAAAGAAGGGATGATCTGTTCTCCATCATAGTGGTGGATAAAAGAATAAGCAGGTCTTCAACAGGATTAAATTGGATTAAACTCCTCATGTTAGGGATAATTTAGTACCATAATAGGCTGCCAGAGACAACAGTGGACTGTACTTCACAGGAAGTAAGTCAGAAATAGATTGGCCAGACTTCTGTCAAGGATGCCTTGTGGCCATTCATGCTGGGGCAAGTGATGGGAAAGGTGATCTCTCTACATCCTTTCAGACCCATTCTGAAATACAAGTTTTTAAAGATGCTTTGAATCTGAACAAAAATATTTCCCTTATTGTGTTGACAAAGGATGGTTTGGATAGAAGGTTTTTTATTGCAAGTTGGCATTGGCATTCAGTGCCTGTCCCCACCCCCTCCCCATACAACACACAAAAAGAAAGAAAGCAAACCACTTTTTAGTCTTGGAAAGTTCCTAGAGAAGTAAAAGCTGTCAATTGTTTCCAGAATTAGAAGATGTATATCAAAGAAAAACACTTGAGCAGGGATTGTCCTTGTTAGAGAAATAGAGAAGGTAGATGAAAATTGGCAAGAGTGTTCCTGATCCCACAAGAAACACAGATGTCTCGAAATTCCAAATCTCATCCGATCAGCTTTTATTTGGCTCTATTTTCTCGCTTCTCTGTTGTGCTTGCACTGCAAATGGAGACATAACTGGCTGATGTTCAGTGCTGAAGTTGTGCTGGTTATCTCTCCAAATGCAGGTATCACAAATAGCAATTGAGTTTTCGTGGAGTAGTTTCACTGGTGGTAAAATGGTCTGATTCAGCAAGGCTTAAGGAATTGTCTTCAAGAAATGGGAAGCAAGTAAAGGAATGATTATGCTATTCTAGACATGGATAACCCCACTAACTAAGATTTTTTGTAATTGACTAAGAAACACTGTATTCAGGACTCTTGGCAAAGTCTGTCTATGTTGGGGTGTGTGAGTTAATCAGACTGATGATGAGTTAAACTGTGGAACAGGAAAATTGCACCTTAATGAAACTTAAGGGAAAAGATGTGCCTGAAAACTGTGGACTGAATCCTCTGTCGTAAGAATATAGTTTCTACCACATGGAATACCTCTGGCATGAGGAAACCCTGGGTAGCCTGGAAATGTCTTTAGAGGCTGAGTGATTGAAGAGCAGCACCTACAGCAAGTTTAAAACATTGGAAATCCTGCATTTGCATCTTACCACAGCACACGTTTGCATGGCCCCTAGGTCTGAGGAATATTTTTGTGTTGACTGTTATTGGCTCATTGGAGATAGAGGAGAATATCTCCTGAGAGAAGCATTCACAATAGAAAAGGTTTATTCTGTTTTATCTTGAACCAGTTTGGATAAGATAACATTTTGCTCAAAATAGATATCTGCCATTTCTCTCTTTTCTCTATAGAAGTTCTAATAGAGTTTATTTCTTCCCTTATCCTGAAAAAAGAGGATGGAAGTGATAGCAGTATTTGGAAAGACATCCCTGTAGGATGGACAGAACAGGGGCTTTCATGATTGAATTTCAAAAGATTTGGGCTTGATGAAATATTTTTCCCCTCATCAAGTCACTTAGAATGGCTTATCTCACGCATTACTTCTGGGAGAGTAGGATAATGGGTTTAATTATTCTCCCACTTAAAGCATCATAAATCAGGACTGATTTGACTGGGTATATGCTAAATAGCACAGTCGATGTAAAAGGATTCAGGGGTTAATCTCTTGATATATTTCATTTGCCCTTAATAAATTCACTACAATTGTCAAAATAACTCTGGGGTAATTTGCCAAATTAAATGTGTATCTTCTAGGCCACTGAGGTTTTTTTTGGAAGCTCAGCATCTCTTGGCTAGTACATCTTTCAGAAACCTTAACTCTGGCATTGTGTTCTTGGCCAGGCCATGTTTTCATGCTACACATGGCAATGAGCTCAGGGTGCTGCAGTACCGTGGCAAATGCAGTGTAGACTTGGCACAGGATACTTAAGGAAAAATTCAGAAAGGATTAAGAAATTCCCACTGTCAGATCTATTGTAAAGAATATTCCATTGAAAGAAGGGTGTCTGTAATTGCATATAAAGCAGTGGGGAATGTGTGTAATTGCTGTCTATTCTCCTGAGAGAGAGGTCCATACAATTACGAAAATTCAGCTTGAGTTGTTGATTGTCTGCAAGATATATTTTCATCTTTCTGCAGCGGTTTTGCCCAGGCTTTTAGAGTGCCACAGTATTGGCGAAGTTGTGTTGGAAAAGATTCATTGGTATTTTGTTATTCAGATAATGAAACAAGGTAAATTCACAGTTTTGGCCTCATCAATGTGACTAAATGGCACAGTATTTTCTGCAAGAGAATCAGGGTGGAGGTAGAGCCTGTGTGCAGCGCAGTTACCTTGGGTTGCCTCTCTAAGCACAAAGATGTAGGAAGTTTCCACCTCTCTGTATCAGCAACATTATTAACTGCAGTGATGGTAATCTGGTAGCAGTACTGGGGGATAACCCACAGAGAGTTTAAAAGCTGCTTTGGGGGAAAGGACTTCCTCTCTTGGGCCGAGTTCAGTAGGACAAAGAGCAACGGCTTCATTTGTTTTAACACTGACAGTAGCAAAATGTTGGAGCAGTTTGTGTAGGGAAGGTGAGGATTCTCTGTCAAGGGGACACCTTCTAGATGTGTCAGTGATTAGGAAAAGTTTATGTGCCAGGGGTGCCCAATGCGACTTGACGAAAGAGCTATATTGCAGACAAGGGAGGATTTTTTACCATCTTGGCCTACAGTAGAAAAACCCTGGGCTTCCTATTAGTTACAGGTGTGACAAAAGGCAACTGAGTATTTTGCTTGACATTATATCACATTGTAGCAGCATTTTCCCACTGTGTCCAAGTTGTACAATATCTGCAGCATCTGTATCCAGACTTGGCTGTGCCTTTCTTTCCTGTGCTGCACTCAGGGATTCAGTGTAGGTACCACACCTGCTCTCAGAGCTAAATGATGGCCCTCTGGGTTTTGTCACAAAATCCTCCCATGACTGGCTGCCCATGTATCTCTAGCACATAAGAAGTTATAACAGGCCGTTTTATTTCTAAAGCAAGTGATTGTCCTACCAGATCTCAGTGAAGACTAAACTGATTGTAGTACAAAACTTGGGAGGAGCATTTCCAGTTTTTCACATATGACAAGAATGGAATTATTTTAAATGTTAGAATCATCTTCACTAGGGCAAAGGCTTCTGACAGCTGTGTGAATAAGTACTTTGCTAACTCCAGCCTGTAACTTTTCTAGGGAAGCTGATCATATTTTACAAGGGAAATAAGATTCCACAGGAGGTTATATGAAATTATGAGATGATGTAAATGGAAATATACTTTCTTGAGGAGAGGAGAGAGAACTTCTCCATAATTGAATTGCAGATAAAATTGAATTTTAAGGGTCCAGCAAGCTTGTTTGAAGTTCAAAGAAGCTGGTGCCTGGAGTTATTGCATCTTAACACATATAGCTTCATCAAAAGAAAAGCAGAAATGGAGTAGTTCCAGAAATCCAGATTGATTAAGTTAATCTTTCTTGCTCAGTGATGGAATTTGGAAAAACATCATTTGGTCTTCTCTAAAGTATTATCCTCCTGGATCAAAGGATTTCTCCAGATTTTCTATACTGATCGTTCAGAGAAAAAAAATGAACGTGTGCAGCAAAAAGATTTATGTTCTTTATGATTTATTCAAGTTACCAGTTTGTAGGGGCTGCTCTTCTGCAGTGTAAGCTACAGAAATGCTGAGTCAGTAAAAATACTGCTTAATAACTTGCATTTACCTTTATGACAAACATGGGGAATGCAATAGTAAAAAAAGAAAAAAAATTAGTATGATCTGTAAATGTCTGCTTATTTTATATTGTGATTAATTATTTTGTTTCTGTGAAATGGAGGGCTATTTCCTGCAGAACCTCTGGATGATGCTGCCAGCAGGGCTCTACAGTGGTAAGAGGTCAGAAGCAACACAAAGTGGTTTTGGGCTGAAATATGGTGCCCAGGAATACAGACTGTAGGTTCTTTGGGAGGAACGTGTTACAACTGTCAGGAACTGATGCTTTTCAATTAGCTAGGCTGAAAAATCTAGGTAGAGACAAATGCCCTGGTACCATTCTTAGCATCTCTAGTTTCTGGAAGCCTTAATTTAAACAATCAAGTCTTGAAAGTGTGATTTAGGTCCCAAAGTGGAGCAGGGTTGGATGAAGATTGATGAGGACAGACAAAATCCGTGGGATTGTGACCTTTCACATAGTAAACACTGTTCTGTGATCCTGATAATTTCACAGTCTTTAAAAATTTAATAAAAGCCAATTTAGGGGAAATAAATGCAAATGTATATATTTCTGTAGGCATTCTATATATTTCATGTATATACTCATGTATCTACTTCTATTTATGCCAGATATACTGGAAACACAAGCAAAGAAATTTTAAAATGTCCTGTTTAATGAATTTCGATGTGCTAGACACACAGTCATTTTGGAGCTTAACTGATTGAGAGAGTTGTCAGCAGGCCTGCTAATCTACCTGCGTGAAACTAATTGCAGTGTTAGAACCTGCCCTGTTCTGTACATATTAAGCTTTACTTTCTACTGTGATGGTATTCAGAGCGTTGCAGTGCCTTGGAAATACCCTTTGACAGCATTTAAAGCAGGCCAAAGAGACTATATTTAGGTGAGGTAGTTTTCGTATAATTTCTCCTCCTTTCCCAGCAAGGTTTTGTGCAATTCAAAAGACCTGTAAGAGCCTCCTGGGAAGCCGATTTGTGTGGAATGTGAGCAATGTCGTGGCTCATTTTAAGCGCATGTCTAATATTCCTGCGTGCCTGGTGCCTTAAAATCTGGCTTCTATTTGAGTGGCACAGATCTTTAATTCTATTAGGCTGTTAAAAGTAATACCAGTCTGTTCAGTCACTGACAGCAGTTCTTTATTGTGTGGTGGTTTGGGATTACAAGAGTTATGGGGGAAGGTGACCTTGATGCAGGTTTAAGTGCAGCACTTCTTGACACAATGCAGTAGAGAACATCACTAGTGTTAATTATGTTGTTAAATGCAGTAGGGCTGAATTACTTGAGACAAATAAAACAAGGGACATTCTTCATAAACTGCATTTAGTCTCATGCATGGCTGTGTTTATGATAGTCACAGCAATACAGAAAATTAAATGTGAATAGTAGTCACATAAGCAGATGTTTTGTATTTGAACTAAAATAGGATAAACCTGATGTAATTCAAGATAAGAAGATTGAAGTCTTATGCATTTACTAAAAAAAGATAAATCTGTAATTTTGAATAGTTAATATTTCCTCTTATTTAGTCTGAAGCACCCAGAAAGAAATTAGGCTGGGCATTATGGTATGGAGTAAAACAGAACAGAATTTTGCTAAGAAATAAGCACAAATGGTAGTATAATCAACACCAAGGCTGCTGTTACCTTTTCAGTATGGATCTTGACATTCTTGGCCTCTTCTAGGTGTAGAGTTTTTCACTGGCATTAATTAGAAAACTTGTATAATGTATGAAAAAGTTGTCGAAGTATTAAAAAAAAAATTGCTACCTGTCAGTACGTTTTTTTATGGTATTTACTGAAATCTCACCAGAACCTTTCCTCAACAAGGAAAGCTATGGGAAGAGTTGAAAAATCTAAATAATGGAAAAAAAAATTTGAGTTATGTTAGCATTATTGATAGCCCCCATTTTTTTTAGTGTTTTAGCCAAAAATGGAAGATTTAAATGTTTTCAAAGAGTTTTAGGAAATCTTTATTACTTTTCTGTGGTGAATAAACTGTTGGGAAGGAAAAATCAGTCAGCTCTGCTCTTTAGCAATCCTAGTGCAGAAATATACTCTTATAATATTCTGAAACCTTGTGTACTCATTCACATGTGGGTGGAATTTGTAATTCAGTAGTTTATCTAATGATTGCATTCTATTTTGCCATGACAGTTTTCATGAAGACTATATTTATTCAGAAAAAAACTCATCTAAAAAGAGTAGCCTCGAGTTAAGGGATTTATCATTGTCTTTTTTAATATTTTCCATTTTCTGAAATATGTATCATTTAGGCATAACAAAAAGGCTTTTGTGTTTTTTTTTTAAATTTAGCCATATTTTTCCCAGTTGTTTAATGTGTATTACTTGGAGACTGTGCAGTATGTATTGAAAAAAACACACATTTTTTTCAGATACTGAGGTAGGATTGAAAGGATTGTAAAAAAAAAAAAGGGGGAGGGAAAAGAATAAGAGTTGGTCAAATCTATACCCACAAATTTCCTTTGACAGTCATAGGGATCTCCGTATGTTTACCTTTTGCATGGTATTTATAAATTTTATTTGAGTTTGTTCCAGTGTTAAAAGGAAGGTTTACATGTGGGTAGGGAGTTGGACTTTTCCAGATGTTAGCTTAAACACATTGTAGAAAGTATTTGCTTTTATTTTTAAATTTGTTATCACTTTTCTGTTGTATGTGCCATCCAACGCAGTAGCTATTCAATAAATTTTGAGTTAAAATCTGATCAACTCATGTAAAGTAGTGAGAACAGGAGACATCTGAATACAAGAGTGACAGGCCCAGCAAATCTTGACAGCATATGTATGCTGTCCCTTAGGTTATAAGAGTAGTCCTAATCATTTCAGGATCATAATTTTTGTGCCAAAAATGTTTCTGTTCCTCTCCTCTAATAAAGCCATCATTTTTGTCACACATTTTCTATAAAACTAGATCTGTCAGTCATTGCTATAAATTTATGTTCTGAGTATGTGCACATGTAAGTGTAGAGCATTAAGGATTTTGTGTTTCTCTGTTGTAAAGGAGGCAAGAACCAAGCCTGTGAAGTCTAACTAAAAAATAAAGCAATGACAAAATTTGGAAAAAACTCAGTTTCAAGTAATTACCAAATGAGCTTTTAGGAGGTAAACAGGATGTGCCTGTTGAGGAGAAAGGGAGTTTGAAAGGTTCCAGCAATATGAATTATCATACATTCCTGGATAATACATTACACCAAAATCCTATTTATCTAGTCTATTGCTGTTGGTCATTAATCCCAAACAAGGGCACAAAGCATACTAAGAAATGTGAAATGACAAACCAGAAGGATGTCTGATCCTACTGTAGGATATTCCGTAATAGCCTCGGACAGAGATCAGGAGATTTCTCCCTTACCCACTTTCTGTGTTTATATAACAACCCTGTTTGGCTCTTACAGAACATCTTGGTGGTGTCGTGTTTTTCTTGATTTCACAATTACATAAAATTTTACTTCATATTACTATCACCAGAAAGGTTGGAAAATGGAATTTTTGCATTGTATAGATAAGAACAGGGTAAATCCTCACTTAAAGGGCTTTGTATTAGTTAATAGCATTGTAGAAAGTAGGTATGATTTCGCTACCTCATTGATTTACCTCCTCTTTTTTTTTCTTTCTTTCTTACTTCCTGTGTCCCCCATAAGACAGGTATTTGGAAATTGTGCTTTCAGGAAATTTGAAGAAATATTTAATATTAGTAGAAATAGATTGATTTATAAAATTTGCATCCAGATCATATTATCTTATGTCTCAGAGGTCTCTGTGATATTATTCATATTTTAACTTTTTAGAAATAGTGCTTGGGATCTGCAAATGAGGTCAAAAGTCAAATGTTGACAAAGTAAACATATTTTTGGGTTGTGCCTATTTGTAATTACGATGGATGCAGAATTTGTTTGTTAGGGAGGTCTCTCAGCAGTTTTGTACAAAATAATTTGCTTGTTACCTTTCCTTTCTTCTCATACCTCATCTCCTTTGAAAGTGGCTATCTATCATTTTGTGGCACTGATGAGTAAGTGCTGCTGAGTCAATGCTTGATTAGTTTCCAGCTGTTCCTGTGTGAGTAATTTATTGAAATGCCAAGCCATCCATTAAATTTTCAGAGTATTATGACTTCACTAGAACTGCAGTGTGGTATTGTCGTCATAGTGCCATCCCCAAAGACTGCCATGGCCAGTGACTACCTGAAGTCACCTCAGACTGGCAGTGACATCATTTGGCCATAGCATAGCACTCCCTCTGGATTGTCATTGCCTTCTACAGCAGTACCACCAATAGTTTCCAATAATAACAGTCTGAAACTACTTTGACAAGAAATATTGCAGAGGGATTTTTGTCAAGAACATGCAAAAATTTTTCTTCTACTGAAGAGGCAGTATTTTTCAAAGGAAATTATAAGTAAAATAATTCTCTGAAATTTCTGAAATACTAGTACATAGTCTGTGCATCTGCATAATGATGTATATTTGATTTTTATTATCAAAAAAGTCTGAAATTGTTGTGGTGGGGAAGACAAAGCATTCCTTAATCTGCCAAATGAAGATTTTGGAAGTTGCAATTAGGTGTTATTTATGTAGCTTTGCTGATGTTGGAACTCAAGTCATTTAATGTCACATTTTACTGGAAGTATTGATGTGGCCTAATTTTGTAGCCTCTCTTACTTTTTAGTCATGACACCTGTCGTAGAACAGGTAAAAAAGAAGATAGACATATTGCTTATATGAAATTGCTGGATGTGCACAGGGTAGATTGAAAGTTTAGACTTGTTTCATGGGGAGAGTGACTCTGTGCATGAAGATGGTGACTCAGAGAAAATGATCTCTTTCTTTCTACTCTTCAGTCTTGTTCTAGAGTCTCTTATGCTCTACAGAAGCTTGTGATATGCTACCAGATTAAATTACTATTACTTTTACCTTTCATTAAGAAAGAAAAGGTTTGTCTAAATATTGCCTTCACTCAGCTTCTACCCTTCCATGAACAGTCAGAGCTAATGGGCAAAGTTTCAGGCCAGTATTGCTTTAGTTAGAGGAGCTTCTGGAGAAAGCAGTGGCTACTCCTGCATTAGCCAGTGCAGTAGATGCAGATGTGTAGAGTGAAACAGCTGGTGAGGAGGGCCAGGAGTCTGCACTGTGTGTGTTTTCTTTCAAATCTTGTCTGATCCTGTGGAGGGAACACTCCTAAGTAGTTGGAACATTCCTGGACCGCATGCTCTGACTTGTTTTGTTGCAAAAGAAGTGCAGTTTGCTTTGAGCCCCCCACAAAATGCCAGCCAAAATATGTTAAGTTCAAGTGCCTGTCTGAATGCACTGGGAAATATGTATATTCAAATGGGTAAAGTGGAAATTCCCAAGCCCTTAAACTGTGGATTATGTCAGATGTACTAAAATTATTCTTTCTCAACCAGTCCAGTAGTCCACAGTTAGAGTTAAATGGTTGTAGGGATGGCAACCTCTCAGTAGTAAAGGGTCAGCACAGATGGAAGGTAGGGACTAGAGATAATGGAAAATGACTATATTGCTGGTAATGAATGAGCTTCATGATTCCCTTGCCTTCTAGATTGCTATTGGGTTTTTTTCCAATGGGAGTACCTTAAGTGCCTTAAATATTTACTATGATCTGTCTGAAAGCTACAACCCCTTCTGTAAACAAGAGAGTTTAAATCTTAGTGAATTCAGGAAAGTCATCAGTTCCTGTGCTTCCAGGCTTCTATATAATCCTAAAGCTCTCAGGAGAAGTTTGAAAGCATTACAGAGTGGGATATTTGGCTTCCACATTGCCTCAGGAATATTTAATGACAAAGGCTTGTCAGTCATCTAAAATCCCTGAGAATAAAACCAGAATTTATGCTGACATAACTTCTGGAACAACACAGTCAAGAAAGCAGCTGAGGCACATATCACCTTTAAGGAGTTTGGTAAATGAATGTAATGCCATAAAAATCTGCTTTGAATCCACTCTTCTCTCATAATTGAGGATTCACTGTAGAAAGCATGATGGTGACCTTAAGCATTCTGTGTCCAAAAGGGAATGGAGAACAAATGTGTGACAAAGGTAGTGTCTCTCTGGAGGACTGGAACATGTTTGCTGGGCTCTCTAGTTAGCTCTGCTCCTTTTAGTAGTAATCTTGGTTTTTGTTAGAAGGGGGCCTTTTTGGGACAGGAAAAAGGTCTGTGTATCTATTTGTTGGTAGTTGGATTAAATCTTGTGATGGCCAAAGAACTCAGCTTCTGAAATCTTAGGAGATATGCCTTAAAAATAGCTCAGTAAGCGCCTGTTGTATGCATCAAAGTGAAATGTGGCACTGTCGGAGCTTTTAGGCTTCCCATAATTCAGAGCATATAACCAGAGATGCTGTTTTGTATGAGTAAAAAGTTAATCAAACCTGAGGAAGTAGGTTAGCCTAAAATCCTGTGTAGTTAATCCAATTGCAAAATAATATCAAACATAACCCGAGGAAAAAAATACTTTATCTGAGGACAAAGACTCGTGGAAATGTCGCTTCCCTGAATCCAGCTTTTGATTTCCATACAAAGGGCTCTAGAACTACTTCTACCAACTCAAGCACCTACACTGATAATTTTTAGGAGTTGCTTCAGAATACAATATAATGGAATGACTTGGGTATTTCTGAATGTCCACCTGATTCATTGCCTGATTCCCCTTTATTCCCTGTATGCTCAAATGTGTAGAAATGACTAACAGAAGACGGTCTCTGTTCTTGCCATGAACCTCCAGGCCTCTGTGCAATCCCATCAGGGCTGTGTTGATACAGAGCCACAGCACACAAGGCTGAGGAAGGATTCTGTAAAACGTGGTGCTTTGCAATAAACCATACATAAATAAGAGGTTCCTTTTTTTTTTCCTGCTTTGGCTTATTGTTGAAACCCATGTTTCTTCCCTTCCCCTTTTTTTTACTAATGTTGTTGTAGGACCTCATCTTCCTGCTGTTAGAAATGCTTTAGTTTCTGTTTACAATATTGTAGGGTGAATATAAACACATTTCACTGCCTTTCAGTTTAAATGAACCTTTTTTTTTTTCTGGGGTTTATTTACTGAGATATACCTGATTTTCTCCTTTGTCCTTAATTTTTGTATGCTAAGAATCCAAGCTTTTCCTTTCATCTATCCTATTGATTGTTGTAAAGGTTCTTCTCTCCATCATAGATTCACTTTGCATCTCTTTCTCAAATATAGCTGAACATCTTGATGTATTATTCAAGAGAAATTACTTTTACCTTTTATAATAACACCTGTCTTTCTTCACTGAAAATGACTCACTTGATACATTTAGAATCAGGTTCACCTTTTTCCAAGCTATATTGCATTGCTCCTTCCTATTAAGGTTGGAATTGATGAATATTTCCTATCCCTCCCCCCCCCGCTGTTATTTCCAGTAAATAAACCCATTGTTTGCAGAAAAAAAATTGTCTGAATGCATGACTATTATTTCCCATCAGTTTTAATATTTTCCCTTCTATGCAGACTTGTCTGACATTTCCCTCTTTCACTGTAATAATTCAATCCCCCTCTGCTGATGATACACAATTTTATGCAGTATCTTCAAATTTCACTGATATAATTTAATTTGTGTTAAGATCATTAATGAAAATACTGAGAGAAGTACTTTATAATCTCTCACCAGGCCTTTACTTTCTATTCAAACACAGACTTTTTGCTTCTCTTTTAACTAGCTCCTTATCCACCATAATATTACTAATTGCCACCTCTTCATCAGAACTAGTAGTTTTTTCTAGTTTCTTGTTTTATCAAAGTTAAAGTGGGAAGAAGTTTCAGACCTGAAATCTAGAATTGATGAATATCAGTCTTTTGCAGGAATGAAGGTGAGAAAATAGGATGTTAATTCTGGGACATGATGAGGCAACAGTGTTGTCAGAGCAAGCTGATAACATGATCAGTTTGATAGATGCAGGTAGATTCTAGAAGAAATTATAGATGCATGTGTTATCTGTTTGGGGCAAGGTGAGTAATACAATCCCTTGAGAAGGGAATCACACAAAATGGGTTTGTTTTCTTTGATTCAAGATCCAGCATTGTATCTTTAGATTAGCTGATAAAGTTTGGTTATGGATACTGCTTTTGCAATTTTTTAAATCCTTTACTCTTAACCGATACCTTTGGTAGGAAAACAGACTGAGAATAAACTAATTGTCCTGGAATGACAGAATTTGGGAATCAGAACTGCTTCTTTTCTTTAAAAATGCAATTAATTAATTTCTCATGACTTAATTCTCTTGTTTTTGATATTGTATAGTTAGAGCAGGTCTAAGTGCTGTAACTATGTTCAGTGTGAAAGTGATGCTTTTATACTCTGAGTATTTAAGTAATTAGAAGTAGTTGTATTATAAATCAAGGGGAAGCAAAGGATCACAAGATATTTTAATGTGTATACAGGCATTTTGACAAAGATAAATGTCAAGATAATCCAAGAAAGATGGCAGAAGGCCATTTGAATTATGAAAATGTGTATTGTAGAAAGATAGGAAAATTTAAATGCTCTTTGAAATCCTGTAGGTTGGATTCTTACTGCTAGTGGTCTTTTTTAAGCCATCTCTCTCAGGCACCTACTTTTAAAATGTTTTGTGGTGTTATTTCATTGATTCCTTTCTTTTCCCACCCCAGAGCAGTATGTCTGCAAGAGTTGAAAAGGTTTCCCCAGCCCCAGCAGATGTCACAGCTGGCAGGGGCTCCCAGAACTGCTCTGCAGTTTGAAGAGATACTCTTGCTTGCATTAAGTTGTAAATAGCACCTAAAAATCTGCTTCCAGCTGTAACCATTCATGCAGTTTCCCATATTCTTTGAGAATTCCCTCAGTGAGCACCACTCCACTGTGCCATTTCATCAGTCTGACAACTTAATGAACTCGAGGTTCTGCCCCTGATCTGGAGGTGGTCTCTGTAGTGTGAGAGACAGCAGCAGGAAAGAATCCTTTCAGCAGTGTCTCCTGAGGCAATGGAACCAGTGGACATGAAAGCACAGGATCCTAACCAAAAGAACTGCAGTGGGCTTTGTGTGATACTATATCAGCTTTCAGAGGAAGCGATCCTTTTAAAAACACAAACATTTCAACAGCTCTT
Source organism: Serilophus lunatus (assembly GCA_013399895.1). Classification (NCBI taxonomy): domain Eukaryota; kingdom Metazoa; phylum Chordata; class Aves; order Passeriformes; family Eurylaimidae; genus Serilophus; species Serilophus lunatus. Next base: position 157,390 of record VXBA01003875.1, read on the forward strand.
ACCAAGAGACTTTGTGTTTGTATTTGTGGGTATGTAACATACAGGAGGCTGGATTTATTTGAGAAATGCTGATTTATGGCTTTACCCATTCATTTCAGTAGTTGGTATTTTAAACTTAAAATCAGATGTTAATGTTACAACAAATCAGCATTCTTAATTCTAAGTTTTGTTATAGATGAGCATTTACATGTGTCTGAAAATAATATTATCGAAGTTTATGATCCTCCCTTGCTTGTCCCATTTTCATTATAAATCTGATGTAATGGTCTAAAAATCACGTCACTGGGCTGTTTTATCTGACTATTAACACCACATTCAGAAATGATGCAACTTTCTCTTCCTGAAGCTGTCTCAGTATGGTAGCTCGTTGCATCCTCAGCCAGATCACACCAAGTAGCTGTGAGCTATACCTTCTTCTTCCTTGTATCTCCTGCTCCTCCTATTTCTTACACAAGAAGAAACTTCCATACTGGAAGTAAGTCTCAGCTTATTTCATAACGTGTGTTACAAAAATGAGGGAAACAAGCTGTATATCTGATTATATTTATTAAATACAGACAATACACATCATTTTAGATGTGAACAGGTTAGTAAGAATCCAAAGAAAATTACAAATACTGTAATTTATCATCTCAGAAGCTCACTCTAAGTGAACTTCAGTGAGAACATGGACAAGCTATATAATGTTTTGACATATCAAACCTATCCTTCCTGTATAAAAATACTTAATGATTGAAACATTAGAGAGAAATGTGACATAAGCCTGAGCTTTTAACTTATTGTTGTGTCCTAATGCATCCTGTCTGGTTTAGCCATTCCCTTGTTCTCCTGATTTCTGTGTCTCCTATAGAAAGCATGACTTCCAACAGCTGGAGAAGAAATCACACTAAGGATGCATGGAGAGGATTAATAAAGTTAATTTTCAAATACTCCTGATGAGTTTCTTGGCTGTCAGCTACTTCCATTAGGCAGAAACCTGGTGAGTTCCAATTTGTGCCTTCACAAAAATGCTGAAATGTATCTTCTGGTGCCTTGTTAAATCTGTAGGGCCAAATTTTCTGCCAGTGTAAAAATTCCACTGATGACACTTTTCAATCTCAGAATTATTTGAAAATCACTGAGAAAATAGCGATGCTATTATGTGAGAAGTATTGAGCAAGAAGATACAAAAGTGTAAAATCCAGTCAGTAATGTGAAATAGGTAGTACTCATCAAGGCTTTCAATGTTTTTTGATGTAATCAGACCATAAAGAAGAAAGACCACTGGTAGCATGAAATACTGCCCCAATTAAGATAGCTTCCTGAGTATCTGAAATAGAACAGTGCTAAAAATTGTGCTATGATGGATAAAGTTGATTAGTTTGAGAATGCTGCTAATTCTGCTTCACAGCCATAGAAAGTATTTTCTTCAGGCAGTGAAGACTTTTGGCCTTTTTAGCTGCTAGCTTTTCTGCCTCACATTTTCAGCTCAAGTTCATTGTTTAGTTTTGAATACTTGCGTTGAATTCAGTGGGGTTACATTGCATTTATTTTGCAGTGGTCAAGAAAAGAATAATGCTAAATGTTAGTAACTGGTTTTGGATGAAACAGAGGGCATAATAGAAGCTGTATTTTATTTTATCATCACTTAATTTTATAGTTTGTTGCAGTGACTTGCTTGGCCCTGATCACAGGTTGTTTACTGGGCAGCTGGGCAATGGAGTTATCTAGTAGATAAAAACAACACATTTTTGTTTGTCTCTTGCTGTATTCATAAAACACCTTTTAAACCTGTGATTCTCAGCATGGCAGTGTTTGCTTTTGCTGCAAACAGAGGCACAGAATGAGGTGTAAGACCAGTGACTTGTTTCCTTTAGTGAGTCTCCTCCTGAGAAGGAAGCTCTGGCTACTGAAGAACACTCGTGTTCAGGTGCTGTTTGAGAGAGAAAGAGCAGTACTGCCAGGTTGTACTTTCTGGACTTAATGGACAGAGAGGTTAAATCAGAGTTAATGTTCCTGTACAGGTGACTTGCCCATCCTCCTCCTAACCCTACTATTTACTGCTCATGAACAGTGCTAACAGAAGTATGGCAGCACTACTTGTTCTGAAATTGTTTTCTGTGATTTTTTTCCATTTTAACTAGATGAACAGTAGTCTTAAAAACATCTTGAATACTAATAATTTATTCGTGAATGATGAAACACTTAGGAGTCACTGGAGAGGTGTTCTTGGAAAGCACACACCACAACATCAGAGTTTAGGACTCCTGAGTATTCACAGAGCTTTATGGCCATGTATGAGTGAGACCTGCCTGGCCTTGTTCATTAGTATCAGGGCTTCAGTTTCATAAAGACCATGTTTTGTATCAGCATTTGCTATGCACCAAAGCTGTGCTTCTACTGGTGACATGCTTCTGGTACCGAGTCTTTCAAAGTCTCATTTTAAAGGTGGAATTCTTGCAGGTGAGCTGGTTTTGTGATTGATGGTTGATAGAACCTATGTTATCCTGAAACTTTGGCAGTTACATTTGCTTACATTATCCTAAACAGGCAAACAATTTGTTTAGGTGAATGGATGTGTTTCCTATTTAACACCGTTGCCTGGGTTTACAAAGGGTCAGTAAACCTGGTGGCATTTCAGAGTTTTGCCAGCCCAGTGCAGAGGGAGTGAGATGCAGGAAATCCGTTTTTTGTCACCTGCTCCTGCCAATGGCCTGATTGTCTCTGGGACTTCCCTTTCTGAAAGCCAGGTCCCTCATCTCTTAGTTGCAGATTTTAATGCTGGCTTTTGGATAGTGCTGTTTGACTTACTGATGAACTGGGTGTTGTTATCAGTTACTACTATTCATGCCTATCCTCATCTTTATAAACCTGCTTTGGAGTTCAGTAGTAACTCCACATTTTGGGCTGATGTATGCACTAAGACCCAAAAGTTGATACATACAGCACAAGAGGAATGGCCATGAACAAAACAGGAACAACAGCAATGTTTTGCTTTTTTTCCTGATAGAAATTAAATTTATGCTTGTCTGTGATAGGTTGAGAATTAAGTGATTCCTTACCTTTATTGCAGTCTTTAATGCTGAGTTGTCTCTTGGCTTAAAAAAATACTGGATTTTTATCATCCATGGGAATAACTGAAGGAATAAGTTGGCACCTCTTTTTATGGAGTGTTAAATAAGATGAATATAAAGTTTTTCTTAGCCTCATCCTCTTTGAGCCTTTAACTTCTACTGGCCCAATTCTCTACTTTTCTCATGTCACTCCTAAAATTATCAAGTCAAAATCCATGTTAAATTGAAGACTTGCATATACTGTGAAGACAGAAGGTTGTATGTCCTTTGTGTACAATGAAAATACATCTAGAAATTGATTTCTCTGACCTGAAGCAATTTTTCGTTTTTAGAGATCCTGTAAAAGATGTTAATCCTAATGAAATTTTCAGTTTCAGTTTTTCCAGAGTTTTCTTCCCAACACCAATCCTGATGTGTAAGGCTGAAAATACTGGTTTAGTACATATTTTAATGAGCAATGTATGACAGTATCCATTTTTCACTGGAAACAGGAAACTTCTGTTAAGAATCAATTTATAAAATTCATAGTAGGAACTGAGTTACTTATGATTTATGATTATGATTTCCATTACTTGAGTGCTGAGAGAACACCAGATTAATAGATGTCTTGTTATCTTAAATGCAGCAGAGAAAAGGATTTTCAGGGATGTTTTTGCCTTATTTCTTGTATGAAGCTTGATGACTCTTCAGAAATGCTTGGAACTCATGAACTGGACTGTACATAATCACAATATAAGGTTTGGAAAAAGAAGATGAGGAATGAATACATTTAAAATTATTTTTTTTACCTCAGTTTTGGAATCTTTACTGTTTGCTTATTTTTGATTTTCAGTCTTTTCCTCACAGCCAAGAAAGCATGATTTGGATTTTTTTTTAAAATTTTGTAACTTATAATTCACTCTTCTTACCATTCTATGCTGAGAAAACATGCACACAACAAAATCTCAAGAGGTAGGAGACTTGGTTCTATATTTGCAAATATAATAGATATTGCTGAAAGATTTACAATATTCAGTCTTAGAATAAAGGCAGTTTAGGTACTACTAACTTATGGAAAGAAACTATGGGTTTGGGCATCACTCAGAATGTAAACATGCTGGAGAAATAGGCCTAAAAATAATACCTATGAGGAAGGATTGAAAGAGTTGGACATTCTGAGTCTAGAAACAGGAAGTTGAAAAGTGATGCAACAGTTTTACAGTTTGTAGAATACTGTTGAACCTGCCCAATGCCTTCAGAAGATGTGTTCAAGCAGTTTAAATTTACCCTTGAAGTCAAAGTGCAAGACTTCAAGCCTAAAACTAAGATATGAGACACTATGCAGCCTTATGCAGGTGAGGTAGGAAAAATATTACAGATTTGGTTGTTTCCATTTTAGTATTCTGTTTTTGAGATGCATGAAATAACATTTAGAGGTTGTTAATGAGAATATTTGCTTCTAAAGTTCCTTGGTCTTTGAGCAAGCCCTTGGTTGTCTCATGCTGGATTCCAAAATAATGATTGAGAGTTTGGGCAGGCAGGGTAGGTGTCAAGATGGCCTGAATACTGTGATTTAGTCTTCTAAATGTTAATGCATATGCTGTCAGTGACACATAGAATGTCACTCAATATCATTTCATTTACCCCAGGAGCTCATGGCTTTATACTATGGCTGTCATAGAATTATCAGAGTGAAGTTGCTTCCTGCAAAGATTAACAGATACAGACCATCAAAAGATGAAGCTATGAATGAAATTTCAGTGGAGGTTCATCTTCAAATGCCTGAAGTGTTGCTTAACTTAAACTCCAAGAAATAAATAACCAATCTTCATCCCGTGTTTAGCAGCAGAGCTCCACTAATATCAAGGAAACTATCTTAATTTAAACTTGCTGAGGATATGGCTGTGAGTTGTTTGAAAGAGTCAGAAATAGTTCTTATGCTAAAGTTGCTTTTAATTAAAATATCTTTTGTCTGAGCAGTTGCTTATCTGATGTGCTGGAGAACCTTGAACCTAAGTTGCATTTCTGGTGTGCTTTTTTTTCACAAGGACATGCACTGGTAATGATGTCTGTGGGGAAAAAAGTAATGGAGAGCTGCACAGTGTAATGTTACAGGGCTGAATTTAGGTCTGAATCCAACTTGGCTGGTGGTGTAATACGTCAGCACAGCTTCTGTCTGATGTGAACTGAAATACATGTTTTGGGATGGGGATACTAAACTATAGCAACCACCTCTTCCATCATTGGGAAGCTCGCCTCAGATGTTTAATGTTCTGGATACAGGTCATCTTCAGGAACAATTTACCCTCTCCCAAACATCTCCAGAATAAGTTTTTGACAATATATGCTTGAGTCAATACAGTCCCACTGAGTAAAGAGCTGTAATACTTTAAAGTGACTCATGCAGAATAATTTAGACTGTGGCTGCCTAAAATTTCCAGGTGCCATCAATCTTGGTAAGGTAATTTCCTGCCTTCATATATATAGAAGAGGAAAGGATATACCATGAATTTCTGATGATGGGGATGATACTTAGCCTTTAGATAGTGTTTTTAGCCTTTAAGCAGTTTACAAGTATGTCTTAAATGTTCATCATATCCTTCAAAGTCATTAAATATTAATATTCCCATTTTATAGAAGGGAAAATTGAAGGAAAGAAGTTAGATAACTCTCCCAAGGGTTTGGAAAGAGTCATGAGAGTAAATTTCAGTCCTATGCCTACATCATGTATCCCTTTTTTCCTTCAAATACTTCTGTGTTGATCCCACTGTTTCCTAGTGTAAAGGCCTGTATCAGTATTGGACACGATGCAGTATCAGAGGGGGTGTTGACTATTAGAATAACCAAATACTGGTTCTGGGACACTTTATAGAAATTCTAAACTAAGAATCTGACACATTTTGAAGAATGTTCCCAAATGGTACTTAATGTAAGCACGGGATAGTTAAGTGATTATAAGAGAGATCAAGTGGTTCACTCAGTGGGAAACACAAAGTCTTCAAAAATCCTTCACCCTACAAGAACGAAGTGATGTGACCATTTGGATGAAATCCTACTTGATTCATGCTGTTGAATCAAGTTACTTTTTGCTTGTTCAATGTTGTTGTTGTTCAATGCTGAGTTTTTTTTCTAATAACTTCATAAACCTTAGATGAAAATCTTGGAGGTAGCACTTGCAGATTTTTTTTTTTTAAATATATATTTATTTTACTTTATTTTCTTTCTGTTTACTTGCTGCTTTTAACTTTTATATAGCCAAAAAGAAAAAGAGAACTGAAGGCTACAGAGTCAGGAGGTTTGTGGGGGGTTTTTTGTTGTTGTTGGGTTTGTTTTTTTTTTTTATTTTTAAGGAGTGGGAATTCTGACAGGGAATAGAAAACTGGAAAACTGATAATTGTTTAGAAAACCCCAGTGTCTATCAGAAATATGTTTTATTCACAGGAGACAAATCATAAAAGGTCAAAAAAATAGGAGAGAACTTCTTCATTCTCTTAAGCAGAACATTTGCACAGTTAAATAGAAGTACCATCTAATTACAGGACAGTTTTTTAATATGTGCTGATTTTAAAATTTATATTTTAGTCACCATATTTTAAAAAAATAGTTTTCACTATTATCTTTGCTCGATGCAAAAAAATTTTGTAATTATAAGAATGTTTTTTAAAATATAATTCAATATTTTCAAATTTTTCACTTTTACCCTCTTTCTAGTCAGTTTCTGAAATTTTTAGGGATCTAAAATATAGTGAAATTATTTTCACAGCTCAATTTTTTTAGCAATTCAATTTCATTTAATTTCTAATTGCTTTAATGGTTAACTTTGTAAATATTCAATGTTTTTAAGCTTCACATTAATTTTCCTGTTCTGTAGAACTGACATTTCTAATGACAAAAACTGTTGTGCTGCCTTCTATCTTTCTGAAGTGAAAATCACTTGTCTCATAAAAAGATAGGGGTCAAACTGGGCCAGAACAGGTCAGCTGGTTAAAAACTGACAGGAAAGGAGAGAAAGGGGCATGGAATGATATGGAAACACATCTCCTCACTCAGACATACAGCAACATAATCTCTGTCTTAATTTTTTCTTCCTCCACTTGATGGAGAGACACTGTAGTTATTTTTGCTGGACTGTACTGTAGATAAACCATTGGTTCTCATATCTGTGTACAACAAAAAGTTTAAAACTAAAAAATCTGTAAGATATGTTTAACTTGGGAAGTAAATGTATGCACCTTTACATGTCCTAAATCTGCATTTGAGCTCTGTTGAGTAAAAGAATATGTAATCTTTTTGCTTCAGAAAACTATTGTCATTTAGCATTAACAGTGCATTTCACTAACAGATTATTCTTAATATTAAATGTGACTGGTAAAGCCCGACAAACTGAGGCATATCACCACAGTGAGGTTCTAGAATGCTTCAGCTCTCTTACCTGGCTAAATGTGCCTGGTTTTCCATACCAGCAAAACCTCTTCCTACCTTTTCTTAGGGTGGTGGGCGCCCTTCCAAAGCCATTATTTTTACAGGTTTATGTATGTGTGGAAAACATCATCACCAGATATTCAGTGTTGTTGGATGCTCAGTATTTATACTGGGTTTCTCTCATATTCTCTTGCCAGAGTTCACAGAGTTTGTAAATTTTTTTTGTTTTGAAAAGCTTTGCCTTCCATTGAATTAGGCAAAAATAGGCTAGTTGTCTAAAAACTAAGGAGGAGACAAAAGGGAACCTGCATGTATACAAGGTTGGAAAAACATTATTATTTCTGAAAGAAATTAGGCTTAAGGATGGACTACAAGTAGCAGAAGCCTTCATAGCCCAAACACAGTCTGCCCCTCTAAACATTCTCCCCTTCCACCCTCCTTTTTGGAAGTATTACAGGAGATGTGATAAGTAAATGCAAGCTTAATATAGCTGTTTACTAAAGCTCTGGGGGAAAGTCTAGCAAAATATGCTTTCATAAATAAACCAGAGCTAATTAAGAACCACTCAAAAAGCTACCACAGGGGAAATATGGGAGAAAATTGCCATGTAACATGTATGGTTAGCAGAAGTACAATTCCAGATGAAAGGAGACTGAAACCTTACTTGAGAGCTGAATTCATCCATTCTTTCTCATATCGGGTAGTATCTTATTAAACACATTATGACATTAAATTTGATTGAACTACTCGATAATAGTAATGGCAGCAGAATAAGACCTTTCCTAAGTAACTTGCATCTAAAAATGTGGTAAAGGTACTGTGTAATTGTCAGAAAAATACATCTTAATACATGTATTTATTTTTCAAGTCAAAAGCAATGAGTTATATGAGAAATACCAAGGGGATAATGATACCTGTAATATCTCTGGATAAATAAGCCTGTCACAAGAATGAGGTAGTTTTGAGATACTTCTAAGTTGTATTAGGAAAGAAAAGACACCAAATACCTTTGTAGGATTTGGAGAATCTTTTTTTGGGGCTTTCAGTGCTTGAAGTTACAAGGCTATGTCAAAAACAGGGGAGAGATTCTCAGAAGATTGTGCCTTCAAATATCCTCTGATCTCATGGTTACTTTCTGCATACATTTCATGCATGTGGAACACACCTGGCCAGTATTTCTTGGTTTCATTAGCACTAAATTATGGCTTGTAATACCTGTGCCATTATTTTTTAGTTCAGATCTGCTCACAAATTAGCTGATGTGGTCTTACTGCTGCAAGACAAATTATCATATCTGTCAGATCTACCTCTCATCTGCTGGGAAAAGACCACAAAATCACACATTTGGAAACAAATGTGAAGAGAAAAGCTGCAGATACTTTGCCTCTTGCAGAAAATCTTTGTACCTGCTATGCTGTGTAAACACCTAATTTGTTAGTCCCATCTGGCCCACTGGCACTTGCCTATTTCATCCAGTTGTGCAAACAAAATCAGTCATGATGAGGATGGTTTCACCTTCACCGGGGAATGTGTTCCTTTTCCTCAGATTGGATCCTAGCAAGGCTTCAAAGCAGAGTGAGATCACAAAGCTCTTGCAGACATGCTTCTTATGAAGACAGCATGCTCTCTAGTATTGAGACTTTCCAAAGTTTGTGAGGCTGGTCAAGTTTAGGATTTTGATCCAAGAGCTACTTTGAGTTGTATTTAGGTTTTCTGCTGCTGCTTTAATCTGAAACATTTTATTCTGGTGTAGCTGTACTGATTTCTGTTCTTGCTGGGAAGCCTACACAGACACAATACTGTTCTGTGGGAGGTGAGCTTTCCAGTGACAGCTTCTCTGGGGCATTTCGTAGAGTCTCAGCAGCAGCTGAGCTGGGATTAGCCAAACCTACCCTTTTCTTCTAGTTTAGGTACAAGAGAGAGACCTATAGGACTGACCAAGGCCAGTTCTCTACTACAATTTATTTTCTTTGTTACAAAAAAAAGAGTTTGGCTCTAGCAAGAGCTGTGGTTGTTGGCTTGTGAAATGATAATTTAGCTAAGGAACAAGAAGTGAAACTATTCAGACACAGTAAACAATTATAGCAGTTTAATCTTCAGTACCTCATGATGTGAGGAAGTAGAGAAATGGATTTTTGTCTTGATATAGGAAAAACCCCAAATTACCAACCCTAATAGTCCATGTGAAAAACAAATATTAGGTATTGTAGAATCTATATATGTGCACTAGGACAAAGACTTCTCTTCTCAGAGCATTTCTAAAACCTTTGGGATGTGGAGGAGCAGCATGGAATGCTGCTGGAATGACCTCTGCATGAGGTGGACTGTCCTGTCTGTGTGCTGCAAAGCCATGTTTAATTCAGACAAATACTGTCTGCTCGTGTGTCCTTTAATCCAATATACTTGTTTAAATCCCTTGTTTTGAAAATCCATTGGTATTTTCTTATTTTGGTATTTCTAATCATATTTTATATTTATGTTCTGCTATTTTTGAGTCCCAGCGTACTGGTAAGTTCCATGATTTCACTAGGGCACATTGGTGGCATTTCCAACCAGCTGGTAACAGAAGTAGTATATAGCACAAGGGAGGAAAACTGAATTCTGGTAATCTATTCCTTTTCCATGATCTGCTAGCTGAATTAATTTCACTGACTGGCAGCAGATGAAAGGAAGGTGTGAACATCAGGAAAGTTTGGTTAAATGGCAAATGTTAACTCCATCTTCCATTGTAATGATCAAGTTTAAAATCTGTCCATTATGTCTGGAGCCTGTGCTGTGTATTGGGGGCATGGAAGTCTGATTCCATTTGCTTTAGCAATTTGAAGGGTGGACATGGAAAAAAAGTAAAGTTATTTTAAGTTTTAGTCCCTTCACTCAAAGGTTTGTTTGTACCTCAGAACTCACTGATGTATTAAACTTCTATTTTTTTTCCCAAGATCTCTTCAGCATGTAGGTTATCAAACTGGACTCCTCAACTAAGTGCCATATGCATCACTTGTCCTAAATGTTATCCTTTTGTAACTTCCAGAACCTAAATATCTTCCAGCCATACATATTTACACACAATGAAAGGTCACAGTCATCTCAGAACAGCTCTGCATGCCTAAGGCACTTGGTACTGTGTTCTCTCATATTGCTGCTGAATTCCACACAATGCCTTGAAATATGCCACTGAATGCTGCCATTTCTACATAGAAGGTTGTGCCTTAAAAAATTGATTTTATACCCACTTTTAGGGAGATGCAATTCACTAAGAATCTATGTTTTCCCTTTACCATGTTTCTTTACCCAGCAGTAAGCCCATAGACTTGATTTATCTTGAAAGGTGGATGAGCTTGGCCTGTTGTAATTTCCTTCAGGTAGATTTTAAATTAGGTTGATGACATCATATCTGGCTACTTCTGCTTTTCCTGTATTTCTGATGCATCTTTATTACTCATTGTGCTGAATATGTGATCTGTAGTTTCTATATTTAGTGGTTTAGACTCTCTTTACTGGAATACATGCTGATTTCATTGTTTGATCCAAGGGAGAGAAACTTCTAGGACATTTTGTCATTATTTGGTCTTGGAACCTCATTGTTCCCTCCTATTTCTAGTCTACTGGCAATCCCCCATCTTCCTCTGTGTCACTTATACAGGTGTTTGTGTTGTGCAAATCTGTGATTTTTTTTTTTCTTTTAAGGCCTGGTTTTCTAATTACACTGACAAATTTGTAATCCATTACATTGCTTTAGCCTAAGACCACTTCATATTTCTAATAGCCTAATATAGGACATGTTAAAGCTGCATAGACCCTAGGATAAATTGTGGTTTTTTATTTGTGCTTGTAAGAAGCTTATGTATTCTTTGCCAACATCTGGCAACTCGGAAGCCTGGGTAGAACTGAATGAAAGTTGCTCTAAGCTACAAATTGTGTTTGCTTCAGTGCCTACCAGTGTGCTTTTACACAGTGGTCTTTCTACAGTTCAGGCATTCTTCCCTGGGTCAGAGAGAGAGGCAGTAAATACTATTTCTGTGAGAGGAGGCTAAAGAGAAAACTACAAATGGAGTTTGAAGAAGTGCTTTCTGTTACCCAGCCTAAAATCAATTGCAAATTACTTGATTTTTTTCCCCTTGTGTGTTTGTTTCCCCCCCTTTTCCCTAATTGTTATTAATAATGTTATTACTCCTTTTGCCAAAAATTTTTATGAAGTGAGGAAAACCAATTTTTTTCCAAATTCAACTTATTCAGCACATCATAGGCAGTTTTTTAACAATTTCATGCAATTTCTTTAAAATATTTTACCTTTTTCTTTATTTTCTTTAAAATGTGGTATCTGCGACTGAACACAGCGTATCAGCTCAAGTCAGTAGCATGAAATAATTCTGCTAGACTTCCTATGCTTTATATAAAATATCCTAGAGCCAACATGTTGTTTATCCTATTTGAAAGTAATTGGCACCTGTTCTTGCCTGCTCCAATTCCATTTTTTATATGATCATTACCATCAGTGTCTTATAATTAAAAATTAGTGACCCATCTCTGTAGTACTCATGCACCATGGAGTAGGTAAATCTGATATCACTAACCCTTATTCTGACCTGTTTGAAGATGTTTTCAAATTCTTGTGGGTGAATTAGTAGTGGGAAACAGAATTTCAGAGGTATTTTTTCATGGGAATCATCTCACAAGGAGAGAGGACTAATGATCTCTCAAAGTAGAAACAAACTAAGGCACTGTCTAGTTCCCCTGGTAAAACACTGGCAAGTCTTTAATTAACTTTCATGGAAGTTATTTCAATGAGTCTAGTTTTTTCAAGTAAATAGCAGGAAGACTATTTCTCTAGATTAACAGATTGAGCAAGTTCTGGTATTAGATTTTATCCAAGATTCCCACTGAAATCAATCACATTGCAGTATATTACAGGCTTGGGGAATTTTTTCTGGTTGACAATACTTTCTGTTTGACAGTTAATCAGCACATTAGCAAGAAATGCTTTTTAAGGGTATTCTGGTTTGTACTGCTTAAATTTAGTAATATTTTAAATTAAAAAGTCGTATTTCTTTTTGTATGAACAAAAAGAAAAAGCTTGCTTGCATGAGAAATTCAAACCACTTTTCCAACGTGTTTGTGAGGTTCATTTTGCTTGCCTTTGTCTTGTGGTGGAATAAGAATTATGTGACCTTTGGGCAGCAGCAGGAGTGTGTCCCTGACTTCAGTACAAATAGATACTGCTCCTTTGCTTTCATCTCTGCATGAGAGAGGGTACACTGTGTACTCATTTACCTACTAATTGGGCAAATATGACAGCATAGAAATTTGAAGCATGGTAAATCAAACTGTGACCATGTCTGCTCCTTTATTTTGTTTATTTAGCCCCTGGCAGCAGCATAATCAGTTATAGGCTCCCCAGGGGTGCATTTAGACTGCTAAGAGCTCCACTGGGGAATATACTGTTTACAAACTGGTTAGGATTTCTCATCCGGTCTTCTTAGAAGCTCTGTGTTTCTCTGAAGCTGAAGATCTGTAAGAATCCTACCTAAGCTGCTTTTTGGCAAAGGTTAATAGAATTAACAATTTTGCATTATTTTTGTAAAGTAGTCCTCCACACATCTTCATGTGAAAAGCTGTTTCCTGACTTTCCTCTTTATTTCCCATTGAAGAAAATTACTTTGTCTTCACGGTGAAGGAACAAATGAATTTTTCACTCATTCCAATTTTCTCTTTTGACTCAGTGACATTTAAAAAGTTCTGTTTTCTATGAACATGCTGCTAGGATACTCCACATTGCATGTTAACCTGGGTGATGAAATGTTTCAATAAATATCTGTTAACTGTGGTTGCATTACAGAAAAAACAGAAAGAAATGATCTTGTCATTTGTCATCAAGTGTAAAAGACACTGTGATAAATTGAGTTGCACATTGAAAAGGTAGAGAGTTCTTATTTCAGTTCATGGCTAAGTAATCAGGTTAAATGAAGATCAGAGCTCTGCAAGCTCGTTGTGAACGGAACTCGTTTGTTGTAAATCACTTTTCTATACTGTCTGGCAAATATTTAAGACTTCACAACGTGCACACAGCACTAGAAAATTCTACAGTAGTGTACAAAACTTTTTGACTTGCTTCTTCCAACCATGTTTCAAGGATTCAGCAGTACTAGCCATCTTTTTATACATTCACTGGTACCAGCCATCATTTCAGAAGTCAGTATTTACAGTGTTAGTTTTCTTTGAGTAACTAACTTGATCTTCATTGTAATAGGAAATGAAAGGGAGAAGAATAATTCCTTGTGGTTAAGAAATGTGAGAAAATATTACCTTCTCTTCTGCTCCTGATCTGATTCCACTTTTCAGTAAAGCAGCTATGTTAGGGATTGTATACTGTCAACTTTCAAAAACCATTTTATTAAATGATCTAGAACTTTTTCTTCTCTGCAAAGCCCAGGATGCTGGTTTAGATGAGATTAAAATGTGGTATAATTATTTTTATTATTCACTATCCTACAGCAAATTGTACTGGAATTCAGAAAGGGAAAAATAATGTTTCATACAGGCTTTGTTTTTATGTCTACAGAAGAAAGTACTTTCTCTTTCTGTCCAATAAATCATGAGAGTACTGAGGAGCTCAAACTAGGCTTGAGTGAACCTGAATGGTGTAGCATATTCATGGCAACAATGACCCAAGAAAATCCTGAAATATTCTCAGTTATTTCATTGTTCTTGGGAAATCCAAGTAAGATAATAGTTGTTTGACTTATGGATTAGGAAATGAATTGATAAACTCTGCAAAATTGGATTAAAGTAAGTTCCTAAACCTTTCTCTGCAAGGATGAGCTCTCAATATTCAGTGGCACATCCTTAGAGTTTTTAGTCCATGTATGGATTGGCAGTGGACATACTAAATTGCATTATTGAGTTCAACTAAGAGTTTTCTAATAACTCTTAATGTGAGAGTGAAGGCAGATACAGGTTTTAGGGACCAACTTAGAAAAGACAATATGTGCTCGTTGCTATAATGCTCACTCTGACTAGCATGGGCCCTGCCTCTCTCTTTCAGTAGTCCTGCTCCTCTCAGATTTCACTGGTATTTCTGAAGTACAGCAGTGGAAAAATTTTTTACACTTAGACCCATCTACTATGCGGTAACATTCACAAAGAGCATTGTATGCTAATTTTTGGCAGTAGCGACTTTTGCTCATTTGTCTTTGTCATGTAATTACTTCTGAGGACTCAGTTCCAAGAGTGGTTGATATGATCTCTCTGCTTCCTCTTCATCCTATTCTTCTCTCCTTCCAAATGAAATGAGCTATGAATGCACTTCCTAAAAGACCCACAGATGACTGAAGCCAGGTTCCTTCAGCAGGACTCCTAAATTATTTTCTTCGTATCAATATGCATTTTCAGTTGAGAATGAGAGACACCACAAGGAAGAGGGTGAAACCTAAAAAAAAGCCTTAGGATAAAACTTTGGCGGACGTGGAGCTACAGATCAGCTGGAAGAGTCATAGAATGACCACAGAATCATAGAAATCCCAGAAGGGTTTAGGTTGGAAGGGGCCTTAAAGGCTATCTTCCAACTCCCCCTACCATGGGCAGGGACACCTTCCACTATCCCAGGTTGCTCCAAACCCCATCCAACCTGCCCTTGGACACTTCTAGGGATGAGGCAGCCACAGCTTCTCTGGGCAACCTGTGCCAGGGACTCCCCACCCTCACAGCAAAGGAGTTTTCCTAAAGAAGGAGTGGCTTTTAAGTAGCTAACGGAAGACAAGGGCCTAGGGAATTGCCAAAAGGCAATTCTTGCATATATTTAGTGTTACTGAGAAACGTCAAAGAGGAGTTTCAAATTTGGCTTGTCTGAGCAGGTTCTGAAAGTAAATAAATTACTTATTTGTAGACAAATATAAATGGCAATTCTACTTATATTGTTCTTTAATTTTTGAATGATTGTTCATTGATTTTCAGAACTAAAACTGATGCCATTTGATCCCTCTTTTCATTTATTACACAGAATAATTTCCGACCATTTGTATCTGTGAAGCTGTGGCCTTCTAGCCAAAAACCACAAAGACATCCATTTTAAATCTTAGAAGTATAAAATCTGTTCTGAACATTTATATAAAATAATGAGATAAAGAACTGAAAATAGAAAAGTGACAGATTTTTGGAACAGCTTTATTGCAAATTGGCTATTTATGAAATACCAATAGCCAAATGTTCTGTCCCAACATCTCCCTAAACTGTGTCATGTTACTGGAAGTCTGAAATATGTCACCATTACATACTGCATACGTTGCAACTGCTTGTTTGCAGTCTAGTAGGCACACAGGGGCTTTCTGTCTTGGAGCCTACTTCTGTGAATGAAAGACCTGAGCAAGATGGAAATGCTGGTCAAGTGGTGGTGGATAAAACTTCTTAAGAACCACCGGCAGTTTCTGTAAAGGTGGGAGATTTGCCGAGCACTGTGGGTATTTTCTATCTCTTGAGGTGGAGCTGAGTTCTTCTCCAGATGGGTTTCATACCATGTTGAATCTGTTGTTTCCTTGAGGTGGTTGGGCTGAGCCAAAGGAGGGAACTGAGCCAGCCTGGAAGTAACTTGGTAAGAATTTAAAACCACCAGGAAAAATTACTTTTCAGTTGAATCACAGCCCTGTGTGAAACCCCAAACCCTTCTCAGTGTGGTCAATACTAGGTCTAGCACCAGTGCAAGGGAGGGAGAGAAAATCTGAACTGTCTTATTCAACAGTCTTTAATTAGGTCAATTTAAAGTAACTGTGAAGCTGCAGCCTGGAGTGGAAAAGATCAGTAAATTCTCCTTGATAAGCTTATGTGCTCCACTGATTTTCTTCAAGGCCTTGCAGACAGAACGTAGCCTTTGATTGTCTTATGTCAGCAGCAGGGTCTGGCTGAAGGTTCAGACCTCTTTCCCTGGAACTTCAAGGCCCTAGTACTGCTCATTACCACCTTTCTTCTTGCTTCTTGACTCCTATCAGCTACTCTGTTGCTCCTCAGAATTTATTCCTGCATCTCACTGTTACTAGAGGCTGCAGCTAGAAATATGACTGTTGTCAGGGAGCTTGGAGATCAGCTTTGCACTGCAGTTGGTTTTGGAAGCTGAGGTGGCTGGGAACAAACAAGAAGATCAGGATCAGAGAAATGTGTTTAATTTTTGTCATGTTGAAATTGAAACATTTTATCAGCTGGATGAAAAAGATCAAACAAATTATTTGAAAAGGAGAGTGGGTAAATGAGTAGTTCAGACACTGATTTGGGACAGTGGTGATAAACTTCAAACCACAGTTCTACCCACTTTGAAAATAACAGATTTAATTAAAAAACCCACAACCAACCAAAGATACCTAACAATCTGTCTTTCTCTAGTTATCTCTCAGGCAGAGCTTTGGGCTTAAGAGCTGATTTTCTAAGAAATGTGTTTAGAACAGTGTCCCAGGCACAGGGAAAATACCTAAATGGTCTGTCTTCATCCTTTCCTGGAGTAAAAAGGGCATTAAAGTCTCAATGGTGCTTTGTCAGACTAAATACAGATTCCCTCTGGAGAAGAGAATCATTAGCAGTACTCACTGATAGTGACAGACCTCAGTGTTACCTAAGAGAACCCTTTTAAAGTACCAAGTCTTTGTACATCTTGTGGAGGTCTCTGCTTTTCCAGCACAGGTGCTACTGGCTGACATGTGCTGGTTCTCCCCCATGAAATGCTCTTTGTTATCCTTTGTTCTCCAGACAAGAAGGAAGAGACTTGAATGTGAAGGACTAGGCTTACCTTAAAGTGTTATTTTTTTTCTCTTATATTCCCAGTTGTCTATGTTTGCAGACCTAGACAGTGATGTCCTTGGCTCCTATGGAGGCAAGTTGGTCACAGGAGTTCAAGGAAACAGCGCTGATTATCATTAGCCAATGTAAGTGCAGTCTCACCTGTAAGCATTTTTTTCTCTTCTTCATAACAACTTAACACATTTCAAGAATGTGTTATCCCTAACTAATTCTAGATGTGGAAAAATTCTTCACAGCAAATAGTTTGTTCTGGACTTTAATTGCTGATCTTGCAATGTTGGAGTGCGGGTCCTAATGCCAAATTACTAAAATTTCCACTTATTTTTTTCAGTATTGTTGACCAGTAATGTAATTACTTTTTATTGATGTTGAATTCTGAATTTAAAAAAGGATGTTATTTTATTAGTGTTAGCTGGGTGAGTCATTTGGGAGAACTTGAGTTTCCTGACTGCTCATAGTCAGTTTGGCTTGCATACAGATGTAAATGCTTTGAAGGAAGAAGTCTGTGACTCAGGCATTATCATTCATAAATGTAAGGGAGGTCAGCACAAGAAGGGTTGGTAATAAGGAATCAGTTGTTGTTGACTGTTCTGGTAAATCTGTGTGGTTTGGGCAGTCCTGGTTGTTACAATAAAATGCAGATTGCATCTGTATGCAGAGCTTCTATATAGCAGGTTTGGTCCTGCATCACTGCAAGCAGAATGAATTCCTATTGCACTGTTGTCAGGGAGCTCATTCTTGGAGGTAATCTTTACATTATGGATCCTTGAATTTATGTTGGTATAATGGTGCAATATAAACCTCATGAGAATGAGGGAGAATTTTGCTCAGAAAGACAGATTTATTTTGTTTTTTACTTGTTAGTTTGGCTTACTCAGAGACTTGGATGTGGGGCCTTTTGTGTAGCTAGCTGGTAGGAACTGTCATGCTGCCTTTCTGCTTTGAAGGGAACACTGCATCATTCTTTGTACATTCCAAGGAATTTTTAAAGCAAAGGAAAATAGATGAATTAGAGTCATCCCTGTACTTTGAAAGACTCTTGTTTCTATGTAAGAGTGGTTTAACATACTACTCTTTCTTCTCTGAACAGCGATGTTGGGTCACTGAAGGCTGTATGTTATTTGAAGGACCATATGCTTCTGAGTAATATCAAGTGTAATGTATTAGAGCTTTTTGAAGTGGAAATTTGGAGCTGCTTCTGTTTTATTTTGTTGGAGCTGACTGGAGAATCTAGTCAAACCAAGGAAATGTTTCCCCCATGCATCAGCTGATCCAGCAGCTATAGCTGCATTACTGTGCTTAGTAAATGAAAGCACTGGTGGGTTTATGGGCTGTGCATTAATGCAGATACATTAACAGACTTTTGAAGATGTTGGCAGAATTCTCATATCACTAAATGAAATACAAATGAAAGTTTAATTGCTAAATACAGATCTCTTCTGTATTATAAAGCTTTTCCTTTGCTCTTACCATTGTAATAGAAGTACTAGCATAGCATATTAAATTAATATTTCTTCCAGAAGTCACAATGGTACTATGTAAGTAGAGCTGTTCAAAAACTATCTTGCAGAAGTTAATAGGAGAGTACTTAAAAGCTTTGCAGGAGAAAGTTTAATTATGAACTGCCTAACATGCCAGGCAGGAAATGAATACTCTGCCTTCTGCCCCTTCAATGTCCTCAATAGCCTCACAGTAGTGGGAAGATTCTTCTCTCATGAGTGTATCTAAGGATGAAGAGTGGGCAGACATGACTAGGAAGAGGGTTGGAGGTCTCTGTCTTGTGATCCGTGAGACAGTGGGCAGCACAGTGGAGCCAGCTGGTCTGCACTAAATAACTGTGCAGGAAGAGGGTGTGCACACAGGGGATTTGGGACACAGTTACCCACGGGCATGAGGCATTTCTCCAAATCTGAGCACACAGTATGACTTTTAGGTATTTAAGATGCAGTGTCTGAATCAGTTTATTTCATTTCCCCTAAGGTTTGTTTAAGAAAATAGTGATTCAAGTGGAAGTGATGGCTGTGAAGCGTTGGTTTTGGAAAGGGTCACTTGCTTTCTAACACTGTTGGCTTTTAGAACAGATTTAAAGATCCATTTGTAATTTCTTTTTCCTTTTAGATTTATGCAGGACACACTATACACTTCTGTTTAGATTTATAAAACTGCAGTGCTTTAGTGAGTCTCTAAGGCGTTTGTGCCTGATCTTGATTAACTCAGTGCCCTTCTAAAGGAGAAACTGCTATGAGGCAGGAACAGAAATTAGCCACCATACCTGTGTTTCGATGCAGTATTTCACACTGCTGTGTTAAACTGCACAGCTGCAGTCATCTGAGTCTCTTAATTCCTTTGTGTATTCAGAAGTGCTTGAATTCCCCTCTTCATTATCCTACTTTCACACTTACTGCCTGCTCTCTCTCCTCACTCCTGACTTTATTCTCTCTCTCTCTGCTACTTTAAAAGCTCACAGACACATGCTGTACAAAGCAGAAGCTAGCTTTGAGGTCCTGGACCTTGGTCCCCAGTGTGGGTTGACGGGGAAGCTTTAAGGGGATAAGAAAAAGAGCTGCCTCCAGAATTGGGCACAGGCAGCTTGGCTGTGGAGAGAGAGGGGCAGTGTTTGCTCAGCTCGTACTTCAGTATTCCTTGGGGGCATCTGCTAACATGCAGTCTTCCCTTTGCTTGGGGAAAGGGTGAGTTCATAGACCTTTACTGCCCAGAGTCTCTTTCACATCATAAACTTTAAAAGTGTCTTTTTTGTGAGGTGTCTGTCGAGTCATCAGCTATCAAATACCTGTTGGACTGAGTTTTGAAGATAAGGGAACAGCAGAGGTGAAAGAAAAGCAATGTGTCTATTTTGAACTTGAATAGCAACTTGGGATTTGTATAATTACAGTGTTCAAGCAAAAAAATAACACCACTCCGGGAATCAATATTACCCTGAAACAGCAGTGTGACTTGGAGGAAGTCGTTAGAATGGCTGGAGCTAACTTTGTCACAGAACAGTGTCAGAAAATGTTTAGTCCCAGTATTTAAAGAATTACCCATTGGTGCCCAATTCTGTTAACCCTTGAAAATCCCAGCTGAGAGAGGTGGGGATGAGAGTCTAGAAAGCTAGGTTTTATTCTCTGTGTTTGCCAGTTTTAATTTTACATTTTACGTTTATCTCTCCACAGATATAATTTGAATAGGTTTCTAAATTTTTTTTTAATTAAGAGCTAGTTGTAAAGCTCTCCCAGCCATTATTGGAATCCTACATAAAGTTCCAGTAGCTTTGTGAAGTATGAATTTTCTTTCAAAAAGTCTCTTTAACTCTTTGTTTAGGATAATTAGCACAGTAATTATGCACTTCCCTGTTACTTTGGTCCTTTATTATTGCATATTAGAGGGATGTTATCTGTACTGGTCCTTTGTTCAAGGTTTTTTAATAAGAAGCTGTGCCATTTGTTCTTTCTTCTGCTTTTTTGATCCTGATGAAGTTTCAAACTATTAAATAGTATGTCATAGTGATTAGTTTAGTTATTTTATCCTTGAATTTCTTTTGAGTTGGTAGGTGCATTCTGGCTGGTCCTGGTGAGTTCTTACAGTTTACTTTTTCAGTTTATCCTGCAGTAAAATGTAATTTCGTTTTTGGTCAGATTTTCAGCTGCAACACTCTTTCATTTATGGAAACCTCCTGATGACTTCGTGTCCTAAATGTGCAAACAGATTAATCTGTGTTTTTATATAGACACTGTGTATTCAGGTGATAGTCCAGTACGATCCCACAGATTTTGACAGATATCCTGCTCTTGATGTAATGATAAAGAAGGTGCATTCAGGATTATTGTAATGCTGCAACTTGCTCTTTAAGCTCTTTTGTGGCCTGTCATACTGTGTTTCTTACAAATAAACTGCCATGATTTATGTTCCTTTCTGTTATACTGATATACATATGCCATAATCTTTTTTGATGCTGTTGTTTCCAATACCCTCTCTTAACCTGCCATTTCAACACAATAGCTCTTTTGCAGTTAGTCATTCAGCTGGTTTTTTTGAGGTGAGTGGTATATTCTCACTCTCACCTTCTAATATGCTGTGCTTAAGCAACCTTCACATAGTTGCCAATATTTAACTTTTGATATTTTATTTTAATAAGCTTTCATTTTTAGTTAGATCACCTTTTTAAAATGAAGTGGATTTTTTTTTTTTACTTTTGTCTACTTTAGTAATGTTGAATCAGGATCTGTCTTGTCTTCTTGGTAGTAATATTATGGATGAGGGCCTTGGTATTGCTATGACTGTCATAGGGTGGCTCTGTTTTAGTGGATTCCCTGCCTGGTCACTCCATGAAGTACAATCTACAATTTAGATTTGGAACCAGAGCATGTCTTGAAATAACTAAAGCCTATCACTACTGCTGGTTTTCCTGTGCTGGCAATCATTTTAATTTCTCTGGGCACAACAGGTTTCCCACTGTCAAATGAGAGAGATAAGATTTTCCTTAATATATTTTTTCTTGTATTTGGACATGGACTCATAGTTTTGTAGAGATTTTATTTTATTCATTGGTACATTTCACCAAGCTCTGATTTGCTTTTAAGCTATTTGTAATATGATTTCTTAACATGATTCCTTTATTGACATGAGTCATTCAGTCTCTTCTTTGTCTTTTATGTCCAGATATGTATGAACCAAGAATTATCTCTTTCCTCCAAGTGTTTGACATGCTTTAAAACATGCCTAAATATAGGTGTTTTAGTTTACTTATCTCTTTTTTTAACCTTTCCAGTATTTGTATAGAAACTCATGTATATTTAGTTAGGGTTTTTTTGTCTTCTGTCTCTTTTGGGAAATGTTTCATGTTTGCCTGATGCACTTTTGATCCTTGGGCCTATGGACAGATGAAGGAAAGGAGACAAAAGTCTCCCTATAAGTGTGTCTTTCTCTGGAGATTCTCTGCTTGTTTTACAAATGTCAATACTCAGATGAATTTTGCAGGCAGACTGGGGAACGTTTGTGCTTTTTTGTAGTTTTATGTTTATGGGAGTGGGTGACTCAAATGAATGAATGAATGAATTTCAGTTGCCTGCTTAAATCCATTCCTGAGTCAGCCTTAGTTAATGGGTTTTTATGATGGATTTGGAGCACAGTTACAGATGCTGAAGACTTGCCCTGAAAACTGTAAAAGGCCACAGCCATTGTGAGGAGTGCAGTTTGTTGACAGTATTTGATAAATTTTTTACTACTCTTCCAGTTTCACTTCAGAAATACAAGGACAAGCAGAAGCTGCAGTATTTTTAGTGAGGAAAGAGAGTGTTTGTGTCATTATGCACACTGGCTAGTGAAGAATAAACCCCAAACAATTAGGGCTGAATATTTTTCCATGCTGCTCCGCTCTGGAAATTTCTCTGAATCACTTTCTAAAGTAATCTTAACAATTATTGTCAATAATGTATCATGGAGACAATAATGCAAGAAATTCTTTAGTCTTATTTTGGCAGTGAGGTACATAAAGCTCTTTAATGAAATAGGATTTTGAACCACAGCAAATTTTGGACTTGGATGTCAGTTGTGCCCCCTCCTTTGTCTCACCACCAGATGCTGTTTTACAACATTTTACTTGCAAGAAGAGAACAGCTGATTTATTATAGAAATGAAAGAATATTTAACCTTCTAGGGAGCTATAAGGACAACCTTAGTACAAATACATCTAATTCTGATGTAATAGCAGGCATTGAACTCACAATATTCCATATTACATTGAAATTTCTGTAGGCTAGTTGCAAATGGTTTTTCATTTAAATTGTGTTTGCTTAAGTTTATTGCAGAAGGCAAACCCACCTCTGTTAGCAAGACTGATATTGCTTGGTTTTGGGGGTTTTTTTAAGAAATGTCTGCATTTTATGACTATGAAAATTGCTGTATTTCTGCTTTGGCACAAATCAGACCTATCTCAACAGGTGTGTTATAATGGCTTTGTATTTTGGAAAGGTTTGCAGCTTCTGAATATATATCTACAAATATTTTGAAATACATTAAAAATGAACACTAGGTGGAACTGTGAAGAGAAAATACAGATGAACAATGTTTAAACCAGAGCTAAACTTTTAAACACCTGTTCTAGCAACCTGAATCTTAAAAAAACCCCCCTCTACTGAAGTAGTCATCCAAAAGTTACCTTAAGTACATCCATCACTACATTCAATTTGTTGGAATTAAGTAGGACTATTCATACCACTAAAATGATACCATGTCTTGTTTAGGTGGGTGGATGATAATAGTTTGCTCCCATGAAGTTCAGTGGGGTTGCCAGTCTGTTGCTCTCCCCACATCTCATGCCAGTAATACACCTCTGGAGTAGAATTTAAGGTGCTCGTATCAGGATTTATTTGGTAGCCCAGCTGTGAGCACACAGGCTTGTATCTCGTGTGAATTAACATTCAAAAGAAGTTCTAATGGGATTATAGTGCCAGAAAGATAACTGAAGATATCATTTAATGGTATTTAATTATTGTTTTTAATAAGCAGTAGCTGCTAGGTTTACATATGTAATGTGTATAAGAATATATTTACTTGGAATGTGTTAATCTATGGTGTACGTGTGGGATAAAGAGTACTAATTGTCTTTTTAGTGAAAAATATTCAGATGAGGCAGAATTACATTTTTTTAAGATGGTGTTATAATAGGATAAACAAAAATGCAACTGATCTCATATGTGTTTTTTAACCAAATAATTTATATAGCATTATTTTCCTTTTTTATTTTTTCAACTATACTGTAGAGGCATTCATGCATGACTTATTAGAATAACAGAAATTACTTCAAGTAAATATGCCTTCATCTGAACATTTGCTATGCTTGTAAACTTGGATGCTGTTTGTCTAGTATTGCACACACTTCTATTTGCCAACCATAAATAAACAGAATTTAATTTTTGCAATTTACATGCTTTTGCATTGTATGTCAATAAGACTCTAATCAAATTTAATTGTACCTCTATTACTGAATGGTAGTTTTTAGCATAATAAGTCTTGATTTTTATATTCATCTGACTGCTTTCTAAAGGGAAACTGAAAGAACTGTTTAACTGAATTCTCCATGCAGAGTGATAGCTTTGTAGTACTCTATTAGATTTAATCCAGTGGCATGTGACTGAACAACTGTCTTTACACCCTAAAAAGCCCTCATGCTTTGGAGTATGTCTGGACTAATATAAGCACATCCTGCTATAAACTAGTACCAAGGATAATTAAATCAGAAGACAACTGAATTAAGGATAACATTAGAGGAGTTACCTGAACTCGCTGTAGAGAAAAATTCAGAACCACTTTTGGAAATTCTGTGTGTGCTTCCTGGGAGGTATTAAAATAGATATTTGAAATACTGCACATAGCAGCTTTTTATCAGTCTCCTAAATGTCATGTCAAGTAGCTGTGGCAAATGGGAGGTGGTAACTGCTGCTGTCTGAGGTGCTTAAAAGTAGCACCAGCCCAGAAAATATTTTTTTTCCAAAGCAGCTCTACCGCCGGAGCTGCTCTGTACTGTCTGACAGGGTAAGAAGAGCACACTGACAGTTTGTTGGACTCTGACAGCATTTGCTAGGGTTCATCATAAGAGAGCATTTAGGAAGCTAAATGTTCCTTAGGTGAAAGGGGAACTTCTCTTCTGGGAATAGGAACTGTATGGAGGCAAAACCAGAGTAGGAATGAGGTGTCAGTTTTCCACATGGCAAAAGGTTAACAGCAGGGAGCCTCCAAGTATTCAGGTTAGGTTCGTGTGCTACAGTTTGAAGTCTCTGTGAAAGTGAAAATGGCAAAATGTGCGGATAATGCACAATTGTTTGAGTCGGTCAAACCTGGGAAATGCAGTAGGGATCTTGCAGGACTCAGCAAGGCTGGATGAATGAGCACTAGTATACCAAGCAAAATTAATTCACGAATGTGAAGCAATGCCTGTTGGCAATTGTAGGAATAATTTGAACTATAAACATCTGCTCCTAGTACTTAAGCAAAATGTTAGGAGTGAGAAAAGAGAATGTAGTGTCTTTTTGGACACCATTCAAAAGCTTGTTCAGAGTACAGCATATTTGTGATAGACTAGAAAATACACTGAAAACTAATAATGTCTCTGTGTAAATATTTTGCCTTTTTTTTCTGAAGTCTGTGGTCAATCCTAATTATATACTATCAGGGAAGATTAGCTGAAAAAGGAACATTTTGGAGTTTGCTGAAAATGTTTAAGAGAATTTGATTCAAGGGAAAGGGAATTGATTTTAAAATAGCCTATTAAAATCTTTTTATTCACAGTCCATAATTCATCTGTGGAACTTGCTGCCAGAACTCAATGATATTAAGGTTTCAAAAGAAATTCTGTATGAAAAAAGATTTCATTTCTAAGTGTATAATGAGAAAATTGACAAGTATGTTATTTAAAGTGTATGTGATCTACATGCCTGCAGGGAGATGTTAAGGGCTAAGACAGTAACATCATTTCCTAACTATTGTAACCTGTCGTTTTGGTTGTAAATATTTATTTCTACCTTTAATACACTGGTCCCTCACAGTCAGAAAGCCTGCTAGGCAGCTCTAATATGACATTTCCTACTGTGATTGTGATATCCTTAGCTCAGGGGCAAGCACAAACAATTCAATGCCCTGTACATGAATTCTGCAGTTTATGAGGTGTTACAATTGTCTGTGCTTCTGCAAATGCATCACTGCAGTTAAGGTAGATTGTTGTATCATATATCATCATGATCTGAGCTTTGTAAGCAGAGGCACAATGGAACTAAACCAATTTTCCTCTTGGCATTTCCAGTCCGATTCTGAGTTTCTCTGAAGCCATCGTCTCATTAGAATTCCAACTCCTTTGTGTTGCTAATGTTGTCACTGGAAGTTGGATCAGAATTTTCAATCTGTGAAATGCAATTTATACCTCCTCCTCACCTGCCATCGTTTTACAGGATAAGGTGGAGGAAAGCAGCCTTTTTGTTTGGGCCCCATTTAGGAACGTAAGAGAACTCTCCTGAGCTGGTACTGCTGTAGAGGATGTGGGATACATGGGTAGCACATTCCTTTGCTTTAGTGCAATTCCTTCTCAATAATCCCCTTTTCTTTCTGCATGGGCAAGCCTGGCTCTGTGCTCAGCAAGGGTCGTTATGTTATAATATTTTTTAAATTAAAAAAGAACTGTTTCTTTCGAGTTGTCTGGTTTTTGGACACATATTTTGTGTATGTGGTATTAGTGATGAAGTGAAGTACTGATGTGTGGTGGTTGCCAGGTTGGCTCACTGCTTGTCTTTTTTTAAACTAGATTTCATCAGTTTATCATAAACAGGTGTGTTTCAATGCTATTTATTGGTACTAATAGAAACACTAGGAAAAAAAATGGATTGGTTTTTAAAATTGTTATTTTTGGGGAACGGTAACCACATCAGCATGCTTTTATAAGTCATGTGGGGTAGGACAAATTGTAGAAATCTATATATAATGGTTAGCAATGAAACTAAATTTTGTCTGGCACTGTAAATGCAAAATTTTTGTTTCCACTGACATCAATAAAAAGTTTATTAATTCTAGATTATTAAATGATAAATACAAAATCTGATTTTAGTCCCTTTCTCAATTTTCAGAAAGTTTTCATCTGAATAGATATATGACTGTACATAAATTTCTGTGCAATCAGATTGAGCCACTTTTTAAAAAATAGCCATATTTCCCAAGTGGAATAAATATTTTAAAATTAACAAAATGTAACTGGATTTATTATGGTGGTGATAATTGCTGGTATGAATATTGTGAGAGTTCTAGTTTGTTTATTTTGATGGAGGATATACAATACTTTTCAGTGCAGTGTTGCTCTGCTGTCAAATGTTGTTTCCCTAAAGTTCTGTAGGCCACCATCATCTGTTTTATATTTGTCACTGTAAAAGGAAAGCCTGCCAAACCACTACAGCCCTATACGCTGATTATAAGCACTGAGAAATTCTATGAGTTGAGAGGCTATAGATTTCAAGCACCACTTCTGAAAGTGTTCTTTTGCGAGACTAGCGTTATATCTTAATTTAAGAAATTTCTAGGCTTGGGTGGTAGTGTCTGGATTACTCACTTGCTGCTGCATAGTCCTTCACTCTAACCCTGACTTATGTCTCCTACTCAACTTCCACTTTGTGAGTAAGAAAGCAACCAATAAAATAATATTAATGAATAAACTTTTAAAAATTGAGAAAGGATGTAGAGAAAATAAAACATAATTTTAGCTGTATAAAATGAGATTATGTTAATTGGACAAGCTGAAATTGAATCAGCACTGCTGCTGAAACATTGGCCAGACAGTAGCTAAGAT
The DNA here is from genome assembly GCA_013399895.1 of Serilophus lunatus. Classification (NCBI taxonomy): domain Eukaryota; kingdom Metazoa; phylum Chordata; class Aves; order Passeriformes; family Eurylaimidae; genus Serilophus; species Serilophus lunatus. The sequence goes on from VXBA01003875.1 coordinate 184,942, forward strand.
GAGCAATTTTTCACCATGAATACTGGGGTGAGAGCAATTCCTGTTAGTTTTCTGAACTGCAGCTTAGAGTGACAGAGTTTAGGACCTCCAGACTCCCTTGCCCATTTAAAGCTGAAGATCACATCTGAGAGGTACAGCACACCTGTCTTTGGGAAAATCTTGTGAGCTACCCATGATCCCATGTAGTGAATGTTCTCTCACAAACCTCACACAGAAGTGACTATTTGAACAAGTTCTTAAAGTGCACTGAGGAATAGCCCTTTTCTCAAGCTGTGACATATTTTTGAATACCTGTTTTAATGTGCAAAGAGAAATGGAAATCCACTCTGGCTTGCGCAAACAGAGTTGCCCTTAATTGTGTGGAATAGCAGTCCCATCGAGGGCAGAGTGCAATGGCCATGGGAGGCTGAGCAGCTGCTCCCAGTGAAAGGAAGCCAAAGCAGGTTTCTGTCTGTATAAATGGCATTAATAATGCCTTGCAAAGTGTTTCAAGACTCTCTAATGAAAGGTGCTTCAGTATTTTTAAGATTATTTTCAGGAGTGTTATTTTTTTCTAATTTATTTCTACAAATAATTAATTGTATTATTGAAGCATTTTGGAAGGAATGTTATGTTTAATTTGCTAAACGATAGAAAACTGAATTGATGAGCTGTTTATTTTCAGTTTGGAATTCCTGAAAAATTAAAGGTTTTTTTGTATTTGATACTAAAACTCCAAGATTCATGACTTTGATTTCTGCATATACCAAGAAAAGAAATGAAACAGAAGAGATGTAATCTTCCTGTTGAAGGTATAATTCAGAGAAATCTTTGTCCTTATTTACAAACTTCCCAAAACTTAAACGAATATGAAGGTTAGCAAAGTTCACAACAGATATTTGGCTCACTGGGGGCCTGACCTGACTTGGAAAGTGAAAATATTTTGATGATTTTTGCCCTCCTTTGGTTTGGGAGGAACTGTGTCCTGGTGGGCAGTAGTCTGACTCCTCTGCAGCAGCACAGTGCAGCAGGTCAGAGCATCTCCTGGGTCTGTTGCCAGGCCTTCCCACAGTAATGACAGTGTTAGAAAAGATGTATGGAGTCCCTTACTGAAAGCCATCAGCCTGTAAAACTCAGAAAAACCCAACCCTTTCTACAGTGTGTGTTGGCTCAAGATCCTTTTCCCTAAGGAGAATCTGGGATAAGACACAAAGTGTATTATCAGCTGTTTTTCACCTACGGGTCAAGATGGCCTGAACTCCCTGACCCTTTTTCCTAGAAAACAAAGAATCAATGGTGCCACCTTCTTTTCTACTGAATAGAGTGGCCTGTTTGCTGTCCCTTACAATTTTTGCATGTAATAGGAACTAATGGCTGTTATTTAATCAGTCAAGCCTTTGAAAAATAGAATGCAGTAAGGGCTGTGTATGGTGGAATCATCCTTCACTATGATGCTGGCTTACCTTGTGCAATCTTCAAATTTTATAAATATTAAACTAAATGATTCTGTAAGTTTATTGAGGGCTCACAATTTCAACAGGAATAACTTTGCATGTCTCCTTAGTGTGACGTGGCTGTGGAGATGTAAGTCAAGTGCAGGCTGTTTGCTCTGTTCATCAACAAGAGCAGCATTGTGTTCCAGCTTCTGCAGCCTGCTGCTTGTGCTGTGCAGAGGTGTGTGGATGCTGTGGGACAGCCACTTCAGCTGCTGGGTGTTGTGTTGAGAAGGGAAGTCTGGCAAGTTGAGAAGAGTGGATTTGTTGCAGTCATCAGAAGTCATGCTTATTTAGTGAGGAAATTATTAAATGCTAAGGCCTCTTGTCAGCATGATACCACTGTCCTACTTTCATAGCACTGATTTGTGAACTGCAGCATATGAAAATCTTCCAAAAAGTTCAGCTAACCTTTTGGAATGCTTTGATGTAGGAATTAGTTATGAAGGTTAAACTTTCTGAAACACCCTTGTGATTTTATGGTAATGATACTCACTAAGTCCTCAAGCCAGTGCATTCTTACTAAGCTCTGTCCTTGAGTTTCAGGGGATAGTTATCTTTGGAAAAACTCCTAACTTGCCTTGAATTTCAGTGGACCAATTTGAAAAGGAGAGCATGACAGTACAAGAATTTTCTCCTTTTTAATAGCAGTAGAGTTTTCTGCTGAATTCATATGGATGGCAAAAACTAAGAGATGAGAATTCTGTCCTAGCCATCCCTCCAGCCTTGATTCACCTTGTGCACTGACAAGAAATTCAGGCTTTGAAAGACTGTCAGATGTTGCCTACTCAGTGTGACTTCTTGGGAACTTATGAACTGGCCACTATGAAGCCAGGAGGTATTTCTTTGTTACAAAAAAAGAAAGCATCAGTGGTGCAAAGTTAGTGGAAGTTTCACCGGATTTGTAGTGAAGATCTGAAAATCTCTCATCCTTGTATGTTTGAAATCAAGACTCGAACTCATTTACTCTAACAAGGGAAAAAATTTGTTAAATGCTGTGAAATAAATTTTGCCTTAAGGCCAGGGGAAATAACCAGAGGTTTTAGGAAAAGGACTCTCCTAACTAATGCCATGCATTTGCTGCTGTGCTGCATTTTACTCCAGCCTCAACTCTGCAGCCCTGAAGGCTGCAAGTCTTAAACTGAATTCCTAAAATTATAAAAGCCTAAAATAAAGTGAAGGTTAATGGTCACTGGCTTCTTTCCCAAGATTCTGCAAATCTTGCTATCTGGAACACTAACAGAATAGGAAAGCACAAGACAGTTGTATATTGTTGTTCTTATAGTCAGTGTTACTGCTGTCACACAAATCAACATTTCCTAAAAAATAACACACCTGAGCTGACAGTTAAGCTGAGAAAGCTAATGCTGCTATTCAAGACCCTGTTTTGTCCACTAAACAAACTCTTAAATAGAATCAAACCAGCAGAAAAGGGAAGTGCAGTGATTCTTTACTGACTTAGGCTGGTCAGAGGCATAAAAACAATGTAAAGGTATTTACTAAAGTTACTGGGCTGCCCCGAACACCCTTTCAGCTGCACCATGGAGCTGTACTCTAATTTGCCTGTTAGAAAGGAAAGTATGGCTTAGAGAAGAGCTTCTTTTCATGTATTTTTAGAGGCTCATTGGACAGCCTTCACATTGAATGCAAAGCAGATGAGACCTAATAAGTAATCTTTCTCTGAAGGATGCAAAAGTTCATCAGCTTACTGGAGAATTCCAGTACTGCTTGGAAAAGATGCATAGGCCAAACCAGTGAAGGTATTTTGGTGAGAGGTCTCAAGTTAGGAGGTTGAATCAGAAAATCATAGAATGGTTTGGGCTGGGAGGACATAAAGGGTCATTTAGTTCTAACCCCCTGCTATGGGCAGGGACACCTTCCGCTAGACCAGGTTGCTCACAGCCCCATCCCACCTGGCCTTGGGATAGGAGATGATTTTAGGGCACTTTTACTAATGATCTGAGTGAATGACCAACTGGTCCAACAGGTGAAAGAACTGAGTCAGACCTGAAATCAAACTATAGATGACTAATTTTCAGGTGTCCACATATTTTGCCGTTATTGATGAAATGAGACTTATGATTTTCACAGAGATTTTTATAATGTAATAACAAATAAGAAAGGGTCATGATTTCAAGTAATTCTGAGAGTTTGACTTTGAGGCATTCCCTTTATTCCAGGCTGTTTTGCAAACAGTTTAGTGCCTCTACATCTTCATGGATTTGCAAATCCCCTTCTTTCTCTTACTGCTATTAGCATGCAGCACTGCTGCAGTGTGTTAGCAAATGCTGCTTAGCAGGTGGATTTCCACAGAATTTCAGTCTTGCTCCATCTCCTGCCTGGCACAGGTTTTCCATCAGCTTCTACAGTTCATCAGTTACCCTCCCCCTTCAAAGCTGTTAATTCATTCAACAAAATTGGACTTCCAGATTTATGCTGGAAAGGACATGTGCTAGTCTCTGTGTTTTCTTGGTGGTAGGTGTGCAGAGAAGTGGAAGAGCAGGTTTTAAATGGTATGAAAAAGGTATTACATGGAATGAAGGTTCAAGTAAGGGACACAAGCTATAGATTTTCAGAAGGAGTCTCTGGAAACAAAAAAGACTGTTTTTTAAAAAAATCTTTTAAAAAGAGGAAAAGTCCTTGTTCCAGAGTGTAGATTATAAATCTTTGATTAAATCCTGAAAAAGCCCTATTAAATAGATACAGAGTGTTCTGTGGTACTGAGGAAAAAAGGATCATGGGTTATTCAGCTGCAGTTCTAAAAGCCTGTTATAACCATGCATTTTAATGAAGAACATCAGCTCAAGGAATGGTGTCTATATACTGCAGAATAGCTGCCTGCCTGCAAAACTATCCTATCGATAAGCAGAGTGCTTCTGTGTGCAAAGGTCTCTCTAAAAAATCCATTTGGGAGAGATTAATTAATAATTATGCTTGTGTGGAATTAACCTTAGGCAAATCTGCTTCCTTTTTGCAGTGTAGGGACATGGTCTGTCTGTCATATTCATGCAGTGCTCCAATAAAGCATTGATACAAAAATTCAGTTCTTTGTAGCTAGGCATCTTACTATTACAGCAAGGGCCATAATTTGTGCTAGCTTTTGTTTTCTCAGGCGTAACAATTTTTGAACATTATGTTAGTTTTCACTTAAAATTGATAGGATATGATTCCTGCAGAAGGTAAAAATATTCCAAATTTCTTTATTTATTTTTTTGTTTTTATCATAGTATTTCATCATGAATAACTTCCCTCTCTCATTTTACTTGTTCTTTGATCAATGAATCTTCTCTGCTGCAGGAGTAATTTGAAACAATTGTGAATATGTCTCTAACATTTTTTTGTTGCTAGAAGCTTGAGGTTCTAAAGAAGGCTTTGCCAGGGGCATGACTTGGTAGAAATATGAGGGCATCTGGTACACATTCATATAGCCCTTGGATTCTCTTTTTATTTCTGTGAAATAGATAATCAGAGGAGGAGTTCAGACTGGAGGAAAGAAAGGGAGTGGAGTGGGAGAAAGAAATCTGAAAAAAAAAAAAGAAATAATGGTACTTTCCTGTAATTGGGAAGGTCCCTTAATAACTTTTCTTAAGGTTATAGGCACAGACAGAAAATCCTGTAGTCTATGATAAGGGTGAAAATTTGTAAAATCTGAAGTTGCTAAATTGAAATTGTATTTGCCAATTTCAGATAACAGGAGTATGTTTCTGTAACTCTCATGCCTTGCCCCTTCCTGCTATAGTAGTTCAGCCTTAGTACTGGAAATCTCTTTCCACTGCACTTCTGAATTATTTCAAATAGAGGATCTATCCAAAATAATTACAAAATGTATAAACCCAGGCACACTGTGCAGTCATTAGTGTTCCTATTATTTGACAAATTAAAATGCTGGAAAGTTGGGCTAAAATACCTTTCTGACAGTATCCCTTACTTAAGGCCTTCTCACCAGCTCTTCTGGGAGCCCTCTAGGTTGGGGAAGGAGGTGGTCTATCTCTTAGAAATGACTGTCAAGCCCCCAAATGTGTGTAAAAACACACTTATAAAAAATGAGATTATTTTTATATCTTTGTCTGTCGATACTGGGGTGATGACACAAATGTGAGACACTTTCAGTATATGAACAAGTTGGAAATAATGAGTTCTTGTAATAAATTCTCACTACAGAGTCTGTATGTAGGAGCATTTTCCTTTCATCATCTCATTAACGAGTTTGAGCCATTAACAGCTTAAAGTGCTGATTAAGGATTTACATTTAATTGAAATCCTCTGTTCTTAGCTGACAAAATGTATTTTACACACTTGATGGATGTAATTAGTGTGATGAGGCTTTAAAAGAAATTGGCTCAGTTAAATTTAGAATTTGCCATGTCAGTTTATACATGAAGCCAAAGGATATGTATTAGTAATTCTGTGGCTTTAGAAAAAATGCATGTTATTGATATTAGTGATTTATGATACTCATACAGTCCAAATCCAGCTTTCTTTCAGATTTGAGTGTGCAACCTATTATGTTATGATTTCAAATTATTTTATATTGTTACACAATGGCTCTTGCACATCAGAACTTACCATTATAGGCTGTGGCTGCAGGCAAACTGGTATAGCAAGAAATTTTGCATAATTGTTTAAGTTACTGTGCTTTATTAAGCTTTCATAAGAGAAGACCTCCATGAATAATGCTGGACTTTAGTACATGCAAACTAAGGGCAACTGCACACCACTCGGTCTCTTTTCCTCTGTCGTGTTACTGCTTTCTGCTCAGCCTGTTTCAATATACAGAATTCTATCATTTAGAATATTTGCTGTCATATTCTCTGATTATGACTTGATTACTGAGAAAAATGAAGAACTAGTTTGTGTTGGTAGCATCAGCAGGGATGGATAGAAGATACTGTCCAGCATCATATGTGCTGGAAGTGAGTTTGGTCTTTTAATAGAGGACAAGTTTCTGACTTATAATTGGAGCTCCTGAACTTGTATGATAATATTGCAGGGGTTTGCTGCAGGCCCGCATTTTGTATCAGTGGTGTAGGAACAGCAGGGAACTGTTGTCAAAGATAAAGTAAGGAAAACTAAACATGTAGGCACAAAAGTAGAGAGATTGTTTGTGATAGGTTTGCCTTAGGAAAATTCCCACAGACCGGTTTCCATCCCTGTTTGTGGTGATCATTTGTTGGAAGATGGATAGCAAGTGTGTTACAATGTGAGTAACAGCTGTAAGAACAAATGAAATGTATTTTTGAAATGGAAATTGCTATGATGTGCAATGCAAGTGTGTTCTGGGTAGTACAGTGTGTTTCAGGAGAAGCTAGCTGGTATAAAACAGTGTAGAATGAAATCTGCAGTGCTCTGAGGATATGACTAATATCACAAATGGCTGGAAGGCTAATACTGTGATATGAAGGTGTTATACTGCAAGTAATATTACACTGCTAACAGAACTCTCTGCTGAAATGGCTATTTGATATTTGATTCTTTTTCGAAGAGACAAAATTATCCTTTTCTGATACTTTGGCTAAATATTTTTGTATGAGTTTTAATACGATTGTTTTTAGTGAGGAATGTGAGGAATTAACTCTTTTAGCTAAAAAAAAAAAAAAGTCTTCAGAATCTGTAGCTGATTTTAAGCTGAACTACAGTTAATTATTTTTATTTCAATATGCAGCCTGCCCACTCTCACTCAGATAGGTCTGCCCTCTCTGCACCTCAGTGAGGTGAGAAACTGTGTTCTTTCCCTTGCAAAAGAACTGGCAAAGTCTCTGGGAAGTTCATTTTTAGGCTGATAAACCCTGGAGCCTTGTTCAGATTTCCAAATCTGTAACAAAGATTGAGTGCTCAACAAGTACAACAAACAGGTGGGATCTGAGTGTTTAAATTCCTATTTGCAGGTAGGAAAATTTTTCCTACAGTCTGTTTTAAAATAAACAGGATATTCTATAGGAAACAAAAAAATTAGTTACGGGAAACTAATTGAAATGAAGCCTGAAGTGTTTTTCTCCTTTACTCCAGTGTATATTTTGTAAACTGTGTTCTTGTTTTTATACTATTATCACCTGTAGCTTTTGCACAATTTACCACAAGTCAAATAGATGCTTCTGCACAATGTGTTTTAACAAAGAAAAGGAAACAAGAAACAATGTATATTCTAGACTATACATTATAAAGTCTGTATTTTTGTGACAAGAATCCATTTCTGATGGTTGTGTTTTCAGTGGTTCAGAGTTTTATATGACTAATGTATTACTATTGCTTATTATCAACACTTCAGCAAAACATGTTCAGTCTTCACATTTCTTTCATCTACAGCTACTTTTTAATCTTGAGGGCAATGAAGAGAGGAATTACCAAGGCAATTAGGATGCCCAGCTTTGGAGATTTGGTTTTGTACCTTTGAATGTTTTGTGCACTTTTTTCCCCCTGAGTTTCAGATAAACCAGGAAGGGGGGGATGGTAATCTCATTACATTATTTTGGAGTCTGTTTTTGAGTTTTGGAGCTTTTATGGGACTGGAAAATCTAATTGCCTAATTTAAAAATTAGAAACATGAGTTGTACAGTGCTAATAATTATGGATACTAGTTAAAAAGCTGGTATTCAAACATTCAGAAAGTTGTTCCTGGCCACATGTAGGACCCAACAACACAAGCTATGATCTTCCATGAAGCACAAAATAAAAGCTAGGAGGATGTGCTTAGCTAGAGTACGTTACCTGTTATCAGTCCCTTATCATTTCTATACAAAACAATGAAAGGGTAAGATGAAATATGTTTTGATTTTTCCCATGTTAGCTCAGTCCCACAGCTTCAGAAAGAATGTCTTACATTCTAAGAAGGCATTTTCTTCCTTTCATTTAGTAAGATACGAAACAAAAGAGAAGTTTTTTTTATCTGATGCTTTAAGATGCCCAGAACCTGACAAGTAGCATTTTTTAAAAAATTTGTTTAAATAGTCTAAAAAATGCACAAATGTTCATTTGACATTCCACTTTTTCTTTAGAAAGTGATTTTCTATCTTTTATAAAAAACAGTTACTATGTTTAAAAAAGCTGAGTGAAGCTCCCTAACTTTTTGCTGGCACCATAAGCCACACCAGTCCATTCCCTGTGTTTTTTTCTGGTTTCCATTTCTCAGTATAGTTATGTTCGTGAACTAGTGCCCATGAAAATGCAGTGTTTTCTTTTGGGCTACAATGCCAGTGTAATCTATGGGAGGTATAGGGGGTACTGCTGGATTTCAAGTGAGAATAATTAATAAGGGCTGAGCTCACAATAACTTGTGCAGGCTGCTGCCAATATCACTGCTACTAGATTTGCAGACAGCTGAGCATCTGATTTTCTTAGTGGTGTACTGAAGCAATGAATCTTGTAACGCATTTCTGGCCTTGTTTGGACTGCAAGTAGATGAGTAATTAAAGATGTTTTATTTTCACATGTCCTTGTAATGTGTTAGTACTCTGGCTGTCACAGAAAACTTGGAGAATTTGCAAGGTTGAACTGTAATTATGAAGTCGTACATGATCCCAATCGTCGTACATGATCCTGGTGCTGAAGTGATAGAAATTCAACCTTTGGGCAAGAGCGTGAACTGTGACATATGAGCAATGTTTCAGTCACATAGGAATACAGGAAAGGAAAGGGTTTAGAGGTTAAAATGACACAAGGTGGGGGCTTTTTGGAGAACTGTTTTTCAGGATTGTACCTCCAGTCATTAAGTTGCTTTTTGGCAAATGAAAGAATTTGTGTGAAACAGTAACAAACTGTAAGTAAAGAATGAATTACTTTGTTTTGTTAAAGCGTTTGGTTGATTTCACTGATGCAGAATCTTAAATTTGTTGTTTTTCACCCAGGTATGTAATATTTCCTGTAATAACATCAATAGGTTTCATTAAGCTCTAGAAAGAAGTTAAAAAATAGGCATTAATTTCCCTTTTAACCTTTCTCAGTAAAACAGTGCTTATTCTTACATTAGGATGCTAGTGGTGTGGTCATGATAGTCTAACTGTGAGCAAGACAAGAACTGTTGGGAGATGTGATTTCTATGATGGATTGGTTGAATAAAAAGATACTGCCTACTTGCAAATCTTTTTTCATTCTTGCTTTTATGGTGGTTTTGCTCATTTTAAATGAGATTTGAAAATTCTCCGATAGGTAAAACATTGGCCATTAACTCCCAGCTAGTCCTCCCAGAGGGTCTTGGATAAACTCCCTTTTATTACTTTATTACCTCCTTGGTGATCTTTTCATAGCTGTTGAGATCAGTCACTTCTTACTTCCTTTGTGCCCTATTGTGTCCCATTGGCAGGAATGGAGGAAATAGTTTGGCTACAACCCTGGAAATCACATCAAAATCACATTCAGTACCACTGTGACAACACCCATTCTCAAAACCCTTGCTAGGAATGAAAAGCAAGGCTTTGGATCATGGACTGATAGGAGACTTCTCAATGTACCTAAGAACATCAAAAGTTAGAAAAACAACCCTACTTCATTTAGTGTGGACTGAAATGAGTTCTTGTGCATCTTCCTAAGGGGAATGAAATCTGACTGTTAACAACACAGCTATAATCCCAGCTTCATTGGCTTATCTCATGTGCTGTGGTTTAAAATCGTACCAATAACATTGGCACAGTTACAGAGGCCTGAAGAAGTTGCTGCAAAATATACCAGAGGTTGCTGTGAACAACCTTTACCCAAGCAAATTTGCTGCATTTTCATGCCATCTCTAAGTTTCTGATTGTGTGATTTTATTTTTGTGAATTTGATCTTTCATCATTTGCTTCTTGTCTCTTCTGCACATTTATGTGCTTTTGAGAGGAAGCTGTTACTTTAACTTGTTCCCAGGTGGTGAGTATCCTTCCTTTTGATGTTTAATAATATCTTTCTCTCATTATTGTAAAAATAAACTTTTTTTTTTTTTCCATCCTCTGCTGTTAGGAAGTCAAATGGGTTATTTGTAGTGTGAATTTACTTTATAGTCTATTAAAGTCACTTAGTAGTGTTTTACAAGTAGTAGGTTCTAAGTCAGTGGCCACAAAATTGTTAAAGCTCCTGCCCTTGCTTACTTACATACTCTTTGCCTTTTTCTGGCAGTAGTGACTTACACACTGGACAGGCCATTTCTTGCTAGCATTCATCTACTCTTATTTTCTCCGTATACTCACTACGTGCAGGTAATGACTCATACACAGATACAGTTAATTAGTTAGTATGCTGCAAGGGTTTGATGCTTCTGCCGTGTGATACAGGATACCAAGTGAAAAAGAAATCACATCTATGTGTAAACTGATATATACAGGAGATACGTGTGATTATGCTCGCTCCCACTGGATGTCACTATTGCTCCGCAGACATTCATCCACCAGAATATTTATCTAGCATTGAGTGGCTGACAGCAAAGACCGTTTGCTTGCAGCAAACTGAAAATTTCTAATTGTGTTTGCAGGAATATTGTATGTTTATGTTTGTTTTTGCAGTTGAATTTTATATCAAGATTCACCATTTCATAATAATAAAAAAGGGAGTGTTCTCAAACCTTCAGCTGTGATGGCTGTATAAGTGCAGATAGTGAGTCATGAAAACCAGCCAGCAGAGGAGCTTGCAGTCATTATACTCAAGCCACTTGTTCTCATTGTTATTCACTTACTCTGCAGTTGCTGGAGGTAATCTCAACACAGTGAGTGAACATTACCAGTCTCTTCAAATTTGCTTAGAACACTAGTTATTTTCTTCTTCCAAAGATGTGCATTCTGTGTGGCTTATTATTCTAAAATAGCACTTGAATATTCCAAGAGCTAAATTATTGTGAGGCTAAGTAATCCACTGGCTAGGAGGATGTCTTGGTGTGAGGAGACTGGATTGTACTCCCGGTATTCAACTGGTGTGTGATCACCCAGATTACCTCAAATCTGTCATGTCATCTGATACCTTCTGTCTTCCCAACATCCCATGCAAACAATTTAATGTTAAGAGAATGTTGGAAGGTGTTTCTACAGTGTCCCATAGAGAAAGTCTTGACTTGCCTTAAAATTTTTGAGGTGCTGCAAAAAAATGATACAGTCTGGTGATTCCACCAACATTTGTGTCAACATTGCTTAAATAAATGTAGACTGCAAAACCAATGAACATTACAATGGGCATGGAAGAGTGGTGCACTTGGTCTGCAGCTTGTAAAGCCCTGGTCTTCCAGTGGTAGCCCCAGAACACCATGTATGACTGGGGAAAAGGCATAGTAAATAATTAAAAAACCCACAACTGAACAAATTCCAAATGCCTTCAAAACCCATTGTTGCTCTCCTAAACTTGGAATATGTAGGCAGTATCAGCTCTATTAAGGGAGAGCTAGGTCATTAGAGGCACTCAGTCACATCTCCTTCCTCAATGTAATGATTAAAATACTTGTGGTCAAAGCTTAGGGGTTTGTAAGAGGCATCATAGCTGTTGCACATCCTCTGAGGATTCTTTGGCATCACTCCAGCAAGGTTTTAACAGTTTTTTGAGAGACTGGCACCAAAATACCCAAACCCCAAGACAAAGGGGGATTAGGATTTTAGATACTGGAGAGAAGCAAAGAAAAAATTTCTTCTCTTCAACCTACGAGGCTTCAACAGTTCATTTGTATTCAGGAGAGGGGCAGCCTTTCGCATGGACTACAAGTCACTCAGCTAAAACCAAGTCATTCCTACGAGGTTATTAGAATTTGTGATTTTGGTGGCCTCGGCATCCAAAACAAGTCATTTTCATTTGATAGTGGTGAGGCTAAGTTTAACTTAGTTCATTCAGTCTTTGCCCAGATGAAAGCATGGGGTTTGTAATGTGTTCTAATGTGCTGTGACACTGGTTTAAAATGTCTTCTAAGCCTTAGGCACTAGAGTAGGATTTAAGACCTTGGCTCACAGGCCTCAGGCTGTGCAAGAAGGTTCAGAGAGTTACATTGGGCATCTTTTTTGTGTAATCAGACAGTGGTTGCATTATCAATAATAGCAGCAATTGCACATTCATCTGTGTGTCGTGTATGTTTGGAAATTCATACGAATTAGTTGATCTAAGCATGTCTGTACATGAATGTGGACATGCTGGATTTTCATTATTATTTTTGTTACCCATCTATGATTAATGGCATACTGGCCTTATTTTCTTTTTCACGCCCATGATTAAGTATTTTTTCAAAGGGAGCTAGCAATAATTTTACAGGCATTGCTTTCTGAAAGAGGTTATGGATTGATTCTTTCAGAGTATTGTTATGGTTAGGACAAGGTGTTAAGAAACATAAAAGAAAGCATATAAAGTCCAACTGACTTATAGACACCTCATTCACAACCACAGTCCATTAAGAAGTTTTAGTAGATATATGAAATATTTTTGAATAGCAAAAATTGTAAAGTAATAATATGAAATTATTTTCTAATTGCAATTACCATTCCTAAAAGTAAAAAATATTTTATTTTTTTATGTATTTATATATGTGTGCATGTACACACGTGTGTTTGTATGTATGTATGAACATATGTATATTTTGTACCAAATCTTTCTTGTTTTGGCTGTGCCTAATATTAGTCATCACTGCAGAGATTAAACCCTGTGGAAGTACAGGGATGCTTCTTAATGTGAAGTTTACAGCAAACTCTAATCCTTCAGTACAGAGATAACCAAGACCTCCTGGTAGAGGACTGAATCCCATAACAGCTAAGATAATTAAATGTGTATTGACTTTTTAATAACAACTTTCAAGGTACAACTCAGGCACAACTTTGCTGTGCTGATGAAGTGTCTCAAGCACTTGCATTATTAATGGTGTGGGATCCTTCTTGTACTCAGGAAAACGGTCTGTGTGTTGCAGGGTTCAGTATAGTCTCAAGCTTCTACCCTTGGCTATTTCCTTAGTACAGTCCTTGGAAAGAAGAATGGTTTCATTACATGAAAAAGCCCAAACCAACTCCCTTCAAGTGTATTAGTTCTTCTGAAGAGATGCTTTCTAGCTTTGTTTTCATTGTATCTATCATATTTCATGGTGATTTGCTATGATGGGGTTTTTTTTCCAGTAGCAATTCAGGAGAACATACTGCTAAGGTTTTGCATTTTCTAATCTGCTGCAGTGAAAATGGTTTGTAGAAATCAAAGTAGGAGATGAAAATATGGGGGAGAGTATATTCTTCTGCAACCAACAACGTAACATGATTTTGGAAGAAGGAAGGCAGGGAATATCTGGGTTAAAAATCTGTATTTTGCCTAGAACTACTGATGAATGACAAGACATTAAATGTGAGTATCTGTGAATTCTCATAATGTCATTAGGGTTTTGCTAAGAGAGAAAAATAATTTGTCATTGATTTAGGTAAAGATTTTTGGATGCACACTTCTCAAATCAGTGGGTAACCAATTTACTCTGAAAGCTCTTTGCAGCTGTAGTATGCCTGAAATGTACAGTGTTTGGCTTTTTAAGTTCTGAAGCTTTATTTACTTATTAGAAGGACAGCATGCAAAACACATCACACGACCTTAACAAGCCTAGCCCAGCAAATAAACAGAAACAGAGGAAAATGACAAATTTTAATTATTTCCTCAGCTACATTAATGCCTTTGACAGTCTTGTAAAGAGAATTTCTAAAGAGCACTGAAACAAATGTGTGCAGGAAGTGGTCTTGCTTTTGCTGCCACACATTTGAGTTCCTCTAATTGCATCAATAAGGAATTTCTGCTCCTCATCTAATGAATGCCTTTTGACTACTTTCTGAAAGGCAACTGGATGTAGGGATAAACACTGGCACCTTTTGTGTAAAGTCACATATACACAGGTTTCAATTACTAGTTGTCAGCCCTATAGAAACACTGTATTATAATGCAGTACAGTAAATACCTTTGTACCTCATTTTTAAAACTTTTTAAAGCCTTAATTTCCCTCTGCTTTGCTTTCAGTGTGATACCTCATGTCCTAAGGCTGTTTTAAATCCTCAATGGCTTTATAGTCTCTCTTGTGTTGGCCAGCAGTCAGACATTCTTTAAGAGCTGTTCCTGCACTCTCTCTCTCCTCAGACACCTCAGAATTCATATGATGCTACAGTACCTGGATCTTTAGTTTATTCTAGGTTCAAAAAATGAGTTTTAGAGCAAGGATTGGGTTTGGGAAGGCAGGGGTGGGAACACACAGTGAGTTTGACTTTTTTTTTTCATTTTTGTCATTTTTCTCCCTAACAGAGGCACGGTTGCTGCAGGTGCAGTGGATTACTTATAAAAGAAGTTTTCTATTTAAAAACAAGAGAGACTTTAATGAAATCAGTAGCAGGTTTATACAATAGGTATTGTATTAAATCAGAGCTCAGGCTTCACATTGATTGCGGTATTTAAATTTCAATGAGTTGGTTATGTATGAGAGTAAAATGACCAGTATTATGAATGTACAAAAGGAAGACATGGAAGAGCTGTGCCAGAAAAGTGAGAAAAACGTTCCCTTTATAGTCCCTAGAGTTCAATAAAGCACCACTATTTCCCAGCTTTTAAAAGCTCTTTTATCACAATGGTTCATACCTCGCATTCCCTGGAGCCTGATTTGTTATACGTGCAGGGTCCTGTTCCATTCAGCAGCATCTCACTGGTTTCAGTGTTGGTAGGTTTGTAATCTACATAAAATTCCTGTGTGCTTGGAGTCATTTGCTTCAGTGACTGTCTTTTCTTTTTCCTGTGCCTTCGCATGAGCGAGCGCTGCTGCAGCTGCTTCATACTGGCAGGGTACCGCTTCCATGACACATAGATTACCAGCAGGATCACAAGCACAGACAGGAAAAGAGCCACACTGCCTGCTATGATTTTATGGAAGGAGATGTGTTCTGTGTCGTGCTCAGGCTCAGAGCTCGATTCAGTGGCTCCAATAGTTGGGGGCAGAGGGGGCTTGCTGTCATGTTTAGGCCTGGTGAGTTTTGGTTTAAACGTTGGCTTTGGGGGAGCTCGTGCTAATTCAAATCTTTCTGTGGTACTTTTGCCACATATGCTGTAGTTTTTCACTGCATCAATTACATTCACCCCTTGCAGCTCTTTAGGGCTGGCACAAATAATTGTGTTTTCCCTCAGCCCTCTAAAACTTTTAAGCCAGTTTACCAGAGAGCAAATGTTTCTGCTGCATTCCCATATATTCCCAGCAAGGCTGATGTCATTGAGGGATATCCAAGAATCCAAAATTTCTTGACCAATAAATGTGAGCTTGTTTGAATCCAGGTTGAGGCGCTGTAAATTGGGTACACACTGGAAAACACTAGGTCCACTGAAAGCTTCTATTTCATTGCCAGATAAATCAAGTCTTTGTAATGAGCTCCAGGTCCAGGACATAGTTTGTCCTATCACACTGATTTTATTCCACTGTAAATAAAGGTTTTGAAGGCTGACTAGCCTTGGAAAAAGTGCCAGGTTGAGCTTAGAAAATTGATTGTGCTCCAGATGAAGCTCTTTCAGTCTGATCATACCTGCAAAGACATTCCTTGCTAAACTTCGGATGCGATTATAACCCAGGTCCAACAGTTCAAGGTTCCTACAATCTTGAAATATTCGAACAGGGATGGTTCTTAGGGAATTGGACCGCAAATGTAAACTCAGCAGCTTCCTTAAGCCCCTGAACTGTTCGGATCCCAGAGACTGCAGCTGATTGTATGATAGATCCAAATTCCGGAGGTTTGTCACAGGTCTGAAGGTATTATTAAGAAAATAGGAGATTCTGTTGGAACTCAAGATCAACTCTTTTAGTCTGCGTATTCCACTGAAAGCATTTTCGTCAATATTGCTGATGTGGTTATGGTCTAAATAGAGCCAGGTGAGTTGATTAAGACCTTTAAATTGATTGTATTTTAGTTTTTGGAGGCTGTTATATCGAAGGGACAAACCTAAACAACCAGCAGATATACTTGAGGGAATCTCCTGCAATTTCTGAGATTCACAATAAACCATTTTGCCTTCACACCTACAGCCCTTAGGGCATCCTCGTTCAGCAGAAGAAAGCATTGTCAGTAATACAGTAGGGGCTATTACCAGAGCTACAGCTGATCCGCTCAGTAGCCTAATTACATTGAAACCTGGAAATAAAAACAACTTAGAAAAGTTATCCCCCCACACATCAGTCATTTCTTTCAATCATGCTAAAATCTTTTACTTCAACAATCATTTATAAATCTCTAGCCAGACTCAACTAATCTTCATATTGTTTTTTTATTGAGCTTTTTTTTTTTTTTTTTTTTTTTTTAAGAATACCTTGATATAAAAACTGAAAAACAGTTGGGTAAAAGCTGTAATCCCTAAACCATTTAAGTATAATAACGAATCACATCAAGATAAGTCTATGGAGTAATTAAAGCACGAGCAATGCAGTAACTAGGAACTATAAATTAAAAAGATAACGTGAAAAACATACCCATCCTTTGTGTTGTTCAAAGGTCGTCCTTAGGTCTTTTGTTTTTTGCTTAGTGTGCCACAAGCATGGCAGCCCCTGTCAGCTGCGCTGGAGTGAGTCAGGGCTTGCTGACACCCAGGAAGAAAAATTGGACCCCTTGGGAGATGGACCGATTTTGAAACATTTTTCTTTGCCAACCGTGCAGAACACTCCAAGAATAAATCAATCCCAACGCAGCGTTCGCAGCAAAATGTCAAATTCTTCCTAGGTAATAGGATCTTCATGGATATTACGTTTTTGCATCTTTATAGTTAGGAACCTGGCTTTTAAAACGTTGCTTTATAGAAAAGCATGTTAGAATCCTCCTCCGAGCACCGGTTAGCTATCTGAATTCACACATCTGTATTCCATAGCCCAGCAGTTCCCTCCCTGAGCACCCGATCCGGCTGGGCAGCTGCTCTGGAAGCGCAGGAGGTGGGATGCGCTGCCGCCAGGATCCCGCTCCGCTCGGTGCCGCTCTCTCCTGCCGAGAGCTCCGTCCGTCTGTCGCCGGGCTGGCGGCGGGCGCTGCCTTATGTAAAGCTGCCCCCAGCGGCAGGAATACCGCGGGCATGTACAGAGCCTGCCTTTCCCTTGCAAATGAGCGAGCTCTCCCGGGAAAACAGGGATTGCTCCGTCACTGAGAGCGGCGGAATGGTCAGTTGCGGTGGAAATCGGCGAGCTGCGTCGGAATACCTGGAGCCACTCAGCCTCTCTGTTTGTGGAAGCTGCTCTGCATCCTTGAACTTGGCAGCAGTGAGCTGCTGAGACCTCTCTGAAGGGCTGATGTGACATCTGTAGGACATAGGTACAATTTTTGGTCCTTAGTATTTTTTTGTTACTGCATTAGATATGTATTCACATAACCTTTTTGCAATCACTCGCTATTTTTCAGTGAAGTATCAGCCCCCTCATTGTGTCTCTTACCAAGTGTTTCAGTGTGGACACTATATTTTATAACATGAAAAATGTTTTGGAGCTGACATTTTGCCTTTTTGCTTTTTCTTCTCTGTTAAAACGCACAGTGCCAGGAGGTTGGAAGAGAGTACTGCACTCATTTATTTTCCAACTTGCTGTCACTTTGTTCCACAACACTAGCACTTCAACTACAGGCTTCTCTAACCCTTACAATGTAACAACTAAGCAGCTTGCTGCAGTACCTTAATAAGGTGAATTGTTTTCACTGTAATTTAGGACATGAGGATTTTATGTGAAGGTACAATATGCTGAGATTTTTAGATGTGTGATGCTGGACAGTCCTCATACATCACCTAAGGAGCTGCCTTGTCTTTCATTACTCTTCCCTTCTTTCCTGCATACTGTAGGGAAAAAACACATCCTCTCATCTGGGCAGAGCAAAGGTAAGAGGGTGTTACTGCCAGCACCATGCTGGCAGTCTTCCTTCACCAAGAAATACGTGATCAAAGAGGATGGTGGGGAAGCTGAAAATCATGTCTCTTGGTCATGCAAGAATGGGCTGGAGTATGAAGAGAAGTGTAGTGCTCTTTAACAGAGAAGTACAGACTGCAGTCCTCAAATGCACCCATATAGTGCTGAGAACTACTTTTCCTTTCTGAGGCAGAACCTTCACCCCTTGGAATAATGTGCTTTGACTTTTCTCTTATTGTTCTATGTTATGAGCATAGAATAACTAAAAATGAGATGAACCCTGAAGTTTTCCAGGCATTAAAATGCCAGCTTTGCCTCAAACTTTGTCTGTGAACGATTTCAGGTTTATGGCAATCCCACTAGTATTAAGATACCAAACTATAGTGCCAAAATTAGGAGCACAGTCACTCCTATCTAACAACTATGAGCATCTTTCACATCAGGAGTCAGAAATATATTCCTGCATCAAGAGGAGTGGGAAGAAGTTAGTTTTTCCATTGAGATCTGTCAGTGTCACCATCTCCCATTCTCTGCTACAGCTTGTTTCTGGCTCTTCATCTCGTCTGTAGGGTTGAGGAGCCAGCGACAAACTGCAGAGTGCCCTGGGAACTGCGATAGTCTGGGGAGCTGTTCTGCTGACAGCAGTGTCATGTGCCAGTCCTGGTGTGCTGGTGTTGACTTTACATCGCTGCCTTGGGGTCTCTCTGTACTCGATGGAGCAGGAAGGAGACAGTTCAGACTTTTGCTAAGTCAATTTGCCTCTTGGAACTGCTGCTCTTCCTCTGCTGTCAGTAGATGCCCGTGAGAGGTAAACTCTTTTTTGAAATGACTCTTAGGTTCATAAACTTTCACCAATTCAAACACAGCATATAAAGCTTCAGATAATATCAAAATCCTTCGTCCTGAAGAATTGGTGCCACTTAATATACCAGCTCACACTCAGCTTGGTTCCCAAACTTTGCCTATTCTTTTTTCAAATCCTCTCTCTCCTCCATATTGGTTGTGGAGTTAACAAGTAACTTCTTGGCCACCATGAGTCAGCAGAGCATCAGCGGCTACCTCAGGGTTTAAATAATTGCCAATATACTGGACTAATAAGAGGGAACAGCCACTCTTTTACTAAGAGTTATTTTCATTTTTCTGAAAGGGGTGAGACATCAAGAGATGAACAGAGAGACCGTCAAATCTATGTTAATGGCTTGCCAAATTCAATTTTCTTCACTGAGATCCTTTTTGAATTACATAAGCAGGAAAAGTGCCAGCATCTGATAAACAGGTTTTTTAAAATTACATTTCTGTATCTTTGTACAGCAGAATGGATCCTTTTCCAGTTGTGGAAATAAAGCTGCTCCCAGTCTGAAACATTTCATATGAAATTTCAGACTAGCCTGGCCATATTATAAACAATCAAGAATAGAGACTTAAAGCTGAGTTTTTAATAAGAAGATATCTTTACCTTTTATCAACGACACCTTGTATATCAGTGTAGTCCTATTGCATTAACATTTGACTCGTGTAACTGAGAAAAAAGATCTCAAGGCCCAACTGATTAGTTTCTCCTATGGATAAGCTAGTTTCCACTAGAACTAATACCATAACTTCTGAGTGCCCAAAATCCAGAAGTGTGTTGATGCCTTGGTGTGATTTTAACTTGTGCTCTGCTCTGTGTATTCATTCTGTGGGACAGTTGCTGTAGTCACAGGGCATTGTATTATTGTGTATTGTATCGTTGCTAGGCAGCCCTATCTTCTGTCCTGGAACAGCAGTTCGCAATCAGGGACAGGAGGGAAAAGGTGCAAGGGACAGAAGTAAGCAATGACTTCATCCTGGTTGAAAATTACTGCGCAGAAACAATGTTATTCCTTATCTTCCGCCTATGAAAACCGTGTTTTAGCCAATTCTGCAAAGCAAAAACTCTTAAGAAAGTTATTTATTTTAGTAATCTGTGTTTCGAAATTTCATGGTAGACATAAATTGAGATACTGCAGAACCTGAAATGCTTATAAGTTTTGAATTTTGTGACTCTGTGATCATTCCAATTTGGTTTTTTGAGTGGAAAATGGCATGCAGCAGAAAATGCATTAACAAATGTGCTCCTGGATATGCCTTAATGTTCATCCAGATGAAAAGAGATGTGTTAGACAGAGCCTATAATGAACACTTAGTTTTCTTCATTATCATGACCAAGGAATTCTAAAGTGTTTGAAAACGTTACACTATCCCAAGGTGTAGTGATGGTCCAGATTTTTCTCTTGGTGATAAACTTTTAATAGATTTTCTGTGTGGAAATTCTAGATGGATTTCCCTGCTATCTGATTTTGCAGTAATTTGCTTCACTTTAATTTAATGTTTGATTTGGGTTTTCCTTATTTAGTTAAATTCTGGCATATTTTCTTTTTCTACTCATTCTGGTTGAGTTCTCTGTACCTGGCTGCCACTTCCCTATGAAAAGCTTTGTATGAACTGCAGCCAAAATAGTAAATGGTGAGTCAAAAGGTGACATTGACTGTGAGAGCCCGTTCCTCTACAGAACTAGTCTGGAACTGAAACATTTTGCAGAGCAAAGGGGAAACAGCAAATCTTGCATTTTTCAGGGTTATGAGAAGGCACCTGTATTGTACATGTTTACTAAGTATATTTGAAAAGAAGGATGATGGAATGATCAGGCTTCAGTGGAATGGGGATGAGTGGAGCAGAGAAGGGATGTACACCCAAAACATAAGAAACCAGGTGCTAGTAGGATTCCATGCAATTCAGTCAAAAGCCTTCCTGTGTTGTGTCACATGGTTCACATTAGCCTTCCTCAGGACAATCTGTTCTTATTCTTTAAAATCCAGTTCTTATTTAGTAATGTTGTTATTTTAAAAAAAAGAAAAAACAAGAAATTTAAAAAAAATTTGTTAATCCCCAAAGAAATCTATTCAGGAAAGCAGTATGAGCCTTTCTAGGAACAGTGTTTGTAATGAACGAAGTTTGGAATTTAGACCAGGACAGAACACAGCATTTTTACTTCTCACAGACAGAGGGGTCTGAGATGCCTTTTATGTGGGAATTGCATGTCCCTCTGGGGAACTGCAGTTAGCAAGTACTGCACTGTGTTCTTTTTGGGTTTATGGAATGACACCGTGTGTCTTTCCTCTGACTATTTCTCTGTAAAGAAATCAGAAGTCAGCTGGGTTAGCAGAAGTACCTTGTTCTGAAGGGTACTGTATTGTGCTATCGCTGTATCAATAAGAGAAATAAGCCTAATAAAATGTGTTTGCAATTTTTGAGCCAATGATTAAATGAACCTGCTGTTCCATGAGGATCAGAATAGAGCTGGGGTGTATAACTCCCAGTGTAAATATCAGAGCGTGGGAAGACAGAAAAAAACCTCAGGATGCAGAGTTTGCCAAAGACAGACATAAGGAAATGAAAGTGTAGGAAAGCCAGGTTCAGGGAACATGTGGGCAAGGAAATTGAGGCAACAGAAAATGCTCTGAAGAAATAGAGAAAGAGCACTGAGAGTAGAGAGGATCATATCCCAGCAGCTGGTCAGTATTGTCCTAATGGACTGTGATGGGAGGAGGTGAGTAAGTGATTATATCCCATTGCTCATTTGCTAGAAACAATTAGATTTGCAAGGCCTACCCCAGCCTCTGTGAGGATCAAAGGATCCTGCATTGCACGTTCTGTGATAAGCTGAAGGAGAATAGGAGCCATGTCCCTCCCCTTTCTAGGGGTCAGTGCCCTCTGTAATGTTGGATTGCTCACAGAGGACACCAGGGACATGTCTATCAGTGTGTGTACCCACAGAATCTCCTCAGTGCCATGGTCAGAGGGCCATGCAGGCTATTGCTTTCCTCATGCACAGTTACACATTGTTGAACAATGAAGTGTTTCCAGCTGGACAGATTTGTTTAAATCTGAGCATTGTGGATAAGTCTGAGAGGGACTTCTATGCTGTCCTGCGGGAGGGAGTGCTGCACACAAACATTTGTTCATGGCAACCAGTGGATAGATTTTTCTGGACCCTGTCATAATTCTTGTGTCCTTAATGACACTCAACTGTTCCCCAATTGACTTTTTGTCCTGTGGTTTTGAAGCTGTTTGAGGGCAAGCAGCCTGTGCTTCAGTCTCATCCTCCAGAGACATGACATGAGATGCAAAGCTATCATTTTACCTACTCTCTGAAATTGATACTACTGCTTCTGTTTCAGTGGATTTAGTGTTGATCCATTCAAGCTTATCCTCTGGGATCTTGCTGAAAGGTGAATATGAGTAGAAGCAGCAGAAGGTAAATGATCATCAATGAAGTAAAAGAAATTACTTGCATCTTTCACATAGTGCTACCTTCAACCTGTAGAGCTTGAACGATTCCCACCATAAGTGCTTTGGAGATGTGTAGGTGTGAAATACAAGGCAGTGTTAATGGCCTTGGCTTATGATTCTGACTGCAATCTCTTGTGAAGGTGCCAGAGAGATTAGGTTAGAATAAATCCAGGCTTTATTTTATTTTTTTGCAACTGCTTCCCAGTCTTTTCTGAGCCAGGATGCCATTGCTGGAAGGCTACCTATTGTCTAATTGTTTAGGCACCACTTAGGGCGTTTGTGTAGTCTGAATATTCAGAAACCCTGAGGCATCACTATGAAGTGTGCTTGTCTATGAAGAATGATTTGTTCTCTTAGGGCTATCTGAATTCTGCCTTGCTCTAACAATTCTGCACGTGCATCAGTGGCAGACTGAGATAAAGGTAAAAAACTTACTTCCTGGGGAGCCATATTAACATGGGCGCTGAAAAGTTTTGTTCATGGAGGACTCTGCAATGTGTGAGACATCAGTCTAGAGGCACTGCAGAACTGAAACCAAGCAGAGTTGCAGCCTGGTCCTGGACTCCTCAGTCTGTTGAAAAGAAATAATCCTGATAGTGTCCAGTTCTGGCTAGAGGGAAAGGAGGGAGCTCTGAACACATCATATGGGTAGGAACAGGAACAGTAATGTTTGACTAAAGACTAAGGAAGTGGTAGTAGTGTCAACAGTATGAGCGTTCTGACACAGTTTTATTTTCCACCAAACCCTAGACCTTTTCAGTCTTACACGTTGATGTGTAGTTAAAAATCTCAGGGCCAGACTTTCCTCCTCAGCTGTTCCCTCTGTCCGCATGCCTTTGCCTGTAGCTCCTTTTTTTTTCACTCCAACCCTGTGTACACCTCTCTGAGGAATTAGTATTTGTCATTTGCTCAGCATAGAGTGTAGATATATAATGCATGTTCACACACGTTCTTAGGAATTTCAGATATGTGCCCTGTTATGCATTTAACTATGAGGGTCTCCAGATGAAACTGCCTTCATATCTCATTATATGCTGAGGCTGTGGAGTTAATTATTCTATCAGGTCAGTATTGGAATATCTGTTGGCTGCAGTAGCTCCTTGACTGCTGGAAGAAGGCAGCTGGCAAGAACTTGTATGATAGGAAACCCATGATGTATACATCATATCAAAAGCCGTCATACATTGCTTTCCAAACTTCAATTTTTGCCCTAATTTCTTTTGTATCTCAGTATCTCTGTTTATGAAATAGGGATTGTGACAATTAATTATTCTATAGGTTCATCAGATGACTTGCTTGACTTCTTGTCAGGCACTAGTTATTTTCAAACCAAATCTTTTCCATCAGTTAAGCTATGTTTTCCTTTTTGGACTTCCAACACAAGTTATTCCGTATCTGTTCTAATTTTTTTCTTAATTTGTTATGGTTATTACTTATTTTGATGCATTTTTTTTTTTAACTAGAATAGCCAAATATCAAAATTCCATCTGAGGACAGCATAGTCATAAAAATAGAAAGAGACTTCTTTTTAAAATGCAGAATTATCTCAAATCTTTGGTTAATATGTTTGACAACATCTGTTCACTTGTAAGACCTTTCTGATGTTACAAGAGTACTCATTTGAAAAGTGTTTAAATATCTGCTGAATATTATCTTTAATTTTCCATATAAAAATTGTGAGTAACATTTTTTAGCTTCCTGGATTAGTAGATAGGACAGTTATTCTTGTACTTCTTTGTCTTACTGCTCAACAGCATAAACAGGCATTCAGAGGGCAAGAGAGCAGAGTAATTTGGTTTAATTTGTCCTGTCGAAATATTCTAAATTAATTACCCATCTCTCCTTTCACTTGCTTACATATGAAACACTCTCCCAGAGGAAAAAAGCATCCAGGTTACCTCTATTGGGACTCCTGCTTGGACTTCAGTGTGGTATTCTGAGAATGTGGTTTCCAACCCAAAGACAGGCAGAGTGATGTGTTATTATACAGCATTATTAACAGTTTGAAGAGAAAACTAAACATGACAGTTGAGCAGATTTTGTAACTGAAAGAGAAAAATATGAACAAAGTTCAAAAGCATATAATTGTTCTCATTCACACCATGAATAGCATAGGAATGATTTATTCCAAATGGTTGCAGTTACATGCTTAGTCACTTCTTTTCCTGGCTTCAGCCTAATGCTGTTTTCTGCCACTTTCCTGCAAAAAGTATTTGTTCTCTTTTTCATTAAAAGTTTCAGATTTTGGTAGCTTTTAATAATTCAATCAAGTCTTTTTCAATTAAGCAAGCTGCAGCAGTTTTTAGATAGACTAGCTTTGGTAGCTGCTATTCCTGAGAAGGCTCAGAATCTTAATTATGCTGACAAGCTTGGTTAGTTAACCAGCCTGTAATCAGCTTCTGCTTAGGCTGAGGTCACTCGCCCATGCCCATTAATGATGCATTAGAACTTTATGGTTTAAAAGAAAATAAAATACAGAAGGTAAATGGTTGCAGGTATGTTTTGACTATTCCCTTCTGTATTTGCCATCCTTCTTTGTCTTTTCCCATTAGGATGTCTGGAAAACAGAGCTCTGAAGAAACCACATGTGATTTGAATGTCTTATTAGATCACATTTTCATGTCTACCCAAGAAAATAGTCTTAAATGTGATTAAATAAAAAAACAAACACACAACCAAACACCAGAATATTTAAGTGATTTAGAAAAGTGCAACAGACTTCCATGTAATTAATTTAAAAAAAAAAAAATCTTGGTTCCTGCAGGTTTGTTTTGGTTTCTGTGACAGTATATTCTACTACTTATTAAATCTAAGTCTCTTTTACCCTGTGGACAGTACAGCAAACAAATGACAAACCAACTCAAAGAGGCTCAAATATTATACATGGTGTTTGCCTCCTTTGTCACAGTGTAAAACAATAAATATCTGCAAAATGTTAATTTCTGATGGCCCAAAATGCTGAAGGGTCCTGCAGGCACAGGGGAGGAGAGGAAGCTGACATAAAGAGAAGAACTGAAGTTTTCATCCTTTCTTCTGTTTCTTGTAACAGTAGTAGAGTAGGAATATTGTATTTTTGTAGTTCGTAAATCTTTCTATCCCACATTCTCTATCTCCTAAGTAGGTAAGAGGTGTAAAAGTCCCTTTTTTGTCTGACAGCTTAGTTGCATAGAGAAATGGTTGGGAAGTAGGAAACACTGCAGTTAAGTAGAGACCAGTCAGCCCATATAGTGGAAGCACAGGAGAGCTGGGCATGAGTGTGTCAACAGCTTCATTTCTCTATCTCTAAACAGTAACAGGCATGGGGACAAAATAGTAAGCCATACAAATGTGAACTGAGTTTCAAACCTCAACATTCTGCCTTCAGACAAACAGGAAGCAGATGTATCACCATCCACTTGTTCTTACAGGGAACTTCTTTTGTCGTAAATTCAGGACAGAAAAATCTTCTGTCTGTGTCATAGGGAAATCATGAGCCTTGCTGGTTCAGTCTTCTAGCATATGTTTGTGTCATCATTTATTTGCCATTTGGACAAATTGCCAGATCGAAATCCAGAGCATGAATACATGTGTACCAATGTAATTAACACAACAAAAATGCTTCCTGTGAGGATTACTGCTTCTCTGGGTTGAGCAGTTTCCCATATTCCTTCATAAGACTGAGTTCCTAGGAAAGGAATGTACTTTATTCTATCAATGAAAGACTTAAAAAAACCCCCCAAATCTTAAGATAACTATTTACAAACTTAATATATAGAACAATTATAAATGGAGTGATGCTAAAATGTTATTTATTATGAAATTCGTGGAGAAAATAGCAAAGATGAACTTTTCAGGAAAAGCCAAATATACTTTTGCATTTTTGTTGTTTTGTTGTTGTCCCCCCTCCATCATCAATATATCTCATTTCAGCTGTGTAGTTTAGTTTATCAATTGAATCCCACAACACAATTTCTATGGGGTTCCTTCTAAGGTAATGTGCCCTGGTGCTGTTCATGTGCATAAAGAATTTACATAGAGTAGTTAGTAAAAACTAAAAGACATAAGTAAAAGCCAGAAAGTAACTCACGGTTATGAAGAAAACAAAAAACCAAGATGCTGTGTGGCCATGTTGCTGAATAGGAGCTGTATTTTATGAACATCTTTGTCGTTTCTTTTAAAATACCCAGTACTTCCCACTCCAAGACAGAAAGCTGGAAGAGATCCAGTGCTCTTATCTGACATAGCAATTTCAATGTTCTTCTCTGTGCAATTAAAAGTCAAGTAGAAATATGCTTTTAGAATAGAGATATTTGTGAACGGATAGAAGTGTTGGAGCTGTATCAGAACACCGCTCCATGATATCATCTCCAAAAAGAAAACTATAAATGTCCTTGAATACATTTGCTCCTTACATAAATACCATGGTATTTGGAATTCTGTATCAGACACTTGCTGATCAAAAGATTAACATTATAAAGAAGTCGATAATTCTTATATTCCTGTAAAGACCAAGATTTTATATTCCACCCCTTGGTAAACACAGAAACATGAGAGGATTAGTGAGTGAATATGCCAGGCTCTGTAACAGTTGAACTGCAAACTTGATATTGCAAAGTTCCTTAGTTTTGATAAAACAAAGTTTTACCCAAGGCCAGACTTAGAAGAGGTTTCCAAAAACATTTATTGCCTGGGTTAGTCATGTCTCTGCACAAAGTCCAAATCTGCCTGTGTTGATTATTGTGCCTTTAGTGAAAACTACAACAACCTACTTTTGTAATTTCCCATTGCTGACAGTGTGTGAATTGCCATAGTAGTGATAACCTTCCAGCTTGGATCTGTTGTAAATTACATCAGTGTCACTGAAAGAGATAATTCCAACTCTTTGTGGCACACATTGGTTTTGTTTTGTTCTTTTTTTCAATCAAATCACTTAACTGATGACAGTATTATCATAGAATGAGTGTGATTCACCTGCAGAATTGCTTTATGGGAGAGGATTCTCCATTTATATATTTCTCTCTCTCTCTCTTTTTGAATATTTGATCCTGTATCATATCATGAACTAAGACAACAAGTTGCATCCAAAAATTAAGGCTGTGGAAGTTGCTGATCTTTTCAAGTCTGGCAAAATTATCCTCTTAAATGTTCAGCATATAATGTAATAGGTATGCCGCTGACCTTTCTTCTGTTGCTGTTTTTTTTTTCTTAGCTAGTGGAAGCTTGATAACAATTTTACATCTTTATTTCAAGTGTTTCTGTAGTACATTTGTATTATTTGCTTAGGTTGTCACTTACCTGGTATTTCTTACTTTAGGCCACTTGCAGCAAAAATTTATGGAATGTTTTATGTCCCACTGTGCCTAGAATGTACTTCAAAAAGAGTAAATGCTTTACAAGTTTGCAGCCTCTGCCACCCTTTGCTAGTGTTTGTCTTTTGCTTTCTGCATGATTTGCTCGGAACCACACGCTGCTGCCTTGTCAGAGACTGGCTGGAAGTGCTGTATGTGTCGATACTGCCTCCTTTTACTTGCCATACTTTGATGCAAAAGCAGTCAGCAGTAGAAAAGGAATCTGCTTTGTTTCACTTCCCATTCTTTCCATTGTTATAATTCAGGAAAGGCAGAAACCACATATGAAAGCATCAATGAATTCATTAGAGAGTTTCTCATATTCTCAAACAAAAAGGATTTTAAAATTCTGGAGGTTTTTACATCTCATTATATACAGTGATACATTGTTTAAACACTTTCCAGGAGTGCTAACGAAAAGGCATAGCAGTGAGTCGGATATGAATGTGTGTGTCAGAGCAACAGTGTATTTTGCTATGTCTGTCAGAGGTCATTATTAGGAACTTACTGATCAGGTTCATGGTATAACATAACAGTTCCTGGGACTATGTTTTGCTGATTTCTGTTGCCTACAGAATTACTATTTGTCTCTACTGTGTACTTTACACGATTAGAAGAGGGGTCGGAGATAAATCTTCTGTATAGAGTCTGTATGGATAGTTTTGATATGCAGGGTGATTAATCTATCATATTTTATACTTATTCCATTTCTGAATTTTTAATTTGAGCATAATAACCCTTGAAGAACTTGTGAGTATGTGTTAGACATGCTTGTGTGTGCTGTAAGACGTTCTGTGTGTCTTTAGAAGATTGTTAAAACCTAAAATGGAAATATTCTATTCTTTTCAACTCTATCTATAGGAGATAGGAGTTGTTGCTGGCTTTGAAACAAAATGAATAAATGGGAATTCACTATAAAGCCTCCACTGAGTTTTGCCACTACCTTTATGTAATGAAATTGATTTTAATATTCATCAGGCAGCTGTACCTGCCTTTTATTCTCTTTACTTCCCCAAGAAAGAGAATTATTTCACACAATGAAAAAGCAGTATGATTCTGTCTGTTAAATGGAACTTGCCTTCTGAAGTCAGAAGCCATGTAAACAGCATACAGTTAAAATTTCCTTGGCTCTGGTACCACAAGAGGTATACACCATTTTTTCTGAACATTCTGGCGTGAAAAATGTTCTATTGCAAGTAGCTGTTCCTAATACAGTTGAATGTCTTCATGTAGGGTTAGGGAGCTATGCTCTAACATTGTTAGTTTGCCTCTTATTTAACTTTGAAGTGAAGCAGAGAACTTATTTGACATTTTAAAAGGGAGCTTTCGTGTCCAGTTATGCAGGATTAGTATTCCATGGGGAAAGTGGCTGACATAATCAGATCATGACCACCTTGTGTAAAGTTCCCCATATACTGGTAAAAAGTCTTGTTTGCAAGGTTCATTTCTGCTAAGTAGTATGAGAATATAGGATGTCATGTTTCAGCATTCTCAGCCCCTTCTTGTATCGACAATTAAAGGTCAGTTTAAATCATGCATATTCATCCACATTACACTAAGATGCAAGGTAAGGTAAGGTATCAACCTTCAGGTTCATCACAGACTAGTGACAGTGGCGTTCTGTGATTTGAGTTTTTTTTTTTCTCCCTACTGCTTCCATTAATCAATATATAAATCTAAGTTTAATAATTGTCTCAAGCATAAAGAAGTAACTAAATATCCATTTGATATTTATAGACAGATTGCTCTAAGCCACATCCAACCTGGCCTTGGACACTTCCAAGGTGAGGCAGCTACAACTTCTCTGGGAAAGCTGTGCAAGGGCCTCCTCACCTCCTGATCTTCACTCTGTCAGTACTGTTTAGATCAACCAGGTATATAACACAGCCATTCACCTCATCCACCCAGTGGGTCTCTTTGCCACATAAGGAGATCACATCTTTCCTCAACCCAAACTGGCTGGGTCTGATCCCCTGCTTGCCCTGTATGTGCCATGTGATGGGATACAGGATAATCAGCTCCATGACCTTCCTTGGCGCCGAGGTCAGGTGAACAGGTCTGTAGTTCCTCCTTGCTGCCCTTCTTGCAGATGGGCATCACACTGACCAACCTCCAGTCCTCTGGGACCTCCCTGCTTAGCCAGAACTGCTCATAAATGATGGAGAGTGGCTCAGTGAGCACCTTTGCCAGCTTCCACAGTGCCCTTGGGTGGATCTCATCCATCCCCATGAACCTATGTCAGAAGCATCCATTATTGCTTCAGCTGTTACTACATGGGAATGATAAGTATCTTGATAAAAGGACTTTTCCATTTCCCTTTTAATCTTTTTCCAAAGCAATAACATTCTGCAACAGACTTCAAAAAAATCAAAACATGTCCCCTGTCTGCTATAGCAAAATTCCTGGGATAGTGTAAAGTGTCCCTGCAGGTGGGTTAGATTGAAATGGTCTTTAAGGTCTCTTCAAACTGAAACTAATCTAGGACTATGATTATATGCCTGTTTTCATATCTAGGATCTTATATAGCTTTATAAGGTGACAAATGTGTTTTGGATGACTTTTTTAAAAAAAATACAGCTTTTATTTGAGGCACAGAATAGTTAATTTTCCTTCTCTTATTCCTTCTCTGCGAAATAAAACTCCCACTGCTTTGGTTTGGCCATGCAATAATTTTTTTTGCTGTTGTTTTTTTCTCTGCTTTTACTTGGTGATTCATTGAGATGAAGCATTTGTTCAATTGCACTTTTAAAAAAATTCTGTTTATTATTTTTCTATCCTTAGTATTGAGGGCTTCTTGAAAAAGCCCACGTGTTTCTTTTAACAGATCAATCCTAACTCAGACTTTCTACAATTAATTAAATTGAAAGAAATACAAGTTTAAAA
Organism: Serilophus lunatus; assembly: GCA_013399895.1. Taxonomy (NCBI): domain Eukaryota; kingdom Metazoa; phylum Chordata; class Aves; order Passeriformes; family Eurylaimidae; genus Serilophus; species Serilophus lunatus. The sequence continues at coordinate 215,724 of VXBA01003875.1, forward strand.
AATGTTGCAAAGTGACTTTTTTATTTTTTTTTGATACAACTGGTAATATATTTGGTATTGAACTTGGGTAAATACCCAGGAAATTTACTATGCAATGTTCCTTTCCTGTACTCAGGGGTTTTTTGGAGGGGTTGGTGTTTTTTATTTTTGTGTTTGTTTGTGGGTTTTTTGTTTTGTTTTTTTGTTGCTTATTGTTTTTTGTTTTTTGTCTGTCTTGGCTAGAATTTTTTAAAGTTACAGTTTCATTCTCCTTCTTTCTCATGCCTGCACCCAAACCAACCTCACTCTACAAACTCTAACTTTCCTAGTTGAAGTAAAGGACAAGCATATACTGGCCTTCAACAGTGGTACTGTAAGGGATCAAAAGAGGGATCAAAGCATAAATGGAATGCTGGATTACGGTCATTGAGGAATTATGGTAGAAGAACATAAATCTAGATACTGTGAAGGCAGAAGGATAGGAGAAAGGAAGGAGAAAGGAGACTACTGAATCTAGAGGATATTTTTGGAAGCAAGCAAAAGCAGGACCTCCAACAGTAAAAACAGAAATGTAAATATATAATCCCCTTCTTTAGCACAAAAAAGTCATGATTGCTTTAATTGTAATCAGCTTTAATGAAAAAGCCTAGTTCTTGTACATGAGAAACTGAGGAAGTTTAGGGCAGAAGATCAGAAGGGAACTCTTTCAGAGGATTTGGGGTGGGAGAGGAAACTTCTTGCAAGGATTAGTATTGTCATAACTGGCATAGGCATCAGACAGGAGGTGTTGAGAGCTGTGGACAAGGTTGTGGAATTGTATTGGCTTGGAGATTTCTTGGATATAAGAACAGGAAAGCAAGAGTTTGTACAAAAGAAGTGGATTTGGGACAAGGGATGGATCACAGAAAATATTGCCTGGTCATTTTAAACTAGGACCCTATTTTCACTGTTGTCATTAACAGAGAGGCTATTTGCACACTTCCTAAAGGCTCAAGGCACTCCCTAATTCTCTTTTTATTTTACATATACCCACAGAATCTCTGAAATTTTAATAGGAGACTCTCCATTTATTAGCCCAGTGCCAAGATCCAGGTAGCACAGGAGTATTAGTGCCAGAGCCTGCCCTTGGGTCACAACAACCCCAGGCACCACAACAGACTGGGGGCAGAGTGGCTGGAAAGCTGCTCGGTGGAAAGGAACCTGGAGGTTTATCCTTTGCACTTCACTACCTCTCAGAAGTAAAGCACTTGCAAGCTGATTAGGACAAATAGTCACAGTAATGTGATTCCCTCATTTATTCTAGGTTAAAAGTGCAACTGGGGGAAGTTGTCACTTCATAGGGGACTTTGTGGTGTATCAAAGTCCTTGAATGCATTTGAATCAGTTCTGACTTAGTTGCTACTACGAACTGGCAATGCCTGAAGCTGCACTTTTCTGCAGCCCCAATTCAGCTGTGGGTTCTGCCCCATTTTAGCCAGGTCTAAAAATTTGACAGTTTAATATTCTGTTCATAATTTATTGTGAACCTCGCTACTAGTATGATTGTTGTGAAATAATTGAGGGGGATGTGTTTGGTATTCTCAGATACTCACTGGTTGCTGATTAGGGCTTTTATACAACACAGACTACAGAATAGCTTCAGGTGGCCTTTCTCTGTTGGGTCACGTAATCTTTCAGTTTTAATGAAACCATTTGGGTATACTGAATAAGAGAAAATCAATTTCTGAGATATTGATTAGAATAAAATTCAAAAGGTCAAGTATAAGGCTTGATCTTGGACTCTCTGTCTTAATATTCTGTTCAGATAGGTATTAAGTATTAGACTTGGCTGCTCCTGTGTATCAGGATCATGAAATGGAGAATGAAATGCTGTTTTAAGCAAGAGTAGCTGTCTCAGCATTTAGGACCACTGAGTGGGGAGTGTTAAGGGGTGAAATGGTTTTAGTTTTGACAATCTTCAACACTTGTGAACAGAATTTTAAATTATAACACAAATTCTATTTATGCCTTTGATGTATAAATTATTAGCTGGAGCAGAATCAGTGGACAGCATACAGAAAGGGTTAATCCCAGCCCTGGCAGTTTATGATCTCACTGAAAAAAAGATAACAGAGGAAGAGTGACAGATATAATAGTTTTTTTCAGAGTTGTTCATAGACCAACTTTCTGTACAACTTGATGGTTTGGCATCATTGACCCATATTGACTTCACTGGGAAGTTTGGAGTAATTGATGCCATTATTTCACTGATGATTCGAAACTATTTCAACAGACAAAAAGGATATTCAGCAGCTTCAGTGCTGTTAGAATCAGAATGCTTTGGTTTCATAGCCTTTTATACACTGGGTAATCTGCCAGTTTTAACTGAAGGGAGGGCCTTAGTGCAGGAGAAGCATATTAGACAACGGACAGACAATTAGACAGAGGAAGAGGAAAGCCTAACTGTACTTTGGATCTCTGTCGTGGTGTATTTACATCTTTGACTTAAACTATTGTCCACATTCTGTGATGATAGGTTTGTGAGAGATTTCTTTGAATTCACAAAATATTTAGTAGTGTTGTTATTACTGCTTCTCTTTTTGGAGTTGTAACTGTATTTATGGAATGAAATGAGCATTTCTTCATCTCCACTGTTTTACTTAATGGTAGTATGTAAGGATGTTAGCCTGTTTCACATTTTGGGTATGGAATGTACATCTCTGGGTGTGCACATCTCGTAGGTATCCTAGCCTACATCACATTTGTTTTCTTCTCCTCTACCTAGGCTTATGTGAAAAGACATTATGTTATGGGAGACAAAAAGGGCTGCTGAATAGAATCCATTGAGATAAATTGCCTGGCTGGAGTGTGACATAGTCAGGCTGAAGGTATTGGACACTGCATGGAATGAGTTAAACTTTAGTCCCGAATCTTTAAAATTCTGTTTATCCTGCAGCAAGAAAAGGTCTCTCTCTTTAAAGGAAGTTAAAATTGTTCAATGGAAATAAAACTTTTATGGCAGAAATTGTTCCCTGAGGAAGAATGGAATTATAGGAACATAGAACCTTACCTGCCAGTCTGGTCTCAGTGGGAATGACACCTTGTAGGAACAGCATTTGTTCATTTCTGAGTGTGTATTAAAGTGGTACCTTTGGACACTGAGGTGATGTAACTCTCAGACCACAGCCAAATTACCTCCCACAGTGGAAGGTATTTGAATTGAAATAATTAGAAAAGTTCTGTTAGAAATGTGTTAGTCATAAGCTATTGCAGGAAAAGACAATAGAAAGGTTAAGACTATAGAAAGGTATTTATGTTAAAATCAGTTGGCAAATTGAATTTAACTAACACCTTGTAGTGGTTTAACCTAGGCTGGATGCCAGGGACTCACTACAGCCACTCTCTCACTTCCCCTCACTCTGCAATAGAGAAGAGAGAATATAACAAGAAATTTCGTGAGTTAAGGACCATAACAGATTCTTTCTTAATCACCGTCACAGGCAAAACAAGACTCCATGTGGGAATAATAGTCAAGTTTATTACTAACAAGATCAGAGCTTAAGAGTGAGGGACAATAAGAGACATCTTTTACCCCTTCACCCCCTCCTTCTTACATCCAACCTATTCTTCTGCAGTGGTCAGGGGAAAAGGCGAGGTGGGGGGGAGGTGTTGCTGTGGTCAGCTGCTGTTCTCAGCCGCTGCTTGGGGAGAAGAGTCCTTCCAGCCGCATTCCATGGGGTCCATCCCTCACAGGATACAGTTCCTCTCACAAACTGCTCCGGCGAGAGTCCATCCCATGGGCAGCAGCCCTTCACCCACAGCTGCCACATGGCTCCCATTCCACAGGGTGCAGTCCCTCAGGCACAGGCTGCTCCAGCGTGGGCCCCACGAGCCACGAGTCCTAACAGGAGAATCCTNACCAGGAGCATCTCCTCCCCCTCCTTCTGCACTGACCTTGGTGTCTGCGTTGTTGTTCACAAGTTCTCACTCTGGTCCTCTCCGGCAGCCATCTTCATCTCCTTCTAACTTTTTTTTCTTTCCTTCTTAAATATGTTATCACAGGGGCGTTCTGTCAACTACTGATTGGCCTGGCCTTGGTCAGCAGTGGGCCCAGCCTGGAGCTGGCTGGCATTGGCTCTGCTGGGCATGGGGAAACTTCCAGGAGCTTATTGAAGAAGCCTCCCCTCAGGCCCTCCCACTGCTACCAAAACCTGGCCACAGAGAAACCAATACACACCTAATAAACACAGAATTAATAAAAACTAATGCACATACAGAGCAATCTTAATATATTATATACACTGTATTAGCACTTTTAAATTGCATTAAATTTTAGATCTTCCCCTGAAATTGCAAGCAGCTAAACATTATTGCAAAATATGATAGGCTGATAACAATAAAAGAAATCAGTAATTTTATTGTTTTGTTTAGATTCCAAAAATCAGAGATGAGGAACAAGATGAATGTATTCATGTTTTTTTACTAAATTCTTCATCTGCCTTGGTGTGACTCGGTTAATAACACCCAAGCAGTTTAATGCTGAAATGAGGGTGTATTAGAAAACCCTCTGTCCTGAGAGGTTTATTTTCTTTCAAGGAAGATGGTATAGATATAAATCATATTAACTTACTGATGATAAAAAATACAGCTATAAATGCCACCAGTGCTAGCAAAACTTTACAATTTGGTTGACCTGAATATAACTGGCAGCAATCACCTGTGGCACTCCTGTGGCTGCTGCTGAGGCACATTTTTTTAATCCACAGTATGCCTGTGGGGCTGGACAAATACTTTTTCCCTGAAGGTAGGCTGAGTTTTTAGGGTATTTAAAAAGCTGATTAGGAGAAGGAGATATACTGAGCTTCCTGCTTCTTCCACTGTTCTAAAATCCCAATTCCTCCTACAACTGGTAAATATCAGTGTAGGCAGAAAGCTTTGCGGTTTGTGTTGAGCAAACTTCTCTGTTCAATTAATAACGGGTATATGCAGATGTCTTTAGATAGGCTGTAAAGGAACTTTCATAATTAAATAATTTGTGTTTTTTCTGCTTTGATAGAAATGCATTTTAATTTAATGATTTGTCAAATTATCATTTTATAAATAACTAATCTGTATGATTTCTACTGAAAGCCAGAGAAATGAAACTTTGTATTTTGCATCTTCCATGTAAATTAAGATGCTCTGAGAAATTTGTGTCTCTTCGGTTTTGACCAACAAAAACAAAAGTATTTATGCTTCTAGATGCCCCCAGTAGGCATGTGATACAGTCTGAAAATCAGAGAGTGAAGTGTTTGTAGTGAAAGGCCAGCATCTGAGCTTGTGGATTTGTAGGCTGGGAACCCTAGAGGGTTGAAAGCACAAGCATGAGGGATCCAAACTCCGAGGGAGGAGAACTGAGAAGTGAATCCATACGGCAGGATGAACTGGGAAATATGAATGGGGAAATATGTGTATTACTTAGAGACAAAGTTTACTTGGCATTTGGAAAGGCAGGATCTTGAAGATGACTGCCCAGCGCCCCATCGGACAGCTGGATGTCTGTCCTTCCTGTGATGATAAATCTATTAGCTAAGCCTTATTATCATCTCAGAGTTTATTTGGTTAATTTGAGTAGTTTTGTATCAATTCCTCCTCCTCTTTTATTTTAATCATCTAACAATGTCTATGACACCACAAACAAACAAAACCAACAAAAAGGAGTTTTTAGCTGGCAGTTTTTTAAGTCCAGTATTATTTTGACTTTCTAGAGGAGGATATGCTTTGATTTTGTTCTGGACTTGTAGGGAAGAAAATAGAACCCTACCAGAGAACATCAAAATTAAATAATCCATCAATATTAATGAAATACACAGAGGGGGTGTTTTTCATGATTGATGCAAAGCAACTGGAATCTCAAATGAATGCTGCAGTGATGTAAATACTGCACAGAGAACATATCTCAGGGACAGAGTCCATGGTTCTACTGTTAACATCTAAAAGACAAACAAACAAAAATACAATCTGGGTAATCTAGTGAAAAATAAAATCTACTGTTTAGAAATTGAGTGCAAAATCTGGTTCTAAAACAAGATTTATTGCTCCTCTCCCTAGATTGGGCCCTCACAGAACTGCAGAATTTCAGGGAGGCTGGAAGCCACGCTGTATTTTGTAATGGAAAGCTCTCTTTTGGAACAGCTGTGCACGTGTGTTTCAAAGAGGGGACTCTTGGCTCAGAGCAAAGGCTGTAGTTAAATCAGAGATCTAGGTGAATCTGATCTCCCAGGCATACAGTTCCCCTCTGCATGGAGAATGCATTTGTGAGCAATGTTGAGTTAGGTAGTCACTCTGACGAGTGACTGCAGGAGTGTGGATCTCTACACAATCACTTAGGAAGGAGACATCGGAGTTCTGGTTCCTTCTTAATGAATTTTTTTGGCTTTTCACCTTGAGACTGATGAACAGCCCTGTGAGCAGGGACCAGGTGGTCAACCCTGAAGTCTGCCAGTAGTGGACTCCTCCTCTTTCGGAGTGGGGGATGAAACTCTACCCTGCCTGACCTATTCGGTAGTCTGTTAGTGAGACCTGGAAGTGAGAGAAGTGGTCTAAACTATGTCAGGCTGAGTTGTGTGATATACTGTGGAAGGTGTCTAATCTCTGGAGTGAGGAGGGGAATTGGATGCACTGTTGGTTGCTATTAGCTACTTCTTCCTTGTTCTTTTAGTGTATCATTTTCTGAATTGCTCTAAGGGATCTGGCTGTCTTTCCTTATTAATTGATTATACGGGGAATGTACAGTGCTGTCTTACAGATGGCAACCAGTTTTGTGCATTGAAGTTGCTTGGAGAAATTCATATGGCTATCTGCATCTAGCCTGAAATTTCCAGTACAGATGGGAATACTGCTTTTAAGAATGAATTCAGTTGTACCTCTACTCAGTAGAAATTCTTAATTTAAGCTCTTTTAGCTATTCTGAAATCTAGTTTCAAAAGTGCTGAAAAGTGAAGAGAATTAACAACATGTATAAGGAATTTGATAAAAATATTAGAAGGTGCTTCCACTGTTCGATATATAGTAGACATCAATGTCAGCAGTAGGTAATATGTTTTTCAGCAGACAATTTCTAGTGATCTGCTTTTCTTTTATAAAGTAGCATTGAGATGTGATTAGAAATTCCAGGAGACATACATGTCATTGCCATGTATGTTTGCTTCTCATTTTCGGTGGCATCTCTAACATCCCAGTTTTGAAGCCACAAGCTTGGAATATTACTTTTATTTATATATTTAAGGCTTTACAGTTTGCTCACCAAACTTTTCCAAAGCATTTATTTCATTATTATCTAGAGAGAAAATGGTGACACACCTTTCCAAGAGAATTTCTTTTAATTTAGTGGGAAAATCAAGCATTTTGGCAAAAGGTTTTACAGGATAACATCTAAATAAGGCAGAAGCATTCCATAGAAGCCCCCAACACAAAGCAATCCAGCACAAAGCTTAGTAGAATCCAACCCATTGGTTTTAAGTTACCCAAAAGAGCTAAAGAAGAAAGAAAGAAAGAAAGAAAGAAAGAAAGAAGAGGAGTAAAGAAAAAGAGAGAAGGAGTAAAGACAGAGATAGAATAAGACAAGAATAGTTAATGTCAAAGATCTGATGGACTTCTGACTCTCATGGCGGAGGCCGAAGAAGGAAGAGAAAGTGAAAATGGAGCCTCGTGCTCTCATGTTTCAAATCCAGTATCTCACAGTGTCTTAAATTGAAGGGAAGAGAAAGAGAAAATATTAACAGAGGATCTGTGGGCATGGCTGATTCCTCTTTGCCTCATGCTGAGGATGTCACCAAATGGGGCAAAAGGAACTTATCCAACACCAATTTGATGTCAATGAGTCAGATACTTCTTTATGCAGCACTTGGAATGTATGTGGATCACTCCACCAAACACCTTCCCAGGAGAACAAAATTCGTATAGTTTCTATACCTTACAGTCTCATGACTTCATTGTTCAGTTTAGTCTTTACAGTGATGGGTCTTGATATTCATATATCTCTATTTTAGAACAGTCGTTGGATTGTTGTACATATCTATTGATTGGAATCCTTGATCCAGACCAAGGTGGGATGGGTAACAGGAGTTTTCAAGGAGTATATCAAGCATATGAACATCCCATAACTTCCTGGTTATACTTATCTATGGTTACATGCACAAAACACAGCATTCCAAGCAATCCTACATTCTGTATTTCACAAACACAGCATTCTTCAATAATGTTCTGTTCTATTCTATAACTTTTAATCAGAGCTATAATTTTTCCTTTAATTTTCATGATTTCACTTTTGATTATATAAAAAATATTTTGTTACAGGGGAAGTAAAGGAGTCAGAATGATGAGATAGAATTCAGGCAACCTAGTAGTTCTCAACCCTCAGTCACTGGCATTATCCCTAATGGGGGGATTACCTGATGGGTAATGCCAATGGCTGTCCCTGGTATGACCTGGAGGGGTGAAAAGGAGAGAGAGAGCACCAAATTAGCAATTCTCAGAGCATGGGATTTGGCAAACACTTTAGCACAAATGAATTATCTGGCTAAAGCAGCATTTGCTGGTGAATTTTTCATGAACAGACATTCCTCTTCACTTATATATTATTCACAAATGTTGACATAGTTTGTGAACAAATGTTAGCCCTTGGGCATAAACTGTTTGCTTGAATTATTTGCAATTTATTGTTCATGGTGTGCAGTTGCTCACCTAGGTCACAGAGGATCATTTCTACTTTTAGGTTCAGTGACTGACGAGTAATCAATTATGTGTAAGTAGCAGTAAGGCACATTTTTATTTGCTGCAGCTGTGGATTTGTACTAAGAGGTGAATACAACCTCTGGTTCACCAAGTCTCAAGGTCAGGAAGTTGTGATGCTGAGGAGTAATAGATAAAGTTAAAATAGAGTGAGAATTACAGAGGAAAGACCAGCTGCTGCTTCTTGGATGACAAAAGAGAGACTCCAGATGCCACTGACATAAGGTAACGTTGCCTCACAAAGTTCTCCAAGCCCTGATAAGCACTTGTTATGACTTGATGTACTGAAGAAAGGAGCGATGTGAAGGCATCACAGCCTCTCTTCTCAAACATTCTGCAGGAAGGGAACACGATGGCCCTTTTGACCTGTGCCATTTGTCCATCAAAAAAATAATAGATGCAACATAACACCAACCAAATTTAGTACTAATGACTAAAATCAGTTGAACTCCATCTAAACCCTAAAGAAATCTTTTAACAGTAAGGTGGAAATATGGTAGCTTTGGGGAGAAGATTTCCACCAACACTGCTGTGGCAGTTGATGGGCTGAACCGCTCTTCCCCCTTCCCACTATAGGGACACCTATTGAGTAAGAACCATATGCTATGTGTGTTAAATGCTGCTTTTAAGACTAGAGCTTGTGCCTGGTATGTAAGTATTTTAGTATAGTGCTTTGTATTAGAGCTTGTATTCGTGCTTTCTTCATAGTATTGGTAGACTGTTTTAAATATATTTTTGCAGATAGACACTGTCACCAATGACTTACAAACCTGATTAACCCGTCACAATTTGTATTAATAAAGAGTGTTACTCATAGAGTTATTAATGAGAGTTATTCCTAATAAGGTGCTGACAGTTGCTGGCTGTGAATACGTGTTGGGAAGACTCAGTGAGGGGGTCTCCCTCCTCTATTGGCTCAGGCCCCACCAAGAAAGGGCAATTGAAGGACACTGACCTTGTGAATCTGTTCGGTGAAGGCCCCCCACACATGGGACATACAGACTGATTGGGCATTAAAGGGGTTTGATTTCCCCAGGGCACTGGCAGACAAATAAATTAATAAGGGGAAAGAAAATCTCTCCTCTTGAAGTGTTGGGCAAAACCTCACCTTTCACATGACAGCTGCATATTGCCAATAGGTGGGAGCACATCATTTAGAAACTGTCAGCGTGTATTTTTACTGTCCTACATACTTATCCTAACCTTCCTGATTGATCACTGCTAGAGTCCTCACTGAGCAGTGCGGACCCGTGACCTGATCCCTTTCACTTTTTCCTATATTTATATGAAATCCCAAACGCTTGTGTGTGGTTCTTTTTTGATGTGGTTGGGTTTAACATAGCCCTAAATTAACTGGGAGTAATCTTTTGGGGGTTATCTGAAAAAGCATTGCCCATGAGCACAAACATGGGGTCATTTCTATGGGTTGCTTTTGTGTTAAGGTAGATCATTCTGCTGAACTAGGGCAAAAATAATTTTTTGCCCACTTTCCCCTTGTAAACTAAGTGAACGGTTCTTATTGGACCTGTACTGTAGCAGAGAGAAAGTCATATGAAAATTCAGTGACTTGGAAGTTTGGGAAATGTGGAATAATTAGAATATTTTGTATTTTTAAATGATTTTCAGTATACCTTGGAATAGCTGAATAGAAAGAAGGAACATAGGAATGACATCCTACTAAAGATTTGAATTTATTCATTTGAATCTTTTTTTCATATTTATTCTTCAATAGCATTCCTTCCTCTTTTAAGGATTTCTCACACCAGTCTATTTCTGCAATCCTTTGTTAATGCAGTGTATGTCCTATACATATGGTAAACTTGTCTGCATTACATTAGAATTTCTATTGTTGTTTAAAATTGAGAGAGAAAGGGGGGTGGAATATAATTTTAATGGAACATTAAACTTGTTTATTTGTATGTATTATTAGTAATTCGTATTTTTTATATGCTACTAGTTCTGTTTTGTAGTGTATTCTTGTATGCAATACCATTAACGCAACTCTAGCTACTACTCTTGGGCAACGTAAAGCCATATTTTACTGTTTATTCATCAGTAAGAAAACTCTCAAAACTGATTTTTTCCCATCTTGAAATTTTGTCTGAGCTTCACATGAAAATTAGGTGTATATAGATTACAATGAATGCTACAGCATTGCCGTACACGTTGTTTTGGCTATAAAGAATCTATATGCAAAAAAAAAATCAAAGAAAACCTTTTAAAAACAAGGAGATAAGTACATAATCAGAGTAGGAACTGACATGAGCTTGTCAAATCTGCTGGTTGGAGATGGTGAGACTGGTATGAGGATTCTCTTGTTTGCTGGTGTGCAGAGCTTTACTGCACTCAAACCCCTCTGTATGTTACTGTTTATTTGATTGGACTTCTTCATACTTAAAATTGGAAACTTTAATGTGTTTTTCTGGTTTGAGGCTTTTATAAAGCAATTGCTATTTAGTTTGGTTTCTTAGGAAAATGAGGCTTATATGATTACTTTGTGACTGTAGGCCCTCTTGATAATAGTTGAATTTTTGGCTGATTTCAGCCAAATCTGTCTGTGTGTTGAAGTCACTATGGTATTGACTTAACAAAAAAAAAGTTTTGAATTTCATGTGGTGTTATGTTGTCTCCTGCAGACTTATTCCTATCTCACTCTGTAATGCGTTGAATATATGCTATGGTAAGGAAAAAAAACCCCTGACAATAATGTGAGAAATGTTCTTTTAATTCTCAATATACTAATGGATGTTTATGGAGGATTAGAAGATGAGGGTTGAGGACATTCTAGAAACTTCACAAACTACATTTATTCTTCAACGTATTCAGCATTGCTATTGTTATGATGAATTGGTTTGTCTTCAGTAAACAAGAAATCTTTATACATTGACTGTAGCAATGTCATTATGTTCTTAGAACACCAGTCAGCTGGCTTATAAACTCAAAGGTAAGAATATTGATTTGAGGGCACACTTCACCTGAAGGAGTGCTTTCTTTCTTTCACATAATATGAATCTTTTCATATTACTTAAAGAAATTGAGTAAGTAGGAGACACCCTCTGCCTCGATCTCGGCAACATGTAAGTGTTGTTGGGAGGCTTGGCCATGTTCCTTCTACCACTGGGTGAGGGCTGCAGGGCAGAGCTTTTTACTTGAAAGGGAGGGAGAGTGGGACAAGGGAGAGGGAGAGAGAGTGTTTTCAGGGTACTCTTTGAAGTATTACTTAACTTTAATGGCTTTTATGGATATAGGACTTCTAAAACCTGATATCCTACCTAATTCTCACCTCTGATGGCACTGCAGAGGTATCTGAGACCCTTTACAGTATTCAAAAATGACAATGACGCATCTAGAATGACTTTGAACAGACAGTTTGTCAGATGCCTTCAAGAAGCATTTTGTGTGACAGTAAAGTGCTGTGGGGTTCTTCCTGAAGTCATTCAACAGGATCAGGACCACCAGATTTGGAGGGCTCACTCAGCTTCTTCACAAGAGAATATGAAGGGGCTACTGTGGTTGCCTGCCTTCCATAAGGAAGGGTAAAGGCAAGACAGTAAAATTTGATTGTCCTTTTTCACATGTGGCAATCTTAAGGCAGTGGAATGGTCCTGAACTACATGCTCCGAGACCTGTTGTAGTCCCTGAGATGAAGGGATGTGCGTTCGCATCTGGAAGGAAACCCCTGCATCTAAAACGTCCAATGTGGGCTCTGGCTCTTAAAAAATATACAAAGACTGTGAACAGGAGATTAGTAGTCAGAAATTCAGGGACAAAGAAAGCATGGGGAAGAAATGCAAACAGCGAATAGTGATTTCTTAGCAGATACAATGAAGGTAGGAAGAGAGAGGCATTGATTCCCTTTGGGGAACAGCAGAATAGGCAGTGCTGCTGAGGCTGTGTTCCAGTTACATTCATTGGCTGTTGTTTTAAGATAACATTTCTCTGTAATGTGCCACTTCCTTTTATTCTTATGAGTAGTGAAATGATAGCTACTTTATTTGAAAGCCATCAATGTAAAATGTATCACAAACAAAGGCTGCACATGCTATCATATTACACTTTTCCCCACTTTTATAGTCTCTGCATAAATATGTACACCCTCCTTCAGATTGTTCAGTTGAGGGACTGTACATGAGTGACTTGTGGCATACATCAGGCTCTTGCTCTGAATAATAAACAAAATTAACTTAATTGTGTAGAAAAACATTATTTTTGCTGGTTTAGAATGAACTAGCTCAGGCCTTAAGGGAAATGCAATGTTGTATCTTGTTGGATTCAAACAGCCATGTGTGTGCTGATGATTATTTAGTGCAGTTTCTGCCACTCCCTGAGCACTGAGCTGTCTGTCTTTAGGCATCCCCAGTTTAGTTCTGAGGAAATGCCTTTCACTCACCTGTCTCCTTGCAGTTATTGCTGGGGATGCAAGTGGATGTTCTTTGTAATTTGAGGAGGTACTTGGACACTCAGGACCTTCTTCTCTCTCAGGACTTCAAATCTGAAACAGCTGATGAACCAAACTTAGGATTGGCAAAGACAAATTTTAAGCCAGGAATTTAATATTTAAAAATCAGAATATAGAATCAGGCTGATTCTGAGGAATGGGGTAAATAATTTCACATAATTTTAACGTATATTTTTATCCCATTATTTCAATTGTAAGTAAAGTGCAAGCTCTTTATCGTATTTGTCTGGAAAAAAATTAATTACAAAAGGAGCAGTGAAAACCAAGTAGGTGAAAATATTTAAATATTTGCAGTCACAGAGACAGTTTCTCTCTTTCATTGGATTGATTAACCATCTAGGCTAGTTGCTATACACTCAGCTACACTAATCAAGGTAATGGCTATAAGAATACTGTAAGATATATTGTGGAGAATTTAGCTATAAAATAAAAAGAGAATGAGCATCAAATTAGGTTTTCAAATTAAATTATACCAAACCTCCCTCAGATTTTTGCAGTAAAACAGCAAAATGTTTTTAAAGTGCAGGCATCTAATTGATATCTGTATATTGCTAAAATTAGACTTGGTCCAGTGTATAACATGGGCTTTTCTTTGGTTAAAAAAAGCTTGTGTCTCTAAACTAATGGCAGGCAATAATTGAGATTTAAAGCAAATGCATTTATGATAGAAAATAAAATTAGAATTAGCTTTGGGTGCACGGTATGAAGCATCGAGCTCTGTCCTGTTTACTCATCTTTGGCTTTTTATCAGGTGAACCATATTTGCTGATCTCCTTTATCTCATACTTGCTCTCTGTTGCCATATTCATTTCTTTGGCTGGTGCTACAGACTGTAACTGTAGTTTAGTTATATTAAAGTTATATTAAAGGTTTCACAATGTGGTGTATCTGCCAGTGAATATATGGCTGCAAGGGAAGGTTTTATTTGCAAATCTGAGAAAGGTCTTTTGTGCAGAAATCTGTCTTGGGAACCAGTGTTAAAAAACCAAATCTGTTCCTGAAGCTCCACCACCTTCCCAACCCCTCCCACGTGCCTACATGTGTTTGTCGGGTTGTTCCTTTCACTGTTTTTCCTGTTTCCTCTCCTTTCTGGTTTTTGTCCTTTATGAAATCCTTTTTTCTGTGACCAGCTGCAGGGCTCAGCCCCAGCCTGCCCTTAGAGCCCTCAGCCCTGGGCACAGGCCCTCTGTGTGGGAAAGGCCATTCCCAGCTCTAATGTGCCTCTTCCTGAAGCACATTTCAGACAAAATGTTTTGGTTTGAGAATGTAATTTCAATCTTTTGAAAAACTCCAACTTCAAGTTTTCATTCTTACTCTAAAAGGGGACTACAGGTAAGAAAATATTAACTAAGAAAGTGGAAACATGGGTGTTTTGTTGCAGTGTTTCTGACTGGAACAGAAAGATTTTACCTGAAAGAGAATATGGTGGTGTGATTTTTATGTAGGGAAAAATCTGGATTTTTTAGTAACATTCCTCTTAAGATTGCCCTTTCTTTTTGAAAATCGTTCAAGCAGAAATGCCAGTTTCATTTCATTTTTACTTTATTTGTTTAGTGTACTTTTTGAAATGAAAAAATCCCAGGAAAAAATGTAGTTAAATTGAATTGTTATTCCACAAAATATGTGTTTTTTAAAAAATAGAGGTTTTAATTTCAAAATAGTTGAAAGATTTCTTGTGAAAAAATATTCATGTTCAGTTCTGCTTCCATTTAAAGAGGTGATTGTGTTCCTGCTGCCTTCAGTGGGGTCTGCAAAATGTCTTCTACTATTTTCTATCAGGTTTTTGGTGTAATTTTTCTATATTCTAAAATTTTTCATCTAGATTTCCTGATAGCAAATTTCAGACGCTTTAATTTAGTGCTTAAGGAAAAAAAAATTTTCCTGACTCATGGGGCATCTTACATTTCTTTGCAAACCACCTCTCCCCCCCAAAAAAATTCCCAGATGATACACAGATCTTTAATTTACAATTATACAGTGAAAGAAACTTTTATAATGACATCATCAAACCCATCTAAAAATAAAGGGGCCTGTGTTTTTTGGCTACCGAGAGTAGAATTCATGTTGTTTAAATTTCAGTAGCTCCAGTGTTGTGATCTACACTCAACTCAGTTGACGATGTTCTCATCACAATGCTGGAAGGTGGAGTCCACATGCTGACCAAATATGAATGCCAAATTTAGGCTGAGTTTACAGTCATAGAATATCCTAAATTGGAAGGGACTCCATTGTATGTTTTGATTCTCTCTCTCTGGCACAGTAAAGAGTTCAGAGCAACTCGTTCAGGTGTAGATATAAATAATATAGAGGCCAAAAGTCAGATAATTTGAACTGAGAAGGATGATGTTGCTGTATTTCAAAACTGTATGTGAAAATATGTGACTTCTCTCATTGTTGTGTTCTCAAGCGTTGACAAATCAATAGACCCATTAAAAACAAATGACTTGAAATTTAAAGTAGCAAACATTTGATACACTGGGGTCATTCACATATCGGCTAATAATAACTAGAAAATAGATCAGTACTTGAAATCTGTTAATTTACACTGTTAAAGATCAATGAGCTTCATCGAAATACAAGAGGTTGGAATAGAATTTGGAGAACAACTCACCTTTAAGATCAGAAGCATAAATTTCTATACATATGTTTCTTCCCTCCATCCCACCAGCTGCCAAACACTGTATTATCAACATAATGCAAATATAAAATTGTGAGATCTCATTAACCAGCTGGGAAGTAGGTGTGAGTTGTTTGAGACTATCCTAAACAAGATGGATCATTTTAGAAGATGAATTTGCAGTTCTGAATATGATGCTAGATGTCCATCCAGCATATATTCCATTTCTATTTTAAATTCTAGGCAGCTTTTAAGCCATTCAAAGGGAATTGGTGTTTCCAAGATCTGTGAATTTATCAGTCAGCTAGGCCTTTTTGAGTGTAAATCCCAAACTCTACACAAGTCATTTTAAAGTAAACAAATAAATTTAAGTTTTTTGGTGGTCAAGTGAAAAATTGGGAAAGACTGGGTTTTTTTCCTTCGTCTAAATTGAAATGTCTGTGGAGGAAAGTGAATACCAGGTTAGAAACAGAACAAATAAAAGAAATAAATAACCACCATGCAGCACTATAAGATTGGTGGCCTAAAGGCTGAGAAAATTAAAGGGAATTTGGCTGTAATAAAGGTACTGTATCATAGTGAAGTGTAATGCAATTGTAATGTTTAGTCCATTTTGTAGGAACAATAAAAAAGACTTTGAAAAAAATTTTAAAGA
Source organism: Serilophus lunatus (assembly GCA_013399895.1). NCBI lineage: Eukaryota > Metazoa > Chordata > Aves > Passeriformes > Eurylaimidae > Serilophus > Serilophus lunatus. The sequence goes on from VXBA01003875.1 coordinate 232,185, forward strand.
ACCTCGACCCTATCCCATGTGACATTGCAAATAAACTATACAAATATTTCTCATTCTTAATAATTACTTACTTTAAGCAAATATACTTGACATGCACACCAATAAATTCCCTCTAAGCTTATATTTCCTGGCAATCTGGTGGTTTGACACTGCTTGTTTTTATACTTTATTTGCACAGCTACTGCTTTTGAAGTAATTGATTCTAGGAGTCTGAGAATCTTTTCATTTTCTGTGCTGAAGCCAGTCAGAATCTTGTCCAGAGATATTTCTTTGTATGTAGCAAATAATTGTGTTCCTGTAAGGGTGATAAACAGCATTTCATGTGCATGTCTCACAAAAAGAATGCAGCAGCAAAGTATGAATAGCTTTGGGACTGTGCCTTTCCCATTGTATGAGATGCTGCATTATAGGATTATTCTGCTGAGTTATTAATAAAAGCTTGGATGGTCATAAAGATTTCACAACTGCAAAGTACACTTTGCAAATATTAACAGCCTTTTAGTCCAGAGTATTTATAATGACTAAATGCAGTAAAAGTTGTCTTGTTATCTCTGTGATTGTACTGGTAAGGCACATAGAAGGAAAGGCATCCCTGTGGTCAGGCCTTAAAGCAACTGTGGCTATTTCTTCTACAGTCTTGATATGACCACAGGTTATACAGCCTCAATATTCAGCTTCTTCACTGGAAAATGGAGACATGACATTCTTATGGCTCCATTCCTGGATCCCCAGGGCCTCTTGGGACTGCTGATGTTTTGTAGGCCACAATGCACTGCAGTTGCAAACCCCAGCTTTGATCTCACCATAATGGATTTGCACTTTTTTTTTCCTACCAGGTGACCTGTAGCAGGAGAGGAGGTGTCATTGTACTGAATATCCCACTTCATTAAATGTTTTCAATTAGGGAAGGTATTGACTTAAGAATACAGTTTACAGGAGTTTTTTATTTCTCAGCTTTCTTAGGCTGTAGCATGAATCCTCAGGTTGTAAGTGACCAAAAACTGCCTACTCTGTTAAAGCTCAGAATTGGTCCATGTGCAGCAATGATCATAGTCTGGATTTTTTAAAACATCAATCATAATCTATCAAAATCTGCTGCCTGTTCCCTGTAGGATGGAGCCTGGTAGTGGAACAGCCTTCTGGGTATAAGCACTGGGGAATTGCCCCATAATGGCTGATAAACCTCCTTCATGGCATTCCACTGTGTAGGGAGAGCTTGCAAGGACAGGAGACAGTTCACCCTTCGCTGTGCTCTGGGAAACATGTGCATCCTTTCCCTTTTTGGAAATATGCTCACATTTTCATAGTGGAGGTTCACCAGTGCACTGTAGGCATGCTGGAATGACAACACCTGAGAATGTGAGTCATGAGGAAAAGAGCTTCTGGTGTTCAGTTCTACCTCCTTAGAAATTAGGAGGCAAATGTCAATACTTCAAAACATGCAGTTGTGTTTGGTCTGCTGAAAAAAGGGTATAACAAGTGCAGAAGGGCAGTACTTAGTTTTATTTACTGGCATTCTTGTTTATTGTCTTAACTCCAAAGGGAAGGACTGTGTGGACATGTAAAATGAATTGATTTACTTCTGAGAGTTATTTCCTAATGTGAGAGAAGAAGAAATCATGAATGATGTCTTGCTGTGCTCTGACCTGCCTTTTGGCTGTAGTTTCATAGCTAAACAAAGAACTGTTCATCCAAAACACTCTGAACTGTCACTTTAGAGAACTTGGATTTATCCATCCCTAAATCCGTGGAACAAACCGATAAAATAAAGTGCTTTTCACTACTGCTTGTTAATGACGACTAACAGGGAGGACACTGCCTATAAGGTTATGTCATCTACACTGAAACCACTTGCAGGGATTTATTAATTTTGAAAGTGATAAAATTAAACTTTTGCTATAATATTTAATTTGCGTCTTTGTAATGTGCACCAGTACTCTGGCCAACTCAGGTTATTTCTATAGCCCCAACCTCATAATGTTTGCAGAATATGTTTCTGGAATTTGTAGGGATTAGTTGTGGATCTTTGTTAGGATGAGTAACAAAAAAAATATTTCATTCTTCTAACACTGCACTGAGTAAGATACAGGTTAAGCAGAATAAATGGATTCTAATTGTTCTACTTTGCATGACCTGTAAATGATTTTGTTCTTCAATAGCAAGTTCATCATATAGTTATCCTGCTCTTACTTTCCATTTACCTGATACCCATAACCTGGAAAAAGAGAACTCTACAACTCTGCTTTTGTTTTCCGTGTTGCTTTGTTTGTTTATGTGTTCTTTGGTTTTTTGTTTCTTTGTTTGTTTTTGTGGTTTTGTTGATTGGGGATTTTTGTTTGCTTGGTATTTTTTTATTCCCCTGAAACTTTTTATTACTGTCAGGAAATATGATAAGCTTGTGCTGATTATTGTCCTAAATGGATTTATTGGCTCAAAAACCCCAAGGAGTTGGGATTCCTTTCTTCTTAACCTTGTCTTGAGCTCATGGAAGGTGGTTTCCAATTACTCTGCAAGTCAGATTGGTAAAAATAGAACTTGGACTCCACCAGTGTTACGAGGGGGTGGGAAATGATTAGAAGATTGAGACATGACTGTGTAAGCATAAAAGCAGGGAGATTTAAAGGTGAAATGATTCAGGTTTTGGTAAATTGAGGCAGTCTATCCTGCTTCCGGTGTCTGCCTGGTCAGTGCAAGATTGTTAGCTGGATATTGTCAGATTTTTATATGATACTGTATTTCATTCTCTTCACAGCACTAAGTTACAGTAACAACTGGCGTGGACACTGAGCTTGTATTGTGAAATCCTGACCTGCACTGCGAGTCTTGACTCAGGAAACAAATACCTCGTTGTCTGCACTGTTGGTTACCCCATTTATGCGCTCAGTCGTGTTTTCAGGTGTGACCCCTTTTTTTAGTTTTATTTTCTGTTTATTTGCTATTGGCACCATTCTGTGCCTCAGTTTTCTTGTGGGAAAATAAGGGAAGAGTGCTTGTTTTCCTCAAACAACATTTTGAGAAAAGCTTTATGGAAGAGTTCACTATTGCTACTGTATTTTACAGCTGTGCAGTGGTTCTTCTTGCAAAATAAATGATTCCTTACATTAGACTGATCATATTGACATAATAGTGAAGTACAAAGACTGCTTCAATGTGTGTCCCCTAAGTCACAAAAGACTGTAGATCTGATTTTTCTGAAGGAAGAGTAAAATAAATCATCAAAGTGGCAGGTCAGTGGTTGAGCTCAAAACATCTCTCAGAAGTGTCTCTATGTGTTTTGTGGGCTCTGGGCCGGGAGCTTTCTGTGCCAGGTTCACTGAGAAGTTCAGGGCCCTGCTCATAAGTTCATTTTAAGTGCTTAAAATTCTCATTTCTGTGCTTAAAACATCTGAAGCTGTAGTGGGGAAAAAGCTACACCACTGGTCTCATGCTGCTGAGCACCAGTTAGTGTGATTATGCTCAAGTTGATTATTTTCTTTGGAGAAGCAGGAGCAAGGCAGATAAGATTTTATTCTTTTCTGTGTTTACAGAGGTTTTAACAAGTGAGTTTTAATAACAGCATTAGTGTGTCTCCCTCTTGTATTTCTGAGGTGCTGTGCTGTACAACAGAGCTTGCTCTTTTGATTATGAACTTCAGAGCTACAGTGGTCTGCCTTTATGTCAGACTAGGCTGCTTTAAATTTTCAGTTTTGATGCTTATTACAGCTGGGGCAGTTGTACAGCAGGTGGTACCCGTATATTTTCTTATCTGAACAAATATATGTCGTGTGGATTTGTAACTGTCTCAAAGAGGGATTTCTCTTTAAGTAATAACATGCCACATGCATCCTTAAATTGTTTGCTCATTGTAAAGAATGACCAGGTCAAAATCAGGCAGTTCTTGTAATTGCCTCTGAATCGCAAAGTGCCCAAGCATTTTGCTTTTTGCCTTTCAAAATATTTTTCTTTTTAAAGTAATGTTAAAAAATTGTCTATAACAGAAATACACTTGAAAAAGCATTGATATCTTTAAAATGGGATTAGATTTTGCTTTAGAAAATGAATTCACAGAGAAATTCACTTGTGAATTTACATTCTGTGGATTCTAGTTGATTTGGTGTGGGTTTTTTTCCCAGTAACCTAATATTGTTATTTTAACATTATATACCTATTAAGAAGGGCATTTTATAGGAGAGATACCATTTTATATACATACATGTTTACCTGTAGGGAAAGTGAGAAGCATCTGAGTCAAACACCATAATGATAATCACTGTAGCTCAGCAGTGCCTTATATGTGTGTGCTGAGCGTGGCCAATCTTGCCTCTTTTCATTGGGCTTTTAATTCTTTTCAACTACCTGTGCATTGAAGTCCATGTAAATAGATCCTGTTGTGTTTTTTTTATGCTCCTAAAGCATATGCTCATTTTAAGGGCCTATTTTTATCATGGTTCAGAGAAAAAAAAGATGGAATTAATTAATTTATTATGATAAAACTCTACTGAATGAAATTCATAATTAGAGCTGTAGTGAAAACAGTTCCAGTCTGGCCAAGTTCTTGTTTCAGATTGTCTGGATAGATTTGTATTTTAGTTAGATACCCAGAAGAGTGTTTATTAAAAAAATTTCTTATGTCCTTCAAACTTAGATTTCATTGTATTCTGAAGTTTTAGCTAAGAAGAGCACTATGATAGAGCATCTTTCTTTTGGCATTGTTATCTACCTGTTTTAATTCTCATTTAAAACTTCAAGTTAAATCACAATATATAGAAACAATAAAGCAAATGCAGAAGTGAGAGTAGTAGATCCTACATGAATTCACATCAGATGGGAAGAAATATACCAGGCAGGAACAAGAAGATTAGATTTGGTACATAAACTGGTTTTTTTTGGAATGTTAAAATATCTGAACAATAATGTGAATATAAAATAATAAAGTTAAATCATAGGAACTTGAAACTAACATCATGCAGGGAGGCTTGCAAGAATTGTATGAAGAGAACTCTTTTTCAAAAGGTCTGCTCCAGCAAGTCTTAATTAAGTCTGTAATATGGCAGAAGTACTTTTAAGAGTGTTCACTGAGTGCAAATTCATCCATGTTTATTAGGAAAGTAGTTGGTAGGATTCTTACTCCCACCATTACAGTGGACATCAGAGACTGTCCTCATAAGCACAGGTAAAGAAATCACAGAAAAACTGACATGATGAATAGCAATACATCTTCAGAACCCTGCATTCTTCCTTCTGCTACATGGGATTGCCAAACTATGGGCTGTGGTGTGTAAGAATGCTAAAAAGTGCCTCTGTACCACAGCACTGCTGCTGCTGTCTGGTTCCACATCGGTCATATAAACTTCTAGTGCCTTATGAGAAACACCATCAAGGCAGTAGAGAAGAGTTTTAGTGACCATCTTGTTTATTGTTAAACAAGGATATAAGGCACTAAACAGGCAAGCTCAGTCTACTGCATAGTGTTTTATATAACTAGACAGACTTTTCTTCATGTGATGTAGTTTGGAATCCTCTTTGCTCTTTTGCCCTCAGAGACTCCTGTATTATCACAACGTTGAGGCCAAATCTATTAACACCTTTTTATTTGTACTACAGCCTTATCTGCTGTCACAGAAAACTATTATTATTGTGCAGGCTCTTTTTGTGATTGTTACAACCTGGCCCACTGAGTTTTGGCAGCCTGTTTGCTCAGTCCAATGTCACCCGGTCAAGTTTTTACGAATATAAAAGTGCTTGCTAAATGCAACTTGAATATGTAAATAATATCTTCTACCACTTAATATTAAACCACTTGTAGAATAACCTTTGGAAACACTTTAATGTGCAACTATGAAGAAATACCTAACTATGATGCTGAAGCAAAAGTATTTCAAAGTAAGCCTAGTATTTAGCATACAGTCTTATGTATGTGTTTGGTGTGTTGGTAAATAACTTCTTTTTGAAGATATTGCAAGTTGTAGACGTTTTCTTGCCTAGTCTTGACTTTCAAGATAATTCGTATTTTACAATAGACTAAAGGTGGGCATTTCATGAAAATCTCACAGCATTAACTACTGTGGGATAAAAGCTGATGAGAACAGTTTTATACCAGTCCTCCGTTATTGTACCTACTACTGTTTTCAGGACACACACTTGTTTCCAACAGGGGCCTCACTGTATACAATTGTGTCTAAGGGTATGAAAAGGGTTTTCAGAATTTATAATATATACAGATGGATGTTAGAAACACTGTAATATCATGATTAATATGACAGCTGATCCTGTCAATAATACAATATGGCCCTTTGTTACATAAACTGCAACTATATTTGGTCCATCAGCCTTGATAATACTCAGCAGCAAAATTTTCTTGCCACAATAACACGAAGCCTTCAGCAAGAACTGTGGTCCTGCAGATCAAAGCAGGATGGTAATTCTACTTGTCTGTTCTGTGTTTACCTGTGTCAGCTTCCCGATTACCTTCAGTGTTACATCTGACTGGCATTTTTTTTGGTCATTGTATTTGTGGCTTGACCTTGCTTTTATTTCATGACAGACATATTTCCCTGGGAGCAGAAGTAATATTCCATTATTTCAACTGTTTCCCACCCAAAGTGAATTTGTAAGAGTCTGTCTCTATCCATATGTTGTCTTTTTCTTGTTATGATATGCCCAGTTAATACTTGATGGTGAAAAATGCATGGGGAACCATGCTTTAAATTTATTTCTTCATTTCTTTGGATGAAAAAGATGAAAATATGCCTCTCTGTTTGTAACAGGCCAGCACACTTTATCCCTTTTCCCTTTCAGAATGGAAATAGTGTTATAATCTAATAGAAAATAATTTGGCAAAATACTTATTTTAAAAGGAATAGACACTTCTGAACTTTTAAAATGATTTCCCAGTTTAATCACAGAATCACAGTCCATGCCCAACACCATAACATCATCACTCATGGGCAGGTTGTTCAGGCTGCAGATTTAACTGTTTAGCTGTTTCCATGAGCTGCCAAAAATACCACAACCCCACTGGAGCTGGCTCTGTGCTGCTTCCAGCGCTTTGGGAGCAGTTATTCACATTCCAGCTTCCCTCTATGGAGATCTAAGTGGAGAATTGCTGTGGTTGCCTGATTGTGACACTTAGAATAGTTGAGGACTTTCAACTAGTAGGGCTTCCAAATATCTTTCTCCCTTTTTTCCAGGTAAATTGCGAATTGACAGTATCATATAACAAAATGGTAATGACAGACATATTTTTTGCTAATTCTGGATTATACTGTATATTTTAAAGTCATTATGCCGTGCTATGAATTTCTGCTGATTTACAAGGAGTGTTTTTGTTCTGAAATGAGCACCTGCAGAAAAGCATGGATCTGTATCATAGCCTCCTTTCTTTGTCTTGGCTTATTTCACTGTGGGCACAGGGAAAGCACACACAAGGAAAACAAGTCTGAGTTCCTGAAAGGCAGGTCCTGCTTGGCCGACTTGATCTCCTTGTATGACAAAGAGACCCACTGGGTGGATGAGGGAATGGCTGTGTTATACATCTGGATTTCATTAAAGCCTTTGACTGTGTTTCCTAAAGTGTTTTCCTAGAGAAACTGGCTGCTCATAGCTTAGAAGATGTACTGTTCTCTGGGTAATAAACTGCCTGGGTGCCCAGGCCAGAGAGTGGTGCAGGATGGCGCTACATCCATCTGGCAGTTGGACACCCGTGCTGATGTATTCCCCAGGGCTCAGTGTTGGGGCCAGTCCTGTTTCAAATCTCTGTTGATGGTGAGGACGAGGGGATCAAGTGCAGCCTCAGTTAGTTTGCAGCCAGCACCAAGTTGGGTGGGAGTGTGGATCTGCTGGAGGGCAGGAAGGCTCTGCAGAGAGATCTGGACAGGCTGGATCAATGCAGTGAGTCCAGTTGTGTGAGACTGACCAAGTCCAAGCTCTGGGTCCTGCCCTTGGGCCACAACAGCCCTGTGCAGAGCTATAGGCAGGGGGAAGAGTGGCTGGGAAAGTGCTGAGTGAGAGAGGACCTGGGGATGCTGGTTGACAGTGGCTGAACATGAGACCAGCTGTGTCCAGGTGGGCAAGACCGATGACATCCTGGCCTATCACCATCCCTGAGGTATCTAAAATGTGGCACTTAAGGAAATGTGTTAGTGGTAGATTTGGAAATGTAGGTTTAAAGTTTGGACTCACCAATGGGGTGTTTTCCAACCTAAACGATTCTGTGATTCTGCTATTCTGCGATTCTGTTTCTCCTGCACCAGCATCTAGATTTGTGAACTGGGACTCTGCCACCTGCAGTATGATCACATTGATATCCTCTCCCTTGCACGGTATGGCTTGGGACATGCCTGTTATTGCATAGAGACCCAGAGAAGGATCTGTTTGCTATTCTGCATTACAGGAGGCAGAGAGATTTGTTGCACTTTAACTCATTAGATGTTGGTATGTTAGTGTTTGAAGCTGGAGTTCTGACCTGGTATAACAATGTGATACAAAGCTCTTTCTGGTAAAATTATTTGCAATTCAAATAAGAGTATGTATATTGAGGTGTTGTCTTGTTGCAGTGTTTTTTTTTCTGGGTCTGGCTACAAGCTCATTGAGAAAAATGGGAAATTACTGTAAACAAAGATAGGTTTTGAACTTTATCTCGCATCTCTCTCATCACTAGGGGTAGCTGTTCTTCGGCATTCGATTATTGAGTTACCTTAATCTCTGTGTGACTCTGGCAAGAAATTATTAGCTAATGTGACACAGACAACAGACATCACTGTACTTCTAGGACCATGTCATATGAGAACTGTATTACTGAGAGACTGAAGAGTGGCAAGGTGTCGTTTTCAAAAGCTTTTGACTTACCCAGGTTTGATTTAGGGTATAAAGAATAAGAAGGGTAAAATCTAAACATAACCTTGTAGCAGAATCTGAAAATTTTTACAGCTTTTATATTGTTACATTACAAGTGGGACTTAGATATTTTTTAGCATAGTTTTTTGTAGTTTGCAGGCAGGAAATGTATTTTACAACCTTGTTGATCTTGATTTGCTATTGAATCAAGTTTTCTTCATTGAGACTTAGGTGAGTGAGGCTCTGCAGTTAGCAAAACAGAATAAAAAAGGTCTTAGTTTTGTTCTGGAATATGTCCAAAAACTGAAGAGATTTTTGTGATTGTTTTAGAAATGTGGTGAATGCTTCAAAAACTTGTAGGGGTTGAATTCTTCCTGAGGTCACAGATGGTACTTAGCATCCTGTGTAGGAGCCACCAGCTTTTGGGCTTCTGTAGTGGCTTCTATGACTTTGCAGTACATGTGCTAATGAGGGGAATTAATTTAGAAGCATTTTTCAGTTTAGCAACGTTTCCTATTAATTTTACTCTAAATTCCAAGATTGGTAACCAATGTTGTTTGTGTTCTAAATAAGAGCATGTTGTGCATACATATAATTTATGGTATTTTTCTGGCTTATTACAGCTCATTAAATCATATTTTTGTCTCATTTAAATATGGATTAGAATTGGTTCAGTCTTTTCTTTACAGCACTTCACCTGTTTTAAGTGTGTATATCATTATGCAGCAAGGAGCATGAACCATATTTTGTGAAAGGTGTGTTGTAGTTGGTGAGAGCCAGAGGATCGTAGTTGCTAATTAGAGAGTGCTAACTATTGCTAACTAGGGAAGATGCTAACTGCTTGTGCAATAGTAGAAACATATTTGTACCAAACATTTTGTTTCTTTCAAAATGTTGGAGAAAAGCTGCTTCCTAAAGCCCTGCTTTGCAATTCCACAGAGCTGCCTAGTAAGTCAACAAGTAAACCTGTTGAAAATTACAGATAATGTTTTCAGAGCTCCTTGTGTTTGTTTTTCCCAGATGCCATTCTGTCATCTGGCTTGTTCATGCTCACCTCTCCATTTTATGTTACTAAACTTATTCCCAAAGTTGGAAGCTGTTAATTTTCTGCCACAGCCACAGAGTCAGTCAATACCTGCGTTTTATGGCAGTGTCTCTTTATATCAGGCTTGAAATGTATAAAAAACTAGCTTCTAAGTGATGGTGTACTCATCAGTTCTAATTAGTACTTTATCAATTCAGGGGTGGCAGTGTTGCATGGAACAACCACCAAAATTTAAAGTTAGGAGGAAGTGGCTATTCCTGTCATTCTTTGCTCTGTGTTGTATGTTCATCAATGCTGGAATTGAGTTGCTTGATTTTTGTTTCTTCACTGATTTCAAGTATGTATCATTTAGAACTCCTGAGTATACTGCTCTTTGGTATTTCGATTATATATGAAAACAAGAGCAAAGTGGTGTTTGTGCTGCTTAGAAACTTCTTCTTATTTTCTTTTTTTGGCTTTATCTCCATAGTTGCCTACAGGGTATTTAGGTTTACCAGCTCCTTCAACTAATGTATTGAATCTTTCAGTTTTGTTGTCTTGGTTTTATTTAGGCTCAAGTTACAGAAAAAAATTGAGTATAGTTATATTTGAAAGCAATATTGAGTGTCGTTAGATGGGATGATTTTTTATTGGATGAAATTTGTTAAAAGCATAGCACTTATTTGTATGTTGCACATGCCACAACCTTGGAATTGCTAACAAGCTTCTGTTAGAACTGCTCACAATGCTAAATTCAGAGTGCAACATTTTCAGTAAATGCCATGCTTAATGTCTATTGTGATAAGTGGTTAAAAATATTTTGTATGTCATGGGATCTTTTTTCTCGTTTTTTGCATGAGTGATACGTGGATGTTATTGTGTATCTTGTTTAGCCTATTTGATCTACCCTATGCGCAAAGTTTCTGCACTAGGGTAGTGTTGGCTGCTGACTGCAAAAACAGCAACAAAGCTACAAGGATCTTTTTTTGAGCTTTTGTAGAGTATGCATGTTCTTACATATTCTAAACAAAACCTGCAAGTGCTACAACTTCCTTCCCTCTCAAAATTTCTTGAAACATGGATGAGAACACCCAGAGGCTCCAAGTACACATTGCCTGTACATCGTCAGGGACTTGTCAGAGCACTGCTGTTGTGCTGCTTATGGTGTAATTAATTGGCATGTTTTAAAAGCTGTTACATTGCAGTCTCTATAGCCTCTATCTACTAGTTTTGCTTATAATTTTACTAATTTAAGAAAGAGAATACTTTTCATTTTTTTACATGCTTGAAAGTGTTGTGGGATTACCATGATGATTTAATGAGAGCACTGTTATGTTGGACATCTCTCAGCTTTTAGGTTTGGACTTGATCAGTGTGGAATGTATGAAGTGAACCTGTTTGACTATGTAATTTAAAAGACAAAGTTACTTTTTCCTTTTTCTTAGAATGGATTCTTAGGGAAGTGTAAATCAGATATAGCTCCTGTGTCCTGTAGCTCTGTCTGCTGTTCTCTTCTTGTGATTGCTCTCTTGACAGTTGCCCTGAAAGGTTTGAGGGATTTCCTCCAAAGCTAGAGAACCTTATAGTTGGCACCTGCTCTGCTAACACAGGCTTAATGTATTTAGGGAAGGAGAGGTATTGGACAGGGATCATGGTATATCCATTTGCTGCCATCTTCTGATGTCAGTGGTTCTCTATGGCCTTCTTTAATTGCCAGAGTTTCGCTGAATGGTGGGTGAGGATCCAGGTCTTTCTGAGCCTGGATTAGCAGAAAGATCATCTGGAAGCATTTAGGCTCTTCTCATCCACGTTCCTATGCTCAGCAGGGTTGAATGATGCACCAAGATGGAGGAGCCTTTAACTTCGCCCCTTTCATGTATGAGTGGTTTGATTGGTTTTTTCTCTTTGTACCCTGGAGTTTAAGTTGTGTCAGTGTGTGCCTGTGGTAGCACTTAGGTGTTAGTTCTCATGTGAGGTTTCCTGGGTCTAGCAAAAATGTCCGTTATATTTAATTTGCTGTTGTTATGGATGAGTGTAGAAGTATATCAGTAATCTTAAAAAAAGTATTAGCCTGAGTTTGATAGTCTTAAGCAAGCAAAACTAAGCTCTGGTCGCGCAAACTCATTTCAGTTCCAGATGTCTTTCTCACTCATGCTTTGTGAGTAGGAAACAACTCTTCCATAATTTATCATTTAATTTCTTTTTTGTAATTACAGAAGAAACCTTGCCCGGAGTATTTATTTGGCGTTTCTGTTTAGTTTTTCCATTCTCTATTTTTCCTGATTTTGATTTTTCTCTTATTAACCTTCTTTGCAGACACACCATCACATCGGGTTTGCACTTCGTGGAATATGATTTTTACTACAACATCCATTTTCTCTTGTGCTATCAGCACAATCTGACATATTATTATTATGTACAATTGTTCTTAAATTTTCTTGAATCCTATTAATGTGGGGTTTTTTTCAGTGATTATTTTTACTTGCTTTTAATATAAAATATTGTCATGTGGCTGTAGAGGTTTTTGTTTGCACTGAAACACATACTCCGGTTAAAAATGAACATATGGCACCCATGAGTATCCCTGAAAAAGAGGCTTAAATGTAAACTTTCAGAGTGAAAATTTTAGTAGTTTGATAAAGGAGATATATCCAGAAACATTTGTTTCTACGCAGTCTGGGAGCACAGCACCCTGAAGCATGTTTGATATAACAAGTGCACTTTGAAGTATGTTTATTTACATACAAAAGATGATGCCAAGACTCTCAGTCTTATGCTTTATACTTTTGTAAACGTTGATATTTGAACTGATTCCACATTCTTTCCCCCAGAACCAGACATACAGTTTTCCTTGGGATTTTAGAATAGAGATATCAGAATACCTTTTGGTACAAGAGTGGAGTGGGAGGGTTTACATGCGATCTTATGTTATGCCATACAGTTCATAGTATGGTAGCAAGTATTTTATTCATGCAAGTCTGAAGTAAGGTAAATAATTCTAATAAGTACCATATTATCTTCTTTCTCAGAATCTCACTCACAGTTTTACTTTATGCTAAACTCTCTTTCCATGGCACTTATTAACATTATTTTCCAAGGCATCTCTGAGTATTTATTTTTCAAATACTTTCAAATAGGATTTATGTTTCTCAAATTAACATAACATTTGCTTTTCGTTCACTTGCAATGCTTAAACATGACTCTCAAATGTGGCAAATTAAGAGCTTTGTGCACTTGCTCTTCTCAGCCTTCAATCAGATAAGCCTGTAGTATTGGCAGTTCCAAAGAGGGTTTATAAAGTAAACTAGACCCACTTTGACACATTTATCTGTAACTATATTTGAATATGTATGTGTGATTATTACAATGTGTTTGAATAATATGCCTATGTATGTCACAAAGTCCATAGATACATAGTTCATAGCAAAAAAATGCTGGAAGAATTAGGAGCTCATGTGGCTTTTGGCTTGGTGGCACTTCCATCAGTAATTGCATGAGAAGCTTCAAAACTATCTATCAGGTAAATGAAAATAGTCAATGGCTTAAAGAAGACTTCCTTAGCAGTAAGCTTTTCTTTGAAGTTTGCAGTTTGGGTGAACATTTGACTCCAATCTGCCTTTTCTTATTCTTATTTATGCACCCCTTGTGTGTCTGAGAGTTGACTGATCTATAGCACTTAATCTGACCTAAATACACTGTCTTGAGGAGCAGGAAGGGAAATCCAAGAGCAAACATTCTGTAGTTTTATCAAGAAAACATTTCAAATCTTATATAGTGGTGTATAGAATGTGTCCACTTTTAGAGTATGCAAACAGTAGGCCTTTTAAAGACCCTGATTACAAGTCATTATAACACAATGAATATTTAATATAAATGCCTCTTGTATATATTTATATAGTATTGCAAACTATAAATTAATTTGCATGTACATTACAATAGTGAATGATATTTATAAAAATCCTGCTTAGCCTTTTGCTTTTAGTCTTCTGAGTTTGTGCATTTTTAACATGCTTTACACTTCACATATAATTCCTCAGCAAACATAGCAAGAACAGGTTACTTATCAGATTTCAGTCAAATATTTAATTTATTTCATTGAAAGCAAAGGAATTAGTATAAACCATAAAGGAGAAAGGTCTTTGAGTTCTATGATGTTTTTGCTTTACTCAACATAATTCCTAGTTACTTTTCTATTGATTCTGTGCCAGTTAGATACTTTTTCTTTCCTGTTTTTGTGTATTCTTCCGTACAGCTGGTGACAATTTTAGGCAAATTTAGGTTAACTTATAATACAATACCCTAATTCTTTGGCTAATTAGAGATGTAAATAATTAAAAAGTGAAATTTGAAATTTAGAGAAAAATTCTCTACAATGTTTAAGGTAAAACTTCTGCAGAAAAGGAACTTCCAGCATGAAGAATGTCAAAATGTTGCAATCTGAGTGCAAACTTTTTCACAGGTGTATTTTTTTACTTCTGTATAAAAATACATAGGGAAAAAGCCACAGAGAATTTCTGCATAGAACTGCAAAGGAATACGCCCTGACTAGCAGACTTTCTTGATCTCAGGGAGGATTCTGCAGGTTCCTGCCCTGTAGGAGACTGTAATTTTCAGTTGTCTTCCCTGCGTGCCATCACATACAGCCTCCCTTGTTCTGTTTGTTAGCTGCTACTCTTAAAAGATTCAAGTTCTTTTTCTGTCTTGTAGCACAGAAACCCAGAATCTTCGAGTTTGTGCTGAGAGTAGAATACAACAGCTCAAGTAATGCTCTGATTTCTCACTGTCCAAATCAATCTGCTAAATACAAGGCTATGCAATGGCCCCTTTTCTGACAGTTGTCAGTGTAAAAGGATCATTCAGGTGCTCTTTTATCAATCTCTTCCATGTTCATTCCTCTATAGGTGCTAACAGCAGAAACGTGTCTTCTCTAGTTAACAACAGTGATTTTTTTTAAATAATATTTGAGTATTTGAAACATTTAGTAACAAACTTCTAAGAATACCACCATGGAGCCATTTCATTGTGTTGCTATAAATAGCAGTATGTTTTATTCTGGAATGACTGAATTCATCTGGTGGAGTGATTGCATCAACTATTATTTGCCCTGACAATCCCAGAAGCATCTTATTTTGCTACCTCTTCTTACCTTGTAGTAGGATGTAGATGGGAATTCCTACAGTCTGGATTCATTATAGACAGGATGCTGTTGAGTGTTTAGCTGAGGTACCTGGAAGTTTGAGAATTTACCTTAGTCCTCTCTCTAAAAGCTGGGTTTTCTTTCACTCTACATGCTTAAGTGACTCCCAGCCTCCTAGATTCACATACTACATCAGAGTATGGTGTTAAATTAATAACTCTGAATGAGAAAGGGATTAACTAATACAATAACTCCATAATTAAATGGAATTACATTTTTTGTCTGTTTAGTGTTTCAGCTAACTAATTTAACTTTTATTTAAAAGTACAGTTTTGAACTGAGTCAAATCCGTAACATGTATGCTATTTGAAACGACCAGCCTTTGCCTGGTTTGGAGCTGAAGTCCTTGACAAGCTATTTTCATAGCTATTTTCATAAGGTTTCTGTCTGTAGGCTAAGTTCTGTCATGGGTTTGTCTCAAACACCTTCCCTCAGCTCATTCCACAGAAATGTTATAGAGTATAAGTTATGTGTGTGTGAAAATAAATGTGTTTTTAGAACAATTACAAGTGTAAATTCCTTTGTTTCTTAATACAGGCATAGCTGAAATCTCAGATATGTGGTACAGAAGTATACTTGGTTTTCTGTTAAAAGAAGGATCATAGCATGTCTTTTCTATAAGTGATCATGAATAGAATCATAGAGATTTTCTTAGATTAAGTGTGTCAATATAACCAACTTCATAAAGGAAAAAATAAATCACACTCTTAGTGTTCTATGTTCCTTACCTCTTCATGGTACTGCTTGATATAAGGGAATATAATGAGAAAATGTGATGCTATTGTATGGTATGGAGTGACTTTTTTTAGAAATATATTTGTAATAACTTTATCTATTTTTCATATATATGTATGTATATTTATAATGCAGTTTGATTTTTATGCTGTTACACACCTCTTAAGTCTGTTGGAATCTCTGTATATAGTACATTGTGCAGTAAAATGCCACATCTTAAACCTCAGGAAGATTGGTTTTGTTTTCTTGAAAAGTGCAGGATGTGCCTTGCTGTGCTGGAGAAATGCCACCTTGGAACCTGTAGCAGCTCAGTCTGTCCCCAGGTGTGGCAGAATTTGAGTAGCTCAGTGCTGGACGTTTAAGACCGTAACTTTTTTGATTTAGAATACAGTTAAGACTTTTAAACAATGTGGATGAGAAGGACTGTCTCAGCAACTCTACTATATTTTATTTTGAATTTTCTTCTGTCTCCATCCCCTTCCTCCCTTTCACAGCAGCATATAATCTCCGAGCAATTTATATGATAGTTCATCACAGGAAAGTCTTATGCTGCTGCTGTAGGATGAGATTTTCTCTAAATAATTTGCTATTTTCCTGCTGAAAAAGTGCCAGAACCCTTTGATGACAGGTAGATGGATATTCAATTAAAAACTTCTGTATTAGGAGCTTAGAAAATTGCTTCTTAGTAAAAAGCAGATTAACTTCAAGTCTGCTTCTTGCTGTCAGTTTGATAGTGTGGCTACTGCTCTATTTCTTTTTATGTTTGCCTTTCCTTCCTGCATCATCTGTGAATGACAGTAACAGCTTAATATAAGAAATTTAATGTATTTTTTACTCCCTCCTGATTCCTCCAATAAGTTTAAATTGAAATACAAACTAAAATAAAGTACCATTGACCTTTAGGATTTCTCTATCGAGTGTGAAGACTGTCACATTTCAAATCTGATGTGCCCATGGCTTTTGTTTTTTTGTGTCAGAAGGAGTAAGTGATGGTTATATTTGCTTTGCAGCAGCCCAGTTATGACACATTCACTTCCTGGGATGCTTTTCCCAAAATAAGTAGTAGAAAAATATGGGCAATTTTTAGGATCACCTTATAACCATCCTGAATTTGTCTAATATTTCTAATGTGAAAATTAGGAGAAAAAACTGATATATTTGTCATATATATCAGAAAGAAACAATAATTGAAGAAGTATAGGTTCCTTCTTCCCTCCTTTGGCTGGATCACAGTCACTTTCAAGGGAATTTAATATCCCAGCGATCCAGCTCTGTCCTTTGAGACAGCCTGGCCACCCTCCTCAACTTCCACCAGCTGACATTGTTTTGGAGAGTGGATGAAAATGTGCAGTGTTATTTACATTTCAGTAACATAATTTTTTCTGAGGTTTTTTTGATGAATTGCACAAAAATATATGAAATAAATATAAAAATACACTGAAGATTTCAGTGGTTTTTAATAATTAAAGGGTTATGCATTCTACATCTTTGTTTCTGGGTTTCTTCGGCTGTTTTGTCTGTGCTCATATAGATTTAAATGTGATTTGCAGTATTGGAACTATATGTAAGTGAATGCTAAAAGACAGTTATACCGAGAGGCTTTAGATTCAAGGCTTTTCCTGCATATTGATTGTGAAAGGATAATTCCCATAGTGGGAGAGCCCTCAGTACTCCAATTGATACCAATAGAGGTTGAGGTATTTAATTCCTTATGAGGAACTTCAGATCTCATAGCATTAGATCCATAGGGAGTATTCCATCATGACTTGAAAAAGAGAAAAATTACTATCTCACATTGAAACTGTTGAGGAAAAAAACTCCTGTATATAATGAGAAACAGTTCCACATGAGCAAATCCTTGTTTTCTCTGTTTGCATATGATTTTTCCATGCCCTTGTAGGGTTTGGTTCTCCCCTTCTTTTTTTTTTTTTTTTTTTAAGTATACTTAACTGTTATCACAGAAATAGGTTTTCTTGAGTCTGGTATCTTTAAGAAAATGCATTGGGGTGGGTGTGTGAGAGCCGGGAACCTGTGTCACTGAGTGAATACAGTGATTTTCAAATTAAAGTACTTGTGCATTTTTTATTCTTTGTGTTTCCTATATTAAAAAAGAAAAGTAGTAAATATACTTGTAAATTAGTTTCCCTTTTCAAACTTTTGATGAACAGTAAAAATAGGCTTTGAAAATGTCTGGGAGCCTTTGCTTTTTCAAAAGACTTTCTGTCCTTAAAAATGTCAGAAATGTCGAGTTCTGCCTTCACTGTCTTGTCAGAAGATTCATTGAATAACTTCTAAAATGCTCATTTAAGAGATTTCTTGGGCAGAAGTTAATTAAGTGGCACTGCTGTGAATCCTGTGTGTATAATTGTTCATGCATCTAAACAGTGACGTGTTTCAAAGAGGTTGTTTGCACTCAAAAAGTTATTCCTCTCCACTTCCAGGACAGGGAATAATGAGGTCTTTAAAAAAGTTTGTTTGAAAGCTCGAGACACTTGAAAACTAGAACTGTAAACAACTGGCTTCCTTTTGTGTTCAAATCTGACACAAACTTGTCCATTGAGATCTGTGGGTTTGGAGAAGATCATAGTTTTGGTTGATACACCCAGATATGTGACCTTCAACAAGAGATCTTGTTTTTTACTTCAACATTGCTCTTTGAGGAGCAAGCTGGAAATCTGAAGGGCATTATCACTAACACCTAGTGACATCCCAGTTGGTCCAAGGAAATACAAAGAGGTTCTGCCCCAGTCTTGGCCCTTCTTGCAGGTGTTTCACAGCCAACTACTCATCTCAGATTTTTTTCACTCTCTCACCTTCGACATTGCAAATCCTTTGTCTCCTCCCAACAAAGAGTGTAAGTAGTGATATTAGTTTTATTTAGTTATTGATGGCTGAAGCATTGTGTTAACTAATTTTGGCAGAAGCAAACCAACTGTAATCAAGGTAACAAACCTCATAACTGTTCTTTGGTAGGTCAAACGTTTTAATATAAATGAAGACAGCAACAGGATTGAACTGGATCCTCCCTTATAAAATCTTATGGGCTTTGTTTTGGGTTTTTTTATGCTGCTGCTTGCAGGTGTCTTTACTCTGTTGTATTGCACAACAGGATTTGAAAGATCAGGGTTTCTGTGAGCTGAATATGAAAAAAAAAAGTCTTTGCATAGCAAATTCAGGTGTGGAAATTTTCCAAATAATGACAACATTGTTTCAACATGCAAAATAAATTCTGAAACTGCTTTTTATAACTTTTTTTAATGTTATAGTTTTGTTTAGAATTCACAATGACTTTATAACTCAAAAGAACCATTTACAATTTCCATATACAAAAAAAATTAAATAATAAATGCTAAATTGTAACATCAGACATAAAATGCTTGGTGTCTCTGCTTTCATGTCTTAAATTTTGTGAGGGTTTGTTTTTTATTAAGGTACAATGTACAGGACCCTATAATTACTGAGTATAGGATTATTTTCAGTCAACACATAGCCTGATCAGTCATTTATTTAGAGCTCTGATATTTACTAACTTATTATTGTATTAATTGATATTTACCTTTTAGCTTGAGTTTTTAAAAAAATATTTTCCTAGACAACTGCTTTCAGTAACTGTGCTAGTCTTTTAAAATAAAATTGTCATTGGATCTGTGGAACTAAGTCAAAATATGTTTATCACAGAGTCCTGGTGCAGCTGATGGAAACAGTTGATAAAGAGCAGGTTTAGATTAGGTATTAGAAAGAAGTTCTTTACTGTGAGGGTGGGGAGGCCCTGGCACAGGTTGCCCAGAGAAGCTCTGGCTGCCCCATCTCTGGAAGTGTCCAAGGCCAGGTTGGACAGGGCTTGGAGCAACCTGGGATAGTGGAAGGTGTCCCTGCCCATGGCAGGGGGTGGAATGAGATGATCTTTTGATTCCCTTCCAAACCATTTTATGATTCTGTGATAAACAAAGAAAAACATGATAGTGGATTGGATTTCTTTTTCCTGTTGTTTCCTCCCAAGATTGTACAATGTGTAGTTGGGAACAGACACATCCCATGAACCAAACATGTGCTTGGTTTCTGGCTATAGGCCTTTAAGTATGGAAATTTTCACAAGAGTCTTTGAGTACAATATTGGTTAAGGAAATATATTTGGTATGTAATTTTAAACATTCCAGTGAAGTATCATTGTTTTGTTTCAACGTATATGTTTTGGATTGATGCATAAGCTCAGGAAGGCAAGATGAAGGTCCTTCTGAATATCCCCAAACATCAGGAATGCCCTGAACCTCTGGCCTCTTTTGTGTGTTTACAAATAACACTTTATAGAGGGTTTAAGAAAAGAAAGTCAGGGTGCCTGTCAAGGTAAATTACTCACTGCTCTGTATTTGTGTAGTTGATGGCACACAGAGGTATGTATAACTGCCTTATATTGGTGTGGTCTGTTTGTAACCCTACACTGCCCACTACCTGCACATACCTATTCCTTTACAGATGACTTAGCTGAGGGAAGGAGTTCTTAAAAATTCAGGGTGAGGCTCAAGCTTCAGGTTTTCCATTCACTACTCCAATACCACTTTTCCTGTATAGGGATGCAGATGGTGCCTGACCACTTGTGCTGTGTGAGTTCTGGTTCCTTATTCAGCTGTTGTGCCTTGAGGCTTTGCACAGTGTAAGTATCTCCTCACTATGGTGTAGCTGTACAGAGTTTGAAGGAATCCTTGAGGATGAAATTGAAGGCATTTTTACGTTTATAGCTAAGACACCAGCTGTTCTGGAATACAGAATGCAGAAGGTATCTGTTCTCATCATGGAAGTGCTCCTTTTTACTCCACAACATGGGAAGGTGAGAGACTACAGATGTGGGTTTTGAATGCGTATGATCAGTTTCGAAAAATAATTATTTTATATTTGAAATCCCATTACCTACTTCAGGTGGATATATCCAAAATATCCAAAGTGTTTCATGAAGTCTTTGTTTCTTTCTTTCATTTTTTTTTTTTTAAATATGAGTATTTTGAGGGTTTATTTATAAGACTAAATCTCAACCTAACAAGTTAGAGCTGTCTCACCAGTCTCTATACCAAGTAGAGGCTCAGGACCTTCAGAGGTGGTGCCAAAATGATTTTTCTGACAAGTATAAGGGGACCTTAAGGAGTGCATTCTTGCAGGGTTTAAGTTGATCCTTGTGAATACTTTATCACCAGTACACCCAAATAAACTGGCTCCATTTCACTTGTTTATTTTAGTCCTGCTAATGAGAGTACTTCAGTTCTATGTTGTAACTGAATTCTGAATTATGGCTAGAGTGGGAATGTTCATTGACTGATGTAATGAATACTAACAGTATTTGCTGTTTTAATACTTATGGCTGACTGTATCCTTTTATATATCTTTTTTTTTAATAGAATTTTTTATTTAGCTCATGTCTGTTAGTCTCAGTGGTAGAAAAGATAGATGATCACTTAAGTAGTCCTGCCCAAACCGTCATTATAATCTATTGATTAATGCGACAATCAGGTAAACACTTGTAGCACTTCAGACAAAAGTGGAATTAAAAACTTCATCAGGGTAACCATATTCCTTTGTTTAAGCTATCTCTTCAACTCAACAAAGTATGAAGGTTATGGAATTACTGTAATCTTTTTTCCCACTATTAACTGTTGGCGTGTACCCATCAAAGACTTCACTGGAGGCACATTCTTGAGTTCTTCAAGGCTGTGCAGCTAATGCAGACATATGAGTTTGCATCTGTATACCTTGGAGTGCAGGAAGATCTGTAATGCCTGTGAAGGTCACGATCCCTGCTGATATAAATGAACTCCATTAAGAACAGTGGGAAGACGATCATGTGTTTCAGCTGAGAATCTGCCCTTAGATATGGATTGTGTTAAATTAAAATCCAACAGGAAAGATTTTCTGCACATGTGGTTTTTGAGTCATTCAACTAATGTTGTTTGCCAGTGTGTGAAATAGATAGGCCTGCATTAGAGGAGATACCCAGCATTTATCTTCAAGCTATCCAGTTGTTAATTAAAAATACTTATTTTCACTTAGTGGAGTATTAATAACAGTATGACTTAGTGCTTGTAAAATGTTTCAGATGTTAAAAATGCATTGAGGTAGGAGCTGGATATTGCTTTTAGGATCTTTACAATGATGCTGTATAGCTGCTATTACATATATTTTACAGAAAAAAACAACTGGATGAGTGCAGTAAAACTGAAAGGATTGAGATCAACTGCCTGAATTTTGAAATCCAGACCCAGAATAATGTGCACAATTTTTCTACACGTTTTCCTAATTCAATCCTGTACAAAAAGGAACTATTTCAGGATAGGCTTATGTGTTTTGGAGTACAGCAGTCCTAAGAAGAATGTTACTTGACAAACAGATGCAGAGTATTGCAAATACAGACACATGAGCTCTGTCACTGTAGAGTGTAGCAGTGTAGAGGTGTTCAGATCCCCTTGTTTTCACTATGGCATTGTTTGAATGTACACTTTTAAAATACCAAATCTGGTCTTTTTCAGTTATTAAAAAGTGTAATCATCTCATGTAGAACTGTGACTGTCACATACAGATCTGAGGTGGAAGTTGACAGAAGAATAAAAGCTTAAAGGAGTAATTCAGCCTCTAAAGGTACTTGGGACCGATGGATGACTGGAAAACACAGTGTGAGGCCATTGATATTTGAGGGTGTTCCCACAGGAGGCTCTGCAGTCAGGTGTCCCCCTGTCTCGACGAGACTGTCCACAATTTTGAAACTGTAGTCTTTATAAGAAGGATTTATCCTAACAGTAGAGTGGATTTTTGGTGTTTAAATTTTTTTAAAGAAGAATGAGAGTCTGCAATTATGAGGTTACCTGCATTCTGGACTTGTCCACATTCTACAGCCTGAAGCTGCATTTTACAGTGTATTTAGTTCATGGGGAAAACGTGTGAAGAATAACTGGTTATAGTTAGATTTGCTTTCTAGACATTGACTATTGGAAATTCTGTTAAGAATTTGCAAATAAAGTATTTTTTTCCTTGTTTACTGCTCAATATATGTCACTCATTGGCTGAGGTTATTTCATTTTAGCTGCTTCAAAGGTTTAGGCTTGCTCAGAGCCAGTTGTATCATTAGTTGCCACCTTTGAAGTTACAGATACTAGGGAACTTCAAAAAAATCCCAGTATTTTACATAGATTCTCCCCTTGTAGAAAATAGGCTCTAAATATAAAGCTTTCACAGGATGTGCCAATGAATCCTTGTAGCCTGAAAATGCATAGGCACGAGGCAAGTTGTATCCACAGTGCTTTTACTGGTCCTGTTTACCTGGCAGTTGCCAAGGGATCAGTTTTGCTGTCAAGTTTTACAGTAGCTTGGAAAACATAGAAGAGGAGTTATGATTTACTTTGGTTCCTGTGCAAGCTATGGTATCAGAACTAATTGCATCAATATGAGACTGGAAGTGAGAATCTACCTTTAGGGATTCCTTGAATGCTTTAAGGTGAATTTTCTCCAAGACCTGTTTCTGATCATCTGTTCCCTGCAAAGCAGTTTCAGAAATAGAAACTCATAGGAAAATTTTTAAGTCTCCCTGAATATATAAGCTCAATTTTTAAAGTAATTGTTCATTTATGACTAATAATTTCAAGGCATTCCTTTTATTACATTTCACAATCAGTTTTATGTAAAAGTTCTTTCCTGATCTTCGCTTTAATATTAAGCATATCGCCCTGTTCACAGATTATTTTGGTTTGTTTTTTTTTCCTTTGGCAAGGAAATAACTCTATCTGAAGTACATGTTGTAAATAACAAGGTTATAACCTAGATGCCTACCAAGATATTATAACTTTTATATTAATTTTAATATTATTTACAAAACAAGACAGTCATGTTTGTAATATAGATATCCTAGTGTAATTTAATTGAAGTCCAGATACTGTGGTCAGTATACATAGTCCTTTCTTCAACATTTAAAGGAATCTGATTCTTTTTGCTGTAAATGACATGTGTGCTGACTTGAGACATTTTGTAAAGGCACTTTCACTCTTTGTGGTTCTTTCCTTCAGACCAGGGCAGACCAAGTGTAGTGAGTAATGATTACTTGCTTTAGGGAAAAAAAATCAGCAGGCAATTTGCTTTTCATGTAGTTTCTGTACTAACAAGAAAAAAAGTCAAATCAGCTAGTAGACACACAAGTATTATGGTAATATTGTATAAAAAAAAAGTTGGGCAGTCCAATAAAAGTGTTAACTACACTTTTCAAATAGCTAACAATGCTTATAATAAATAATAAAAAAAGATTATTTATCAAATGTACAACTGATTCTCTTAAGACCTCTCAAATACCTCAAAAGCTCAGTCTTCTAGGTGCTGAGAATGTGCAGTTAAATGAAAAGATGCCCTTTCATGAACAATGAAACATCATCATTTTATTGCAGCATCCTGGAAATTTTGAAACTTACCCATTTTATTTTACAGGAGGAAAATAATGAATGCTGCAGGTTAAGGCATTACCAAACTACATCAGGGGCATCTGAATTTATAATTTGTTTGTAAACAGATAGCATGATTTTTCACATGGGTATGGTGATAATGGATTGGCATCAATAGCAATAATGATAATACTACTAATGTTGTTCCACAAGTAACCCTGGATTATACTAACAATTCAGAAGTACAATTCAGCTATTCAGAAGTAGAAAAGTTGTTAATTTTGTTCCTATATACAGCTACTAAAGCATACGTTTTCTTTCAGCAAATTATGCTTGACATCACAAATTGGCATTCCGTGACTATTGTGGTACTGGCTCTTGAAATGTGTTTGAACAATCTTTATGTATATATGATTTACCAAGTGCTCTGCTGAGCCAAGGACATGGAGTATGCTTGCCAAGAAATCCCAAGTAACCATTGCTGTGTTTTCTGTCATATTTATTACAGGCTGACAAGAAAGAGAGAAGCAATGCCTTGAATGTTGCAATAGACAGTATATGTAAGAAAACAAGAGACCTCCGCAGACAGGTGAGCAACCTGGGGAAAGGATGCCTTTTGAAATTGCTATTTGCACTTTATTCATGTAGAAAATAAAGGGTTTTTTTCTGTATTAAAAAATATTGAAGATAGTTGCACTATTCAACAGAATATATACATGCAAGTTTCCAGAATTCTGGGAAAAATCCAAATTATACTGGCTGAACATATTTTTGTACATAGACAAAACTCTGCATTGTATATATGTCTAACTGTTTATTTGCTACAGATATATATCAGTAATGTACTCTGGGCATCCGGATTTATTTTATCTTAAATAAGCTTGAATTATTATTGGTTGTTGGAACAGACTCCTTGAAGGAACTACTGAGTCACTATGTCTAGGTCTTTACAGTCGTTGTGAGAACTCTTAACAACTCTTACAACTGTATCCCAGTATCCTACAACTGATGTGAGACATGGACCACGACTTCAGTGCAGTGCAGAAGATTAGCAGTAGACATCAGCTGTGTTTACATCTTTTCCATCTTTTCTCTGTAAGAAACATCTTTGAGGAAAATTGCAAATTTTGTTGAAAGTGTGTAACATGCCAGTTTAGAAAAGAAAGATAGAAAGCCAGTAGTTATTTCAGCCAGGCTGCCCCAACTATATGAAAGTTTATGGCTACACAGAACATGACCACACACAGCTTTCATCCTGTCTCTAGCTGTGACTATTTATCAACTCTCTGGTGGATGAATATCCCTCCCAACTTTGTATACAGTCTTACAAGCCAGCCTGCGCTTCAAGATAATGAATAAATTCCTTCCTGCTCCCATAATCAGCTAGGGAAGGCCTTGAAAGATAAGATGAATATAATATAAATATATATGAGATATATATATGTATATATAGATATATGTATATATATTTTGTATATATATTTGCAATTTCTGCTAACGTTTTGTCTAAAATATGTTCAGTGCAGAGTCCTGGTGACTTGCATCACCAGCTCAGTGTGTCTGGGAACAACCCCAATCTGTCCTGCAGTCTCTTCCATGAGTTAATTAAACTCTACCTTATGGCAGGTTATTGACTGTTACAGTGGTTAAAAGGTGTTAACTAATTCAATGTGTATCTTTCTGTAAACCTTTGGAAAATGTTCAGACTGAGTATAATTGTGCCCAATTTATAGCCAATTAGTTTTTTCTGTAGCTTCTTGAAATTTTCCACTTGAAAGTATTTATGAGAAATATTTCATCTATTTCCCATTCTATGTTCATACATGTGAATTGCACAAGAATTGTTTTAGGAAGAGTGCTTACTGCATCCCTTATTCCTGATGTGGGAAAGATGAAATTGTGAGTTCTGTGCCTGCAGATGCTGTTAGTAGGGTCTTATTTGCTTTCACTTATGAACATTCATTATCCTGTCTCCCAGCAATTTTACAAGAAACATGACAATTTTTGTTTGCTTTACCCTTACAGCTTTTATAATACTGTATTTTTGAAATCTCCTCAGTAGTACACATTAAACAAAATAAACACAGCAAACAAAACCATCATACAGGTTCTGTCAAGTCAGCAGCCTGGTTGTGGGTTCTGCCATAGACTCCTTTGGAACACTTTTATAGACCACAGTCAGTGAAGTGAAAGAAAGCTTGTGTCTGGCAAGACTTGAAGGCAAAAGTGGCCATCTCAGGAATGTGTATTCTGGAAGTTGTGAAAAGTCTCTGATTTTTCAAGGGAAATTATTTGCATTCACTCCAGGAACTTGGCCAGTAATTGTGGGGACTTCAAACTATTATGTTTTGGTTTGATTGTCACTTGTTTTGTACTGGAGATGTGCATGTCATTTCTGTGTGTGCAGTTTCACCTGCCTAGCAGGTCTGTACAAATATTTAGGAAGGAGTTGCTATTCATTCTCATTTTTAATTATGGGAAATTACCATACTCTGTTCTTGCCTCCCAGTTGCTTCCCAGTGTAGCAGGAATGCACTGCACAGATGTTTCTCTTATGATTGTTCTGTGCTTTTGACTGGTTGGTTATTTTTATAAATGATATTCCTGATGATATTCTTATATTTCTATGTAACTTCTTCATCGTGGGTAGCTTTTTCTGAACACAAAAGAGAGTGCCTTCCTGGCATACCTTCAAAAGAGGAAAGAGAGATCCCTCAATAATAATTAATCTGTAGTTTGTCCAGGACTTCTGCCAGGGTGGTCTTTTGAGGCAAGAGGCAAATAGAGGCAAACACAGTTTTCTGTACTCATCAGGCTACTGATGTTTAATAGTGTTGTAAACAGCTGCTGGCATTTTCTTTTCTACCTTCCACTATTTCTGACAACCTTATGCCCCGTGTTTTATAAACAACATGTTTCTATGTTATTTTTTAATGCATTTCAATTTGAAAACAACGATTGTGCATGCTTTCGCTTCTTTAACAGTCTGCTCAAAGGATAAGACCTTGCATTTTAAAAATAAAACAATTTGTCAGAAATTATGCTCCCTCTGTTTTCCTCTTGTGATGGTGTCTCTTTCACTTAAAAATTTTAGAAAAGTTTAATTATAGCACAATAACTTCCCTAGCGTTGCCTGCTGGCATTACTGGTGCTGTCCTTTGTCTGTTTCTATGCCTCCCTATCTGGCTAGCTTTTAGCATTTTGCTCTAGAGGTGACCAGAGTCAGAAAGAGACTTACTGAGTCATGGGAAAAAAATTATTGTTATGATTAAGATTAAAAGAAATAAATATTTCTTCAGATATTCCCGTATTTCTTTTGTCTTTTCTTTCCTTTGTTCTATATTTTATTTTTTGATTCTAATGCCATCTTTGAAAATCTCAGCTTCATATATTCCTTTGCAGAACTGAAACCTAAATATAATTTCAGGCTTGTTTGTATTCAGCAAAGACACAGCATTATCTTTTTTTTTGAAGAAGACAGGTTTTGCCGTTTAATTGCAGGATAGGGGATTTCTTAGAATAAAATAATAATGATAATTTATATGTGAAAGGTTAATTAAACCAAGTAAACCAGTAAAAAGCTATAGCAAAGAATTATGTGGTGAGAGATAAAATTAGGCTGCTGGTTTGAAATTGGATGCCTCAAGCTCACCACAAATGTGACTGAGGTTATTACAGTCACTGGTCCTCAAATAATACAGTAAGGCTGCAAAAGCCCCACAGCCTGGGCTATGCAGAACCAAAAAATAATTCTCTTGGAGATAATGAATCATCAGCCATGGATATGAGGGTTCCACAGGTTTTTGTTGCTTTTTATGGTGAATTGAAATCTTAATTTTTAAACTGTGATTGCTCAAGGTCGCATCCATGTACTTAATTATAAACAGGCAAGAATGTCTGTTTTCTTCAGTTGAGCCTTTCCAATAGAAAAATTTTAACAGGCAACTTGGCAAGACTGGACATTCAACATATTTTGTTCCTAGCAGTGAAACTTGTCAAAGCTAAACCTTTTTTTTCTACTTTTTTTTTTTTTTTTTTTAAATTCCAAAGTGAATGAAGCTGAGAATGTGAAAAATCCAAGTTTGCATTGGAGCCTTTGTCTTTCTGAATTAATTTCAGAACATACAATGTATCCACATAGTAATTTTTTCAGGGATAGGCTACACTAAGTTCGAACACAAAGAAACCGTTCCACAGATAAATGACCGGGTCTTTTTGGAAGATCTGTCTGTCTCCCTGATGAGTCAACGATAGCTGGCTTTAGATGATGGGGCTATTCAAAAGCTAGTGGTGGAATTCATGTCCGAATCTTGTTCTGATAATCAACAGATTTCTCTACTATTATTTCTGCTGTGCATGGTCACTGCCCTACCTACAAGCACAGCAGCATCCAAAAGATTTTTTCCAAAAGGTCTTTTCATTTTTCTAGTGGTAGGAGCCTTTCTCTCTACTGAGTTTTCACATTGATGCACTGGAGCAAAACGCTAAGTGAAAACTCAGATTTTGGCAACAACCCTGTCAGGATGTTAGAGCTTAAAAACATTTTGTCTCCTTTTCTGTGCTGGACATAGCTCTTCTATATATTTTAAAAATAACATTTTTGCATTAGGAAATTCAGTAAATTTGTTATTTTAGTTGTATTGCAAATATTATTACAATGGTATGTTTGTTGTAGTGTACCAGGATTAAAATGATTAATTAATCTGTTTATAACGTGTGGAATAACCTCTTCAGTGCAGTAATCAGAGATCAGTTGTATGACCAATTTAAGAGAGGTAATTTGTAGCAGAATGTTACTCTTCTTTATTACTGTAGAAGTCAAGAGCAATTAATTAAAGCAGAAAAAAATTGAACTTCAGACTCAATTTATAGTTCTTGCTCTGTTAACACATGATCAGGTGACATAATCAGTAATCTCACTGACATAATTACCATGAAGGAGACCATTTTGCAAATCAGACTGTATCATTTGGTTTCCCAACAAGAAAATATTTGGATAATTCTACAATTCTGAAAGCATGTGATGTAGATGAGTTTGTGAGTACAAATACAATTTAATTAATATTTCCTTTGTAATTCATTATTTTTATCATTTGAGTTATAAGGGAGAATACCCAGGAGACATGAGATCTGGTCTAACGAATTTTTCATGTATGGAATCATTTAAGTAGTCTATTCATCAACAAAGACGAATATTTGTTTGGCTCCTTTGATTTCAACAGAACTAGTACATGTTGTGTTTTCTGTATCTGTACTCACACAAATTGTCCTTAAAATTAAATACAGTATTCTGTGTAATAGATAAATTGCAGCTTTAGTAGATTTGAGACACATAATCCTGCAAATACTGCAGGAATACATGCAGTGAGTACATGTTTATGTTCTAAAATACTAACGAACAATAATTAGACTTTAATAAATAGACCAGTGTACCAGGTACTAATGTAATGTTTTCTTTTGCAGCTCCGTAAAGCCATTATAGATCACATCTCAGACTCCTTCTTAGATACCACTGTTCCACTTTTAGTTCTCATTGAAGCTGCTAAAAATGGAAGAGAGAAAGAAATAAAGGAATATGCCGCTATATTTCGAGAACATACCAGCAGGCTTGTGGAGGTATGTTTGATGGAGTTACACTTTTTTTTTAATATATGGTGTAAGTGGCTTTCCACTGAACACTTCCTTTGCTGGTAGATACAAAACGTTTAAGGCTGGCATTTTAGGAAAGAATAAATAAATGGCCTGGGGTAATAGTAAACATTCTCCATTTTTATATATTGGTGTGCAGGAAGACAGAGGGCTTGGTGGTTATATAGGATTTCATTGCATAGAAATTTGATGGTGTGGAATTGTAATTTGAGAAACTTAAACTCATTCAAACTGCATCTTGAAACACTGCTAGAATACTGAAGTCAGGAATTTGCAGCAATATTATCTCAAGTGTCTGTAAGGAATGTATTGGTAATTTTTATGGGGTTTTTTTGGGCTTTTGGTGCCTTTGTGTGTAGTAATGCAAAAATGGGAAAAATCAATTAATTCACTTCGTGGCTAAAAATTTACTTACGAGAACTATTCGGCTCAGAATTAATTAATCTTGAGTGATCTGCAGATAACAAAAAACAAATAGGTAAAGAGCTGAAGTAGAGTATTGCATTTATGTTTCTCTTCAGGGTCATGTAACTACAGAAGAAGACTGGTCATTATTCTCTGATTTACAAAAGTATCTCATTTCCAACATGCTGTAAAATCGAATGAAAGATAAAACACAATCCAGAGTTTTAAGTTTTTCAGATTTGTAGCAGTGAAGATAAACCATTGAAAGAACAGGGGATCTCTGAAGATTAAATAACTTTACTGAATTTCTAACTGAGTCCAGGTCAGCTGAAATACCCAAATCATTTTTCATTTTCAAAGATGTGAACCTAAAAATCCAATATTAATTTCCCTTCTTGAGTTTGAATTTGTTTCACAAATTTTGTGCTTATGTAGTATTCCGTTATTGAAAATGATCATAAAATTACATTGAAGTTATCTTCTGGATATCTACTAGAACTGAAGTATCTTATTTAAAAGTTGCTTTCCTTGGTTTAATGCACTTACTAGTATCTCTAAGAGAGAGCTTGATTGATGGCTTTTTGTTAAACTATATTTATTAACTGCAGAACTCTCCAGCAATTTAATTAGTTGGTAGTTGTACTGCATCCATCAACTGTGAGCCTATCAGAGGTAAAACAAAATAAAAATGAAGAAATAGTAACAGCTAAGCAAGAGGCCAAAAAGGGGCTTTGTACAGATAAACAGATTTATCTGATTTTCCAACAGCATCATCCAAGAGAAGGAATTATGTCAGCTGTTTTGTGGAAAGTGTAACACCAATTAAATTGTTATAAATGGAATAACATATAAATACATTAGAGCAGTAAACTGGAAGCATGTTTTGGTTTTTAGTGGACTAATACCTGTTAATGTGAGAATACATGTATTTTTAAATTGACCTATTAGAGCACTCTACTGTTGCTTTGATTTGTCAAGGAATGTAATGAGTAGATAGATCTGACTAATGGTGGTTTTCACAAGTGTATGTACTTCAGAAATACACATATACTTCACAACAGAGAAGTGGCAGATGTGCATAGAGCTCGGTTTTCAGCTGAACATGGTGCTGTGGATAATGGATACGCTGGAGACATCAGGTCTGGCTAAAAGTGCTGCCCAAATCAGGGAGCCTGATTCTGCAAGAAGGACAGAACAGATTAAAATGAGATGAACTGGCCTTGAATCCTTGCTATTTCTATTATCCTCCTTTTTGTGAAAGAATTTACTTTTTTTAGTTGAAATTCTAATGTATAAACATCACTTGCCCAGCCTTTTGTGAGGGAAGTATTTCATAACATGGTGTTTGTCTGCTATCTGTAAGATTTTGAGTTGGATGACAGGTTATTTCAAGATCCAATCGAGTATAAAATTTCCATAGCTTATGAGAATAGGTTGTCAAGCATCTTTCTATTTTATTAGAAGGTTCTTAAATGACAGTTATGGTTTGCATGTTTGCAGGAGAGTTCTCATATTCATTCCTTTGTTGTTTATTTCCTTCACTGTTACAAGAGCCAAAAAACAAACAAATTCCCTTACAACTTTCAGGAATGAAATATAAATCTGAAAAGCCAGTCAATGCTGTTGCAGAAATGGGCTTGATCTCTGCAGCTGAGAATAACTTCAGTCATGTATTGAAGTGTAAGATCATGGGTGGCATGTACCTGGCTATGGAATACTAAGTGCATATGTGTACATATACATATATGTATAGTTGTAGGTAAACTAGTTTAAAATCTAAACCCTTGCTAACAATGGCATAGAACACTAACTGCACCAGAGAGGGCTGGTAATTGAGGTAGAGGAGACACCAGGCAGTTGTTGTATAACTGCGAAAGCAGTTTTATCATCTGCATGTAGTTGTGGCATCCAAAGAGTTGGACGGTTTGTGGCACCAAATGATAGGGCAAATGCTACCGATGCAAGCACTGCTGCCCAGATTGTTAAATGCAAACCCTTGTTTATCAGAATAAAAAAGGGTTTTATTTTTCTTTTGTCAGCTGGAAGGAGCCTTTTTGGAGTACGGGACACGGTGTTGCTGCTTGCAAGCATTGAGAAGTGAAAACCAGCTCAGATACTGGCAATCCTTAGGTTTTGTCTTAGGGAAGAAAAGCTAAGAGAAAAACCCATTTACATTCTGACTGTCCTTTTTTGCTGACTGTAAAGCACCCTAGGTGTGGGTCTGAGCCCACTGTAAACCTTTGACATCTCTAGCATCCCGTGGTAAAGAACTTCACAGCCTGAAGTCTGTGTTCTGCAGACATACCCAAGAAACTATGTGATCATTTCATTTGCTGTCCCTGAATTCTTGTATCAGAAAAGAAAATGAGCACCAGTCTCTGTTTTCCTTCCTCATGCCACTTACTCTTTCAGTTGTCTGTTTTGAAAGTTAAGCATTTCTTTTAAAATTTTTCTTATTTGAAAGCCATAAAAGGATGGCCTTTTTACCTTCCCTCTACCTTTTCCAGCACCTTGCAGCCCATGAGGTGTTAAGGCAGAACAGTGCAAGCTGTTCGATACATTCAAGGTATTTCATAGAATCCCAGAATAGTTTGTGTTGGAAGGGACCTTAAATATTACCTTGTTCCAACCTATCCCAGGTTGCTCCAAGCCCTGTCCAAACCTGACCCTGAACACTTGTAAATAGTCACTCTCCATCTTTCTTGTAGACTCCATTTCTTTTTATACTCCATTTTCACATCTATTGACACCTAATATTGTTTCTTTTCAGATAATGCTGAACACTAAACTGCAATTTCCACAGGAAGTTTATATGACAATCCCAAATCTTACTTCTGATTAGTACTAGTCTGCTGAGGTCTGTCATCTATCTATATGTAATACTGGATTTTTTTTCTCACAAAACACCTCACTTTGCGTCTCTCTAGACCGAACTTCATCTTCTCGGTTATCATGTAGTCATCTTGACATGACATCCTTCATTAGTTCTTTTATTTACTACACTGAACAACTTGGTAAAAGATGCATAAATAACATTTATAAAAAGTTAATTCAGACACTGCAACCACAAGGAAATTTCTGGTGCACAGCTTTCCCCCAATTTCGGGCTGATTTGTTCCTGAGGATGAAAAAAGTGATGCTAATGTATCTGAATCATCTGAGAATTACTGGTTACTCAGCCACACCAATTCTTGGAGGAGTCATGGGATCTACATGCCTGGATCTCAGTACTCCATGCACAGTGCAATCAATAGTCCAACTCTTGCTTGGCAGCTTCAGAGGTGACATTCTTCCATTGCTTTCAGGTATGAAAACAGGGCTGTCCATTTCTGCTTAACATTGCTATCGTAAAGATATTTATGGCATAAGGAAGATTTGTGACTATTTCCTTTTCAAGTTTTTGCACTTGCTGTGAAATCACTTGTATGCAATGCTCAAGTTTAATTCTTTCCGAACTAAGGAAACTGTGTTTAAAAAAAGTGTAGCTTTTCCTCAATCCAATCACGAGTTCAAGTTCAGTAAGTCTCCTTT
Organism: Serilophus lunatus; assembly: GCA_013399895.1. Classification (NCBI taxonomy): domain Eukaryota; kingdom Metazoa; phylum Chordata; class Aves; order Passeriformes; family Eurylaimidae; genus Serilophus; species Serilophus lunatus. Next base: position 265,945 of record VXBA01003875.1, read on the forward strand.
TATAAAAAGCAGTGCCTCAGCCTTTTTCTGTCAAACACACTGTTCCAGCTGAATGTGTTCCACACACTCACAAGGCTTCAGAGCAGCATTGTTGGGCTGGACTGGTGATGTTCATGTTGCACCGATGATGAATTTGATAATGTTAATTTAAAAGTGGACACAGGACAACATGTAATAGAGATGATACTGCATTCTCAAAATAATCAGTGAGCAATAAATTGAATCAGCATAGTGGTATTCCCTTCTCTAATATGTCCTCTGTTAATGTTAGTAGACACTGTTATTCTATGGCTTAGTTATAATTATGCTGCTTTTGCCATATTGATAAAACCTTCAGTGTTTAATTTTCCTTTCATGATATTTCACCTCATTGCAGGAATTTATGAAATCAGATTCTGAATCTGGACCACAAATACCTGTGTGTTTGTGTAGTCAGATCTCCAGTCACATAAAAATCAATTTTCTCCCCCTCTTTGAATATGAAATGTTAATTGAGCTAAACTAAATTGCTCCCTACACTGACTCACTGCTCATATTGTAATTTAAGAAACAAATGGTATCCTCATAGACCGGTGACTTTTGTAAATCAGCTTGAGTTGTACTACCTCTTACAAATATCTCTTTTCTGAATTAGCATTTGGAAGTTACATTCCTTCCTTTAAAAAATGATTTAAGACATAGCAATATGGTTCAGAAGCACAAGTATAAAACATCAGAGAAATGGAAAGACTGAACAGCATACCAGAATTGGGGCAATAATATTTCTAGAAATAACAACTAAAGGTAGTGTCTTCTTTCTTGTTTTCTTACGTTTTTTTCTCTCCTGTGTTTAACTACTCTCATCTCTTACCCTAGAGGTTCCGGCGTCTGTGGATGATAGCCACACTTAGGAGTATCAGCTGGTGCTTTGTAGAAAAAGTCTTGAAAAAGCTGAAACAGTGGCAAAGTATTTGAGATACCTTGGTTAACATCTTTGCACTGTTAGAGCTGCACAATAATTGCACAAACCAGAATCTCTTAGCTGTAAATGTGAATACTGTATTCACATATATGGAGAAAGTGAAATAGCTGTAGTTACATAGTAAAAAAATCCAAAAACCTCCCATATTAAATAACCCAATTTGGCTATGATATTGGACATTTTCCACATATCAAATGAACACTGAGCTGCTGAAGTATTTTCATGAGTACCATGGGTCACGTTAAAGATTCTTCAGATGGAGGTTATTCTAGGCTACAGTGCCTTATATTGCTCATAGACTGCATCAAATATTTCTAAGTCTGAATATGGATTTTGTGACATTGAAAAACTAGAATATACTGCAGAATGAAAAAAAGCCCCAACAGATTTAGCTTAAGATTCTGCTTGTACTCTGAGTCTTTGTTTAAGAGTCTTGGCTAAAATAAATTCCCCAAAAATATGTTTCTGTTAGAAAATGCTTGTCACTAATGGGAATTCCTTATTACAATGCAGCAATTTTGAAAAAAAAATTCAAAATATGAGGATTGAGTGCTTTGTGATATTTAGGTTTTGCTTTGAAATGCCTTTTCATTTAAAATACTGCAATTAAATTGCAGATCTAATTGAAATATTTGATTATATGTAAAAATTTTTGAAGACTCTTGACTTCTAGGGCATTTCAAAATAGCTTTGCATATGAACACTATTTTAAATGACAAAAATTAAGACAAATAATAATGAAAACTCTTAAGGGACTCAAGTGTACTTTATAGTTTCCTGTAAGGCAAGTCTGTTTTCAGTGAATAGTGTTTTGACCTGTGGTTCCCTTCTACTGAAGCCGAAACCAAATTCTGCTATTGAGATAACAAGTATGTAAAAGTGAACAAAAGATAGGTAACAAGGAAGAGTGAAATGTCACATCTACACGAGGAGAAAAGCAAACCCTGTATAACTAGAAATTTGGTGTTTAGGAAAGCTGACAACTGTTCTGAGCTGATCTATCACAGAGATGTGATGCTTTATGAGAGGAGGAGTGATAGGCTGGGTGAACTTGAGATTAAAAAAGGAATTTGATGAGAACAGGGAAGAATCCTCTGGTTATCTTTTATTTTGGCACATATGCAAATCTCCCACTGCTGTGTTTAAAGATCAGCTGTACCAAGCAGAGGCTGAGAGATTTTATAGGAGAAGTGGAGGCGATGATGAAATGAACTTTGAGTTCCTCATCTCCTCTCTTTGTACATGAATTTATCATATTCTCTGCAGATTGATCTAATAAGAATGACTGCAGATCTACTGATACATAAATTTGATGGTTTAGCCTACTGTCTAATTCTTGCCCTAGTGTTTTTCACTTTGGACGGTATTGCAATATGACAATGCTGGATTCTAGGAATTAGGATATCCAAGGTTGAATCAGTTATGAACAATGCAGTTACAAAAAGCAGATCAGTGTTGTGATATGTTGATATAGAACAGCAAATGCGTGCAGCACATAGAGTGGTGTTAAAAAAAAAAGTTTGCAATTTAAAACAAAGATTTCCAGTGCAGAAAATACATACCGATTGTAGGTGAATACCCCCTAAGAGATAATTCTTTTTAAAGGAAGTTAAAAGCTGAAAAGGAGAAAAAAAAATTATAAAAATAATAGAAATAAATTTTTTTTGTCACTTTCTACTTGAACAATGCATGGGAACAAATTATACAAATACTGATTGAGTATTAATCTACTTTATGGGAAAAAAAATTAAGATCTTGAATAAAAAAACCTTTCTGGCTCTTGTTACTTCAGCTACTTCTAAAACTATCTTTTAAAAAGAGGAAAGTGATATCCTGAATGTGTTGGGAGAACTTTGCTTTGCAGGTGGTAATTTGGGTCCATTCCTTGATTAATATAGAATTACAATGCCATTTTGGCAAACAGTATGAAAGAGCTTACACATGATAAAAGTGAAATGTTTTCAGGATTTTCATTTTGTTTGCAAAATGTTTGTAAAACAGCACGGTGGAAATAATAGTATTTGGTAATCAAATCTGAACATCCAGTACATTCTTGAATATGTCTTATCTTTTACTTGGAGCTGAGGTTAATGGGAAGAAAACCTACTTGAACTCTGAAAACCAGCGACCCCCCTCCCTCATTTTGGATCCAAAGTAACACTTACATAGTTTTCTGTCTGATAGCAACTTAATGGAAAATGGCATTTAACAATCTATTAATTTTGCTTTACATATCAAAGTATTGCATATACTAAGTCCTGTCAACTGGTAGATCCTGATTTCTCTCTACCACCCTCAAAAACAACAGGGAATTGAGTATTCTCAGCACTGTTCCTATTTCTATCAGTCTTAATCCCAAACTGGTAAACACCAAATAAAAATAACATTTTAATCCTTCATTACCTGTTTTTTAATATTGATTTTACTGAGCTATTGAAAAGCAAAATTACTTCTGACAGTGGCAAAACTTCACTACTGCCTGTGTTGAGGTCAAGATGACAGATTGCTAGAACATCTTTATTAACTTTCAGGATATCAGAGGAGAGCAGAATCTTTTATCACTCTTCTTTGGAGAATAATCAGAAGACAAGAAATATGAATCCTGTTGTGTGGAAGTTTTTAGTTTCAGGCAGTTCAATGCTAAGGAATTTCATCCCTAAATATAAGATCCAAGTCAAGGGCTTGTTATTTCTTTTGCTGGCACTTTTGCTGTTGCTATTCTTTTTTAATCCATAAACTACTTTATAGTGTTATCATGATATAATCAGACATCTGTCAAAATAGCAATTAAAGACCCTAGACTGAAGAATATATCATTGTATCTATTTCTGTGTTACAGTTTAATATCTGTTAATCATATATATAAATAAATGCAGCAGCTCTTCCAGAGACACAGGATCCTATTATACAATGGGGTCTGCCCACCCTGAGCTTGGTTTTCTGCTTCAAAGAGCATATATCTGACTGTGAAGCAGTTGGCATACAGAGATATGGATGCAGACTATTGGTCAGCATTTTTGGGAATAAAATGTACCTGTCAGCAGATTGGAACAATGTTTTTCTAAATAAGATAAACTCTTTTAAGCACAATCAATGTTTATGAATGGGAGGTGAATTTTCATTATATTACCATACTAATTTCTGTAATCAGTCTGTCCTTGACAAATTAACTCTCTTCTCTTATCACACACTTTTATTTTATTTTTTTTTTGAACATTTGGTTTTGAGAGGAAAACCCCTTAAATTTTAGTTTGTGAATTTCTATGTATCCTCAGTTTGTGGGATTCAGAATTCCCACTGAGTACTCCCCTGTTCAGGTCTGACTTTTTCATTTTCAAGGGTGACCAGTGTGCAGCTTGCCTGTTCAGGCAGGATTGAATTAATGGCACATCCATGAGATCCGACCAGTGGAGATCCCTTTCTTGCAGGTTCTTCATTGCTGTAGTTCAGTTAAATCCAAAGATCTTAGTAGACCCATTTTAGCAATCTGACTGCCAACTTTGCTATTTTTAGCAAATTGTGATTAGATAGTTCTGTGGCAGGTGATACTCATCTAAAGGCAAAGCAAAAAAATAGACTTCCTCATTTTACTTAGAGATACTTTTTTTTTTTCAGCAAAAAATGGAACTTTTAATGTCTGAAATCCTGAGGTTAGCTCAGTTGCTTAGACCATGGTGCTCATTACACCAAGGTCAAAGGGTTTGATCCCTTTATTCACTTAAGAGTTGGAGTTGGTGATTTTTATGGGTCTCTTCCAACTCAGAATATTCTGTGATTCTATGAAACATAAATTTAATTCTAGTAGACCCAAGATTTAAGTCTAAACCCCTGCTTTCCCATGTCAGTTAGAATTAATTTCTGTGCTGAAGGCTCTGAGTCCTTCAGCAAACTGACCTGCTTGGCAAGAGGGATATGACAACCTTCCTGGTTAGAGCCTAAAGCCTGCTGCTCTCAGGGGTTGCTCAAGTTGGTTGATGATTTGCAGGTAATATGGGGCAGGTTACGATGGTTTGCCATAACCATGGGTTATGTGAAATTATTCCTAAAATTAAAAGCAGCACAGGAATGGTGCACAAATGCAAACAAATGCTTTATGTCTGAATAGAAGCAGTCTGGCCACGGAAATTGTGAGGTGACAGGATGGATGGAGCTAAGGACAGGTAACTTTGTTTGGATGTACTGGAGCTGGTAAGTAGATGTTTAATGTGGTCAAAACTGCGAATTAAGAAAATTCAATAATTTAAAGTCAAATATCTACTTCTATGTGTATGTAAACTTTGACTTTGAACTTGGCTATTTAGGGCCTCAGAGAATTCTAGCATTTTGCAGCCAGTCCTGAATAATGTGAGAATTTTTGCACCATTATGTAATTAATCAAAGAAGGTCCAACTTTCCTATTACTGATTGAGCTTCAGGTGATAGATGGTGACATTTTCATTAATGCTCTTCATCACAGCCTTTATTGCATATGTGTGAAGCAAGGGAACAAAAGATAAACAACCCAAAGATTTATCAGATTTTCACTGTCTGAGGGGCATATTTCAGCAGCTAGAAATGTCAGGCACCAAGTACAGTGAGGCAGGGTGTGCTATAAGTTATGGGAGCTCCCAAAGGGTAATGGACTCCCCATCATGATACACTTGGTTAACATTTTTGTGTATTTGCAATTATTTTTTTCCTTGCATTACTGCAGAAACCAGATTTAGAACTTCCTTAGAATATTAGAAATTGTGATAATTGTGATTCCATTACATCCCAAATTTGATTTACTGATCTGTAATTAGCCAGTTACCTTTAACGGAGTAATTTCAAAGGTGCTAAAAAAGGAACACATCATCAAAATATTAACTTCATTTTTACTAAAGCTTGTGCTTCTTAAATACCAAACGAATCTATGAGTGTGTGCACTTTTTTAGGATTTCCCGGCATGTTGGGCTTTTACCCATGGAATATGGATGCTATGATACCTGTTAGAGAAGGAAGTTTACTGGTAATGGTTTTAAACTGAAGGAGGGTAGATTTAAATTTGGTAAGAGGAAAAATATCTTCCCTATGAGGGTAGTAAGGCCCTGGCACAGGTTGCCCAGAGAAGCTGTGGCTGCCCCATCCCTGGAAGTGTCCACGGCCAGGTTGGACGGGGCTTGGAGCAACCTGGGATAGTGGAAAGTGTCCCTGCGCATGGCAGGAGGGTTTGAAGAAGACAATCCCTTCCAACCCAAATCATTCTATGAATTTAAGTGTATTTTCTAAAGGATTAGGCAAGGTGTTTTTTTCTGAATTTAATCACCTTTCTAGGAATCTTTCTGGGTATTTTACCACTGGCAAATGGCTTTTGAACCAGTATCCTTTTTTGCCACTGTCCAGGTGAGGCTTTTTCCAAGATTATACTTTATAACATGAACATGTTATTCATTGGAATAACTGAGAAATGTTCTTGTTCTGAAATACAGTTTGTACATAATACCTAGAGAAGCTAATGTCTTGTATTTGAGACAAAGAAGCAAAAAGCAGGGCAAATCCTTTTATAATACAGACTTAACAGCATAAATTAGGAAAAGAGTAGCTGGGGGGGAGAAAAAGAAAGTAAGGAAATTATCAGAAAACCCACTGTAGGAAGCCAAGGACTAGAATTCATGATCTCAAGGAAGGCAAGTGATCTTTGTTCAACAGGGAAGTTGAATCTTTCTTGTTTATGATGTCTTGGCTGAAACAAAAGGCACATACTGTTAGATATTTCCCCTTGGTGTAATTCATCTTTTACAAAGGCTTTTTAAAAGAATCTGAACCCAAACTTCAGCAATATGCAATAATGTCAATGTAGTTACTTCCAATGAATCTGCATTGCTCACATTTTAACATCATGATGTTAAACTGCTTTTTCATAATTGTTGGCCTAACCTTCTGAAAAACACAGACTGGTCTTGCTAGGCACCAGGAGCCTCCTTGCTAGGCTCAGTAGGACAGAATTGAAGTACCTAGGCATGCTTTCTCGGAACAAACTGTTCTCAGTCAAACTATCAATAGCCTTTTACCCAACTAGTGCAGCAAAAGGACAGAGGACAGTCATAGCCTTATCCTATGCACTTCTGTCATGGGGAATTTAGATGACCATTCTGAGTTTTAGCTTAATTAACATGTACCCTGTCAGCCCTTTATTAAGAGCTATTTATAGATTTTAATTCTAGACTTCTTTGCACCAGAGATTTGTGTCCATTGTAATATAACTCCTACATCTCTTTCTCTGTCATTATTGGATACATCTGCTGTGTGTGACGATTGTTTGTCATCAGTGCATCACTTTACAGTGAATAACAGTCAATTCATTTGTCCCTTTTTGAGGCCAGTAAACAAGATAGAATCTGCACTGGAGTTTTTGAGTGAATGTAGTAGGATCACAATCCTGCAGTTCAAATTCTATCCACATGCTTAAGGGTGAGCCCACACACTTCGGACTGCACTGCAATCTGCAGTTTGGAAATGTGATATGATGTATGATGTTATCTGTAAGTTTTGGTTGCAAGGCTTATGAATGGTTTAAAGTGTTTTCTTTGTGATCAGTTTTACCTTTCCTAGATCAGAGATCACGTACTAAAAATTAGTAAGGCTTTCTCAATAAATATATTATGAGCCTTTGAAATGCATTAACAGAAATCAAGACTTTCACTGACACAGAAACATTCTATGTTAGTACAACGTTTGTTCCATATAAAGTAAAATAGCTACGAGCCTAACTCCAGGTCCACTGCAATTGGAATTGTTTGTCTGTACATGGCTTCCATGGCACCATTCATAGAAAGAAGAATAAGCAATTAATAAACTGACCAAAATTACTTATTACTTAAGGTATAAAGGAAAGGTCAAAAGGAATGTGAGGGTAAATTGTATTTTTACAAAATATTTGAAATGTAGCCTATAGTGAATGTATAAAAATATACTGTAATGCAGCAGTAAAGTAATGCACAAGAATATACTGTATGTCTGTGGCACAGATTAGATTTTTACCACCGGAGCACTGTAATATTTATTTTACAGACAACTTAGTTATGGAATATATGCATATATGTACTTAATTATGAGTGAATAAGGGATCCTTCACAGCCATTGCACATTCCACTGGCTTGAGCAACTCAAAAAGCTTCCTAAGTGTGTTTACAGCTTCAAATTTCAATTTCGCATTTCAATTTACTTCAGTAAGGCACGTCTTTTAAATGGTCTCAGCACATCCTCAGACCTCCCGCCTGCCCTGTGCAGCGAGTTAGTGACACTCAGCGGGAGGAGACAAACCCAGGGGCGGTGGGAAATCGCGGTGTTCGGAGTAGCTTTTCACAGGGCCAGTGACAAGGCTTCCTGAAACTGCCCAGGCACGGCCCCGCCGGAGCCGGCCGGGCTCGGGGCCGTCCCGGCTCTGCCTTTGGGTGCAGGGACACACACACCTGCGCCCTGGGATGCACACACGCACCTGTGCAGCGGGACAGACACACACAGAAGGCACACTCGGACACACAGCTGTGCAGTGATACACACACACCCCCCACCCCCCCGGGCAGTAGGAGACACGCCTCCCTGTGGCCAGCGGCCTCCTCAGTGGGACACACACACCCCGCCCACCCGTGTGGGGTTTCTCGGTGGGACACGCGCCCGCTGTGTGCAGTGCGGGGGTCTCAGGGTAAGGGCTGAAGGTGCCTTTGGTCTCCTGGCGGGGGATCCCTCCGGTCCGGGTGCTGAGGGCCGCAGTTCTGGCCGCTAAAACCGGCCAGAGCCGCGTTTTCTGCTTGTTTTCTACTTTAAGAGCTGGCATTCCCCTTTCGTCAGCAGTGAGCTTTGGCTGCCTTGCTTCTTTAAGGCCTCATTTTGTGCCGCATAAATTCTAAAATACCAGTCCGTGAGGCAACAACAGAAACCGCTATGTTAAGACGTTTTATTTTCCTTTTAGAAGACGTTCCGTCTCACTTGGTGGAGACAAAATGCCCTCTTCTGAGATGAAGGAGTGCACTTACGCACTAGTGAGGTTCTGGGAGCACAGGTGTGGGTGAGGGACCCACATGCCCGCCTAGAGGGCAGTTTGGGTTATTTATTATGAGATTTCTTTAGGGTTAAAGCTGTTACAGTAATCTGGTTATCACCCTTTCAAGCCCTGTGTGAAACAGGACAAGAATAGACTAAAGGTCTTTGTAACAATGCAGAAAACATTAAGGTATATTGTGTCCTGAAACGAATGCACCTTTTGGCTGTGGTAGGTACAAAGTTGTGCATGTATGTTGTGTCATTGTTTCTGTCTCCAGCCAGGCTCTCCGAAGGACTCTACCTTGCTCTCTGGTAGTCATTAACTCTCTCTAAGAGTTTCTCTGTGTTATTCTCCTTTAGTTTAATTCTAGAAAGCAACAGTTTTCAACATTTCAGCTCCTGGAAAGCTTGGGGGAAAAATGTTATCGCACTAAATCGTAAAGCATAAAACGAAAAATTTTTTAAAAAATAAGGTGTGTTTTTTTTTTTTTTTTTCTCTGTGTACAAATGTGCTGGGAGTATTGCAACCATTCAGCACTGAATTGGTGCTGACCTTTCCCAAAGGGTGGAGGGAGACACCTGGTTTGGAGGAAGATACCAAGAATACTGAAAGAATTAACTCTTGCAAAGTTTTGAAATGGGACTACTTTTCTTTCTGAAAAGCCAATACCAGCAAAGAAATCTTTAAATACATCTTATATTTTCACTTGTGGAGGGGTTGGGTGGTTGTACATTATAGGAGGTGCCTTAGGCTCTGACCTGCTTTCTTCACTAAGTTTCATCTTTTTAAGCTGAGAGATGGACTTGTACTTGCTATGGAAAGGCTTTCAAAGTTCTGGATTTCAGATGTTACCACAGGCAGAATCTTGAAAAGTTGGATGACTTGTATTTTTATATTTTTTCCCTTTTTATTTTTTTGGTTGTTGTTTTGTGAAGTGTTTAAATGAGAAGTAAAAGAAAACAAATTAAGATGTATTCATGCATATTTTTGAATCTTGCCTGTGTTTTATAGAAGAAATGTGCCTGAAATCTTAAGTGTCCTATTGACAGTTTATTATATATGTAGTATTTTCCTGTTTATTATTTAAGTGCAGGACATGGAGGGTTTCATGCAGTTTTGAGAACTGGTTGATCCTTAGTGACTTTTACTGGTGAGTGATGTTTTTCAAATGCCACTGGTGTCACACAGTTCAAGGCAGTTCACTAATCTGCTAATTAGCACTTTTATGTGCCCTGTTCTCTCAAGAACTATGTATTTTGTCAGGGACTTCTGATCACTTCTTCCCTTAGATATTTTAGGAATTAGCTAATTCTGTGCATGACTGATGTCCTCTTACTCTGTGGATAATTGCTGTCTTATTTGCCACGTTGTTATGAGGCTGAGAGAATGAAAATGAGAAGGTTAGTTATTAGTTACATGATTATAGAATTGGATAGTCACTTTCTCCTTTTGAAACACCTGCTTTCTTCCAGTTTAATATAATATACATCACCTTTCTACTGCTAAAGAGTTTTTTTGTGTCTTTATACTGATATTTGTTTCTGTCTGCATGAAAAAAAGAGCCAGGGACAAGGCAGTAAAAATAGTTGGGTTTTAGTCAGTTCTTTGCTTCTCCTATTCTCCTTTTCTTTATCCTGTTGTGCTCATGTGGTAGTGCTAGAAAGCCCTCTGTTGCTAACCTTCAGCAAATGGTGCTAAGGGGGAGGTTTCATCAAGTGGTTTACCTTTAGATCTTTCACTTTGTTACATTTGGGCCCATGAAAGGACCTTCATTCAGATATCAGAGGCAATTTCACAGTTATTCGAGTGGATTGTCTGGTGCTGGTGTGGATGGTACGTTTTTTGATGAGACCTTTAGTGAGACACAGATCATAACTATACACAGTTTCTTTTTAGTGGAGTTTTCAGTAACCTGGGTTGCCAGTGCACAAGTACAACCCAAAATACAGCCCCTGTTCTTGGTTGCAAGCAGGGCTCTGCACATGGAGGTCCAGAGAGGGAATCCTTGACTGACTTCTTCAGCTGCAGTGAGGAGAAGCTTAATGGGGCTCTGCATCAAGCCTAGTGCCTTTATTGAAAGGGAAATTATTTCTGAAGCCTCACTGGCATCCAGCCAAGCTCAACCCACTACACACTTGAATGGGAGCAGTGCCAAGCCTCAGGTGCACCAGGTGGAGCCAAGTTTGTGGAATCGGGGGGTGATTATGGCATTAATAGTGTACTGTGGAATTCAGTTCTGCAGGAAAGGGGAGGAGGTAGAGACATGCAAAATTAAGAGCAGTGCAAAAGGAACCAAGGGGTGAGTGAAGAGGCTTGTATGTGTGTAGTGCCCCACAGCAGCTAGATTTGTAGACTCCAGAATTTTTTTAGAAGACTGCAAGGTGAAAGCTAAAAGTGCCAGGGAAAGCAACATATGTATTAAATAAATTTTTGAGTAGAATTTTTAACTTTATCCACAAAAGTAAAAACTTAGGCAAGTTAAGAGGGTAACACTTGACCTGAAACAGTACTACTTGAGTTGATCTGGAAAGAAATTACGTTTTACAGTAGAAAGTGGTCTGGAAAACAAGAAAAATTGTGGTATTACTTTATTGCCCACTGGAGATAAGTTTTCAATCCAGAGGAATGTGGTTTTTTAGTATGAACAAATATTCTAGCCTATGTAAGTTTAAAGCTCATAAAAATGCACACAGTATTCATAAATACATATAAAAATGCAGCAATGACTAGAAGACACACATACATCAATGGAGCTGTTTCCTTGAAAAAGCAGAGAGTCATTATTTAATATTGACCTTTGTAGTTTTTTCATAGCTCTTTTTTTGGTATGAACTCATTTTCCTTAAAAGACTTTTTAAGGCTTCATGAATAAAGCTGGTATTAGAAACTGAGAACATATAATCAACTTTTACAAGATATTTCTGTGCACTACAGAATTAGAAGCAAAGAATATATGTAAGTACCTTTTCATTTATAGTTACAGTCAGTTTACATAGTTCACTTTTATATCAAAAGCCATGGTAACTGCTGTGATGCTGAAATTCAAATGTTATTTTCCAGCTCAGTATTTAGTTGCTCTCCTACAGAGTAAATACCTTCTAATTTGTGATTTTTCAGGATTAACCTTTAGCTAAATGAATTAATTGGGTGTTTTTGTGTCCATTTGTGGTGTTGTGGTATCTCCACACTTCTGTTTTCTTTGTATTTAATGCCCACCTCTTTGGCAGTTCAAAGATCAAGCTTTATGGATCAGAGGGCCTTGGAGGCTTTGCCTTTTGTGAATCTTTTGTCAAAGCACTGTCCTCATCAGGTCTTGTTATGTCCCTTCATTGCAGCCATTGAAGCAGTGCTTTGGAGAATTCATGTCCATGTTAAAGTGACAGTGTGTCTTGTTAATGTTCTTTAGAGGTGTGTGTGAGAAATATTTGTGCTTGGTTTTAAGGGACACCAGTAAGATTGGTTCTTACATTTATTACATACATTAAAAAAACTCCAACAAAACAAAAAAATGACAAAATGGCTAAATCAGTATTTTCGACTTTTTAGTAAAACTGTATTTGCAATCTGTATTTTACAAACTGTATTTAGCAACTTGCGCACAAGTTGTTTTCTTGACATTTGAAGCATGTCTTGTTTTTGGTTTAGATATATCATTATGTTTCCTTGTTTTGATTTAGAATATATTGCAAAACCACTTAAATATCAACAGGGCATCTGGTATCCAAGGCTGTACACTCTCCAGTATGGTACTGAGAATTTCCATAGCATTATCAATGGAAGGGATGGGCTTTCCAGGTAGTTCTTTACAGTACATTAAAAAAATGTACAAGGCACAGAGTTTGGGTTTCCCTGCAGTGTGGTGAAGGATCTGGTTAACTTTAGGTTAGGCAGAGCTTTGGAGTCTTTCCTCAGTGAAAGATTTTCTTGACAGGCAGTATTTACTATGAAGAACAGGAAGTTCATGGAATTAACAAGTTAGTTATCCTTAGCCACTTACAGTGTAAGTGGGTCAGGAGTCTTCATCTTCAGCATGATCTGGTAACATACACATCATTTGTCCCCAGATGCTGATCTGTTCCATAGAGCCATTGGCACAGCTTGGCTTAGAGTTCATTCTCATAGCTTGAACAGAAATGTGAAGGACATGATCTCTAGAATCCTCTTTCAATCTAATTTATTATTCTGTGACTCTGACACAATTTAAATCAAGGACTGAATTTGTACTGGAATGTTGGAGCCAGTGCAACTTGGAAACAGGATAAAAAGTTGTTCTAGGCTGTCTCTGTATCTGCTTTGCTCATCAAGACAAGGACAAACCTCTTATTGCTTACAGCAGGGAACTCAATCTTAAAGCTGTTCTTACTGATAAACAGGAGCTATGTATGGCCTATATTTGCAGTGGAGTCTAAGGAATGAAAAGTAAAGTTTTTTGGGGAACTGTGAAATGAAATTGAAAAACCTGAGGAACCTTTTGGTAAAAAGGCTGCTGAGGGTTTATTTTGTCCTGGTGAAGTGGGTGGTATTGCCTTTTTTTTTTTTTTTTAACCTTTGAATTGTTAGTGCTTTAGGCATAGAGAAGCTCTTTGAGAAACAGATCAATAATGTTTGCACCGAGCCTTGGAGAGGGCTTTGTTTGTTTAGAGTGGTGAATTGAAGTGTGGATGAATGCAGTGCTGCATAGGGATACACAGGCAGCTCAGTGACTGGGGCAAAGAAATTAAAATATTCAAAACAATGTGTATTAGTTGTTGGGACCAATAGTGAAAACCTCTGACCTTCAATCCAAATAAAAATAACCAATTTTTTTTTTTTTGAGGGGAAGGAGTAGCATCTTTTAGAGTTGTATTGTGATGGCACCAAATCATTGGTAATTTAGGCTGAAGAGTCAGGAGGGAAAGCTTAGAATCAAACCTAGTTTTTTTCAGATACTGCATTAAAAAAACAACCCATAACACTTTACTCCAAATTAAAAAAGAAAACCATAACATTTTACTTCAAGTAAGAGAGAACACAGTGTCAGTGCATCTATGAAAATGGAATTTCTTCAGTTTTAACCATGGTTTTGCATGTGGACAAGATAACACATCACACAGGTAGGGAACCAGTGAGTTGTGTTGGAATACCAGGGATAGGTGTGTAAAGTATTTATATGTAGGCACAGATCAACATGGAAGGCCCTGTATTCTGGCCCTCACCCCCTTCAGAAAGTGTCTTACTTAATCTCTTCTGACTTTGAATAGGAAAAGTAATTTGTCTATGCACTAACTTGTAATTAATTTACATTGATTAAGTGAGAATAATAAAAACCTTTGGCAGTAGATCATCATTGAACAACTAGTAGCATCCTAAAATATTGATAAATGAAGAATTGGGGTTTTTTGCAGCAGCTGAACTGTAGAACTTGTTGCATGAATTTTGAATAATTCCAAAATAATTGTGATGTCCATGTTTAGACCTGTGTTCCCATTTGCAGCACTGCAGGGTCTATTTCTCCTGCAGTTTTTGATCTATTTTACCATTAAAGTGGTTTATAGGTAATACAGCTACTGCAGGGAAGGCCATGATGATTATCAAGTGTGTAGGAGTTGATATAAGCACTTGATATAACTTCAGGAGGATGTAAAGGTCTACTGGATCCCAATATCCCAACCCCTCTAGTGCCTTTGTCAAACCCATCTCTCACAGCCTGTTGATGTTCAGGTGCAGTGAGAGAAGCAAATGCTCTTTTCCTTCCTCTCTTTAAACTTGTGTAACTGTGGAGCATCATGGAAGAGGTTTTTACTCTAAGGGAATGTGTATCTCCATGGTGTATAATAAAATAAAACAGAAGATAGACTTGTTCTTTTACAGATTTCAAGTTTTCATGTACATTTTCAGTGTCAATGGCACTGATGTGATGGTTTCAGTAGAAAACCACACCAGTGATTAAAAGAATGACCTGTGGATATCTCAGGGGATAAATTACTCTGTGTTTCATTACAACAGATAAAGGCAAATGTTGTTTGAGCTCTAAGGTCTTAAAAGTAAGTTTAAAGAAAAATTAAAAAGATGGACGTGGTTTGAAGGGCTCTGAAAAATTAATGGGCAAGATCACAAGCAATTCTAGCTGAAGCCTTAGGTTCTTACCTTAAAATTTTCTCATGTTCCCTAAACAACACTGCAGCTGTTACCTGGTGAGCCTTGATTGGAGTGAGGTCATGAGATTTCGTGCCACCGTTACCCCTTTCTGCAGCTCTTTTTTCACCCTGGTGTTCAAATACATTCCTTGACAAATTATTTTCCCCCCGAAATGAAGGCTTTTTAGCAGAGATGTTTTTTTGGCAAGTTTGAGAGTCTGGGGATGTGTATTGTTCACAAGGCTGTTTGTTTATTTAAGTTTGTTTGTTTGATTTAAGGTTGCTAATCTTGCTTGTTCGTTGTCAACAAATGAAGAAGGAACGAAAATTGTCCAAATGGCAGCTAATCATATAGAGACTTTGTGCCCACAGGTATGACTTTTTCAGTTCATTCCCATTCCTGCACACTGACTGACACTGTCTTGTCACACAACATAGACATTTAATTGTGCTCCTTTAGTCTAAATTCACATTCCTCTTATACAGTTTAATGTAGTAAATGGAGACCAAATGGCAAATCCTTGCTAATTTGTTTAGTTTATCTTTGTGCTTAACATAGGAATGGTTAATAGTCTATACTGATGGGGAGTTTTAAAAAGCTATAAAACCGTCAATGGCAGAAATGTGCTGTTCTGTTTCTGAAATCAAACCTGATTGGATGAGCATTGCAACATGATAGGCAAATTTGGAATACATTTACTCTTAGAAAGCAATACCTATTTTGACCTTTAACTTGAAATACACAAAACCCAAATCAAATGGTAATAGTATGTGAACAGCAAGGATGAATTCTTCTGATTATTGCCATTTTAAAAGCTTGAACTTTTGTTCTAAGGAAATGAGTGAAAAAATGCACAGCCACAGATAACGCTTTTTCTAAGATAGTAATTACTAAAAATTTATTCACTCTTTGTCATGTTCAGAATTGTAGATATATAAAAACTTCTGCAGTTAGACTTGTTTAGAGCAAAGATTTTAGTGATATCTAGGAATTTGATCTGTATGTTGCAGCATTGAGGCTGCGTAATTTCAAGATCATTAGCTCCTGTAGTTTACACAGTAGCCCAAAAATTCTTACCCCTTTGTGCTAAATGTAGTCAAAATAAAAGATGAAGAGCAAATATTCATATGTTCAATAGCAATATGTCTGTTGAATAAATGCAAGTCTTGGAGAAAGGAAGTTCTATCCAGGAAATGTGATGTTCTGAAAATATCACAGATCAATGTTTTCTCTTGAATTGTTCAATTTCAATGTCTGTTTTCAAAACTTGACCCCTCCTGTGTTTCACATCACATTCTTCTGTGATTGTGTTACTGGATTTGTCAGAAGATTGCTGGCTTCTTCCAGCTTTTTTGTTTCTTTGGGGATTCAGCTGCACCTTTATAAGGGATTATTAGGCATCCAGCTGCAGCTTTTTAATCAAAATTGAAACCTATGCTTTCAGTATCACATCTGATACCACTAACGTCTAAAATCTAATTTTGACTAAAATATTGATTTTTCTCCACAGCCATTTAATTTTCTAGGCTTTAAATTTCCTATAGTAAAATAGATGTGTCTTGGTTTTATATTTTTTTTCTAATTTAACCTCCAGGTTAACCAGAGGTGAATTAGTTGATGATTATAGATCTGTCCAAACAGAGAATGTGGTATGCACATGATAAGATTATATTACTACTGATGGTGTGTTCATTGTGCAGGATTTGCTCCTTTCTTAGATAAGGACCATGCCCTATGAAAGCAATTCTTATTTTACCTGTGTAAGAAATAGCAGATTAAGGCTCCTGCATTTTTCAGTAAATCAGATTATGCCATATCTTTTAAAAACCGTTCATAGGGAAAATAATTATCCTTTAATTTCCCTGTGGCATATCAATTAGAATCAGAGTGGGGAAATTCACATGCAGAACTCCCCCATGTTCTGAAATCTTCAGGGTAAAAGCTGCGATATTTTATGTGCTCTGAAAAATATATTTCTTGGAGAGAAACATGTGGTTTGGATTGAAATTTGAAATGGTAAAATTAAAACAGAGCCTCCCCACCCCAAACATATCAACCAAAAAATATGCAGCAACAAAAACAGCACCTACAGAAAACATCTTGGAGTCTTAGGAGCTCTGCAGATTTGACCAGCAAAAATTGCTGTGGAGCACAGGGGAAAAGGCAGATACAGAATTGGCAAACCCTAGAGGAAAAGGTTTTTGCTTTTGTTACATAATCGTACTCTACTGTAGATAAAATGTACAGAGTTGATTATGAACTTTATTTATTTTCCTTAAGTAAAATTATTAGCAAATATTTTGACTGTTTGATAAATGAAATAAACTAGGCATGTGTGTTGGAGCCAATGCAGAACATGTAATGCCTGTTCCTGGAATTTCAAGAATGCTTCATGAGAAATGAACTTAATATTACATCAATAACAATAGGATAAGGAAATAAAGGGCTGCTAGCATAAGATTTGAAGGAAGAATTATTTCTGTCCATGTAATTCATTTTTGATTGGGAGAATTTTCTTGAGTGTTGTCAGGTAAGGTAAGTGTCACTTGTTGGATGTGGGAGTTCTTGTTTCTTTCCTGCTGTGCGAATGAAATATTGAATTCACCAAATGCACAAGAAGAACTCACAAAAGCATAATGACTTTTACTTTTGAACAGCAAGAATATAAATCTGTAGAGCTTTTTTGCTAATATCTGTTTTGGGTTTGTTACTGTTATGCTTCAGTTCAGTGGCCTTATAGTTCAGTTCAGGTTTCAGGAATACTGAAAAATGGTAGAGATGGAAAATTATCCAAAATGTGGGAAACCAGAGATTAGCAGAAAAGCATCTGACTTCTCCGTCTAAATTATAGTGTTTTATATTTTTATGGTCTAATCAGCTTCCAGGTGGTCCAACAAGTATGTCTGGCACACCAAGCCTTAGATGTGTGACTTAACCTGGGACAGGGATACAGAGCTTGGGGAGAGCCAAGAGGATGGAACATTAGCACTGATAGGCGTTGTGTGCTTGTCCTCTCTGAAACTCATGTTTGTCAGAAACACTCATGGAGGAGGTGCTGTGTTGCACATAATGGGAGATGAGGATGTTTTTCATCTTGAGGGATTGGAAGCCAAGAAGTGCCGGGAGCGTAAATGCAGACAGATCCTGAGCTGACACTTCTGAGGGGAAGAATGACTTGAGCAGTCAAGTCAAAATGGAGATCAGAGGTGGCTGGTCTTAAGGGAACAGCTAAGAAGAGGTTCAGTGTGTCAAAGGGCTCTTCCTTGAGCCTTTTTGTTAGCATGAAGATCTCAGGGAGTTGTAAGCAGCAGAGGAGTTGAGACATGTTAGAAGAACCGTATCTGAAATAGTGAATTTTAGGGACACTTCCTTTCAAGGTGGGATCTCACTGGATCTTGCTGATAGGTACCAAAGTGGTGCATGGTGATTAGTGAGCTGTGTCCATTAAGGAGCATCACGAAAGGAAGGAAAATGCAGGAAAAACACATGAATGTTCATGGTTTAGCCTTATCTTTGTATGATGATGAATACATTTTTAAAGGCATTCAATCCCATGTACTATTTTTCAGATACTTCAAAAAAGTTGAGATATGCACTGGTATAAGCAGTGGTCCTTTTACTGAGTTCTGCTTTTCTCTTAAGTATTGAGATAGAGATTGAAACCATCTGGTTATAAATTTGTTAGGTGAGAAGCAATCCTACATAACATGTTACTAATGAAAAGTGCATAACACTTGGGACATTTGTGGAAGATACAGCTCTAATTTCCATTGCCATCTTTTCTCGCTGCTTAGAACTTAATATGCTGCTAGTGATTTTTAATACTGCTTGGGATGTGATAAATCACTAAATATAGAAGCTGATTTTTTAACTGTGGGAATTTGTAAATAAATCAGTGTGGTAGTTCAAGTAACATGGAGAGAGGCACTAGGGTAAGCAAGATGCCGAGCTGATCAGTGTGAATATATTTATACATATCATGTTTCCAGGCCATTGAAATACTGATCTGATGCCTGTCTTGAACCTTTTTTATTTGGCTTGTCCAGCATAATTCATCAGTTTCTTCAGTGCCAAGATGACAGTGTGGAACTGACTGCTATATTTCGGTATTATAGATCTGTTTCTCTACTAAAACGCGTGTACCTGCATTGAGGAGAGTGGCAAAAACTGCCAAGACTCCTTACAAGAAACCAGCCCCTGCAGGCTTCTTTTCTGTGAATTTTGATGATTTCAGCACTGTTCACAGAATCACAGAATTAACTGGGTTTGAAAAGACCTCTAAGATCATCAAGTCCAACCTGTTACCAACACCATTTCATCCACTAACCATGGCACTAAATGCCCCATCCAGTATTTTTTTAAACACTTCCAGGAATGATGATTCCTCCACCTCCCTGGGCAGCCCATTGCAATGGCCAGTCATCCTTTCTGTGGAGAATTTTTTCCTAATGTCTAGCCTAAACTTTTCCTGGTGCAGCTTGAGGCTATGTCCTCTTGTTCTGGCACTGGTTGTCTGGGAGAAGAGACCAACCCCCACCCGGCTACAACCTTCTGTCAGGGAGTTGTAGAGAGCAATAAGGTCTCCCCTAAGCCTCCTCTTCTCCAGGCTGAACAACCCCAGCTCCCTCAGCTACTCCCCACAGGGCTTGTGCTCCAGCCCCTTCACCATCCTCATTCCCCTTCTCTGGACATGTTCGAGCATCTCAACATGTTTCTTAAACTGAGGGGCCCAGAACTGGACACAGCACTCAAGATGTGTCCTCACCAGTGTAGAGTACAGGGGAAGAATGACCTCCCTAGTTCTGCTGGCCACATTTTTCCCGATACTTTCTTTCTTATCTTTCTACAGTATTACGCCTGTCCCAGGATCACGTGAAATGGTCTGTTTATTGGTAGTTTCATGAATTCCAAGGATCAGAGTTGAGGAACTGAGGTGTCTTTCAGAGAGTGGGTGTATATTTGTCTGTAGAAGAGATCCAGGGAAAACATCTCCATTCCAATCCACCATTTGCTTGTATTCTCTCCTCTTCCAAAGTACATTGATTACATCTACAATTTGGTGCAAAAGTGTGTGGAAGCCTTCAGCAACCTAATAGTGACAAGTGTGCCCCACGCACACAAAAACTCAACCTGAGAGGCTCTGCTTTCCAAGCAAGGGTTGTCTGTTCTCTGCTTTCTTCCTTAAAAAATTATGATAATTTTGTTATGCTTCCTGTAAGTTTTGCTCAAGCTTTAAATGTGAATGTCCTCTAACTTTTTTTCCCACAAAATTAAACTATGTGTCTGTGTTTTTCGATTATAAAAATGAATGGAGGAATTCAGTCTTTCATTTGAGCTATGTTTTGATTTGCACTTAAATTGTGTAGCCCTTTTGTGTTGATACAGACAAATGTTTGCTTCTGTGTTATTTTCTGGAAAGTAGGTACTTAAACCTGAAATTCTTGTTCACAAGAATGAGACTTGATAGCTACTCAGTGGCGGAATTTTTCAATGTGTTGCATTTTTCAGGTATTGGAGTTTAATTATGTATTTTATGATGCTTTGGATTTTTGAAGCTAGTAATTCACATTTCCTATATATTTACTTTTTCATGAGAGAACATCAATCATCACTTTTGTTGTTTGCTCTGGTACATTAAATAGTGGGGGACACTGAAGAAGTTTTTTTATGAATTTCATAAAAACTCTTTACCAATATCACTTCAATAACTACAGTTTCACCATCTTGGTTGGACTGCCTGTGTGGCATCTCCTTTTATCTGTCTTAATACCACTTTCTGATGAAGCCTGTGACAATTTCAGATGATTGGCATCCTATGGAGCTGTGGGACACCAAAATATATTGGAAGGCATAGTACTTTATGTTTCTATACAAGTAGATTTAGCTAGATGTTTTCTTTGGCTTGAACTTCCCCAGTAAACAGTTTATAGGAGGGAAACAACTCCACTGTGACTCTTGGATTCCCTTGAAAGCCTCCTTGCTGGCTGTGACTTCTTGGCTCTTTTATGATAGTGCTTGGAGAGAGAGTAATTAACTACAAAATGCCTTGAGGTTTTCAGACTTAACTTTCATCTTCTAGCATCTGTTGTGTTAGCACAGAGTCCTCAACAAATTCTCACTTTGTAACATTAAACAAAAATACCAGCCCTGTGTAGCCTCAGCTTCTGTAGCAATACAGAAGCTGTTCTATTTTATCCTCTTCTTGCCCCAACTGCAGTTAGTGGACATAAGATATCAGAATGATTGAGTTTCTTAAAGTTGCCGGAGGGCATTTTTTCTACATTCATACTGCACATTCATACTGTGAATGTTTTAAAAACAATTTATTTTCCCCTTTGCCTTTAAAACTTTAAAGTGTTTTTCCTGGGAGGGTATTTTTTTAAATCTCTTGAACTTCATCCTTTTTTTTTTTTTCCTGAATTTATAAGTTTCTCTGAGATGCCACATTTTGTGGTGACAGTCCTGCACCCAAATGCCATGGAAGGAAAGAAAGGTAATGAAATATCATTATTAGAGATTTGTGATAAAAAACCTACTGAATCTGGGGAGGTAGTGTAGGAAATCTTAGAGTAGTACAAGAGAGCAAAATAATACCACTCTTAAGAGGTGTGGTTTTGCATGGTTTTTGGAGGAGAGGGATGGGAATAAAGAGCAGAGAATGTTAATAGCTATAGCATGCAGTAACAGAGAGGTATAAATAGCATAGGTTCCTCTTGTTGAAACAAGAGGATACAATCATGGATCCACCCGACATAGCTTTGTTCTGTGGCATTGTGCACATCTCTGTTACCAGCTTTCTACCAAATCTTGGGGTATTTCTCAACTGGAATACTGGTGGTGTGATGGGGATCCTCATGGGTGCTTCAGCACCGTGGAGGCAGCTGGTGATGTAGAAGGTGGGGAACAGGTGGAAACAGTCTGGCAAGTGCCTGGGAAAATGGGTGAGGTAATCACAAGTTTGATGTAGCTGCAGCATTGACAGGATGAGGCCACAAGGTCCATATTCTTGTACATGTGTATGTGTTCAATGAGCTGCAGCTAAGGAACAGCCTTTCTGGCAGTCTCTAGGATCTTCTGAACAAGCTTGGAAAGCCAAGTCACGCTCACCTTTCGTCATGGGAAAATGCTGGGATAGGGTTGGGAAGGGGTTGCCTGACCCTTAGAGAGGTGAGATTTTGTCGACCTGTGGTGATTTATTTGTCTATCAGTTCCCCCTGGGAAATCAAAACACTTTTATGTCTGATCAGTCTGTCAGTGTCCCATCAGAGTGAGACCCTTCACTTCAAAAGGTCAGAAGGGAGGCTCTGATTGCCCTTTTTGGAGGGGGCTGAGCAAACAGAGAAGGGAGACCCCTTAGCAGGACTCCCCCGTGTCTTCTCTGCCACTGGAAACTGTCACCACTTTATAAGGACTCACTCTAACAGTGAATGGGATAACACTCTATTAATACCCAGTGTGACAGGGTAATAAGGTTTGTAGGTTGTCGGTGATAGTGTCTGTCTGCAAAAGTGTATTTAATCTACTAATACTACAAAGCAAGCACAAACACAAGATCTAGTACAAAGCAATCTACTAATGTAATTATAGAGCAAGGACAAGCTCTAGTCTTAAAAACAGCATTTAATGTGTATAGAATATGGTTCTTACCCAACAGGCTTCCCTGTGTGGGTGGTTCAGCTCAGTGACTGTCCCACCAGTTTCAGTGCAGCCTTCCTCTCCTTCCCCATGCTTCCAGCTTACTTTTATTACTATTTCTTTAGGTTTAGGTGGAGCTTGAGTGACTCTAGTCAGAAATACTTAATTGGGTAGTCGTCCTTGGCATCAATCTCCCAGGTGGTGGGATACACTATGGTCTTTGAACTTCAAAGCATCACCGTGTTCTCTTCCCCGAAGGATATTTGTGGAAGGAGGCCACGGCACCTTCACACCACTCCTCTCTCTGTTCCTTCCCCCGTAGCAGGTGCTTATCATTGTTTAGGGAACCTTTGTGAGGCATGTGGACTGTGTTCCATCTGGGGAGCAGCGCAGCTTTTACCATCTAATCCTTAGTCTTCTCTAAATTTTAACCCTATCCATCATTCCACACCTTTGCCCTCTGTCAGCAAGGCAGGGTCAGACTTCAATGATTTGTGGAAATCCCGGTACGTCTCTGGGGCAAGATATTAAATCATCTGGACATGGTCCTGACCAGCTGACTCTGGGTGGTCCTGCTTGAGCAGGAAGTTGGACCAGATTGACCTCCAGAAGTCCCTTCCAGGCCCTACCATGCTGTGAATCTGTGTAGTATCTGACCTGGAGAGCTGTGAAAAGACAAAGCTTGGCTGGTTCATGTCTGATGAGCTTTCAAGTTTTTAAGTCAAGCTTTTAAATGGTCTCTATAGCAGTTGCATCAAATTCAAGGCAGCAGATGACCACCCTTCTTGTGATTTAGTACTTTCTGGAAAATATAATGCTATACAGTCATTAAAGATGGCTAAGAGAGGTAATGTGATCTGCAAAGAATTTTTTCTGTATTATATTTGTGTTTATAATTGCAACTATATCTGGCAATTCGACTATCTGGTTTACTAAACTCCAAATTAAAAGTAATTAGGAATTGTGTCAGTAAGAACTGCTTTGGATGTAATAATGAAAGTAGTCAGTGCACCAGCAGTTTGTTTGCTTCCTGTGTCTCTCAGATGATTGTGCATAATTGTTGATATAGATGCAGAGTCTAATTTGCTATTCTGAGTTTACTGTTATAAAGCTGTTGCTACTGTTGTAAACAGAATAATTTCAAGGGAAGTTTTCTTTCTAGTGTCTTTGGAACTTGCCATGTGATGTGACACATGTTCATGTTTATGCAAAATTTGTGTTTCCATGATTCCATTTCTTCTGTCTCTTTTCCACTGTTCTTGGGAAAATACAAAATGAAGCCAAGACAATTTTAAATTAGTAAGTGCAGTCACATGAACTTTATGTTCTACTGTAGCATCGCTGAAATGATTTCAGAATGCTGATTCTTACTGTTGATGATTGATTCATATTTCTAAGGCAGAACTTTACCCATATGTGCATAGTTTTCTGGGAAAGATGCTTTTGTAAGGAGATTTTTTGTTCTGAGTAATGCGCTGTACCTAAATAATAGTGTGTGCAAATAATTAGAGACACTTCACAAATTACCCCATTTCTTATTTCCTTAGTATTAGAGCTTTCTGTTGGAAGCAATAGCTTGCCTATTTCCAATACTATTTTAAGTCAGTGTTCTACTGGGATATCTGCATGTGGAAAACGGACTGAGGAACTAAAAGTTATTAGAAAAATATTACTGACAACATGGGAAAAGAAAAGTAGTCATTTGATTGTGGGTGACGTACCATTTAGGTAATGTTGGCTTCCTCTTTTATGGGATGATAATGTGAATAGTAGGTAGGAACCTAATTTCATGATTATGAGTCTGAATCATTCAGAAACTATCCTTAAAATTAACAGAGGAGATTCCTCCCTAATGAAGGGAGAAAAGATTTTCTTCTTTGAATTTCTCATTACCTGCCCTAAATTGCCATCACTGCTGGAAGGTGACAAGGAGATTTTGTTGGATTTTTTTACACTTTTTTTCAGCTCATAGAGTGTACAAACTGTGTATGTGAAATACAGGACATAGAGTGGAAGCTAGGAGGAAATGTGGAGATATTTGTTACCTTAGCATACCTGCTGAGATAGTGACGATTATTCCTTCAATCTGTACCGTATTCTTAATATTTGTTCTTGCTATTTGACTTTTGAGAGCTTCTGTAAAAAGTTATTTGAGACTCGATGGGAAATTCTTAACTGGGGAAGAAAGCTCACCTCAGCAATACAAGCCCCTAAAATGAAGCTGTGAGGATCTTTAGTTACTAAAGTTGTTTACCAAGGGGCAAAGAAAGCATTTGGTTATATTTGCTTCACTTTGCAGCTACTTCAGCATAACACAATTGATGGTGTGACATGACATTTGTTTTGGAGGAACTTGTAAAATCTTCAAGTTGTTAGTGGTAGTTTTATGCTCTTGTATATGGACTTTATGTCCCTGAGAAAACATGTATTCTCTTTTAAGGTAGATCCCACTTTATAGGAATGTAACTGCTATATTTCTATGACAGAATCAATCGGAGCTGATTGTTATAAGCTAATTCCATGTATATAGAATACATTACTAAAAATAATTTTCTTGTTTTAGAGTCTTCAGTGTTTCTGAATATATAGAATATACCTGATTTGCCATGATGCTTTTGCATAATGCTCGTGATACTGTCACTGTACATGATACTGTTCTCAGTGTTGTTCATAAAGCCTTTTTTCCCCCCTGTATATCTTTATAGGGTGTGTTGATGAGAATTAAATTTCAGTTTTTCAGATGAGGCTATGCCATTATGTATATTGTGGGATTTTAATGCATTCAGGATGATTTTAGGATTTTCTAGACTACACAGAAAACTGATGTGTAGCTGTGTAGGACATTTTGGATTTGTTAAGAGCTCTATGAAAACCGTGGTGTTGCTGGTTTTAACCTTTTTTCCTAAACATCCAGATGTTGGCATCGTAGTAGGAAAAGATGCGGACAATATGCTTGGCTAAGATGCTAAGATCTGTCCCTTTCAGTTAACTTGCTCAAATACTGAACTGTAGCTTCTGATACCCAGGAATTCGAATGAGATCTGCATAACAGGGTGGTGGTCGTTGTGCTGGACAAGGATATTTACCCCAGTCAGCCTCTAACAGTAAGAGGATGTACTGTAAAGCATAGTCTCACCACATGAAGAAAATAAGAACATCAGTACAAAAACGTGGGACTTCATGTGTAAAAGCACTGACAGCTGATGAACCCAGCTTTCCTGGGGATGGCTGAACATGTGCCTAATGATGGGAATTCCTTGTTTTCCTTCCAGTGTGGTGCTTAGTTGTAGGCTGGGGTTAAACCCCAAGGCACGTCCCCCTAGGACCAGAAGGAGCAGGGTAGTACTTGCTGCAACTTAGATCTTTGTCTGTGGCAGAAACAGGTGAAAAGTTGGGGCTGGGCTTTTCTGACTGCATGAGTGACATGGAATTTACTTGAGGGTGCTTGTCGGTCCCACTTGCTCATCAGGCTGTTTTTTCCTGTTCTTTCCAGAGGCATGTTAGGGGTTTTCAACCTCTGTGTCCCTGCCCCTGTGTAACTCTCTGAAAGCTTTCTGCTCTCTGTGTATTCAGTAACTCGTTTTTGTGTTCAATTGAAAGCTCTCTGCTGGCTTTAGCTCTTCATTTTTTCTGCTCAGTACCACAGTTCATAGATATTATAGGAAATGTAGGGCAATGACCTTTAGATAATTAACTGAAGAATCATCTTGTTTTTAATGGTGATGGTTTTTTGGAAATGCCAAGAGGGACTGAGGAATGACTTAGTACATTCCTGGTAGGTCGGTTGTAGTTTCTTGTTGCTGTTTTGGTTGGGGTTTTGCATAATATAATTCAAAATGTACATAAAGTAACAGCTGTGGTGTACATATTCAGCTATGTTGAGCTTTAGTGGTGTCCTTCCCTCTCCAGTATGCAAATGTAATCCATATGTGTGTTCATCTTACCAAATATTCAAAGACAGTAACTGTAGTGTAGTTACACTGTAATTGTTCTAGTTCCATCACAGTTTTATTTCCTCTCCATAGTTTGGTATGAGAATGAATAATCCATAAGGACCTTTCTATTTTATATGCATTACATTATAAATTTGGCTAAAGATTTACTTGGATATGAAATCCAATAAACAGAAGGTTAATGACATAAACTTCAGTTTTATGTTGTAATTTGAGTATGCAACTAATTTAATTGATAATTATGGATCTTGTATTCAAACACGGGATTTTTTTATGTTGAATTCCTTTTGAGTTCAGGTCCTGAGACTGTAAACTCCCATGGTGATTTTTCTTAGTCCCTGCATCCTCTGGGAAGCTGTACTGTAGTACATTGTGTGAATGTGGCTTGTGCTGTTGAGAGTATGGCTTATCCCAGTTTGACCAGCAAACCCAGCAGTATTCAGGGGTGATAATTTTTATACGAGTATAGTTGGTGCTCTTGGTATACTGTGATAGGGCATTTGCACAGCCTAAGAAAAATGTGGAAAGGGTTTACATCCCTAAAAAGCTTTGCTACATGAAGAGACTGTGTTCGCAGTACAATTTGTTTATAGTGAACTGCAGGGAGCTGAGCTCTAGTTCTTGGAATAAAACAGGGGATTTGTGAAATCCCCTCACCTTTGACTATCATATCCAAAACATTCCCTATGTCATTTACAGACACTGTATTCAACAAGGCAGAAGCAGAAATGTTTGCTGATTCTCACTACTTCAGCTTCAGCAATGCCAAATACAGAAGGTGAAACTGCTTAACTGAAATTACGAATTCCATGCCAAAAAGCTCAACATAATTTGGAATCTGTTGTCTGCTTCACTTGTCAGGTCAAGTGAATTAGTTCTGGGAAATGCTGTTGGATGGATATAAGAAGCAGTGTTTAAGTGTTCAGCCTATTATGTCATCTCAACTCTCATCAACTCTCCACCCAAATGTGAATACTGAATACTTCACTGTATTTTCAGTTCTTTTCCGCTTCTGTAACACTTTAAACAAAAATAATGTCTCTCTTGTTAAAGAAATCTTTGTGTGCCTTTTCTGTAGAAGGGTTCCAAATGCATTCAGAAATGTGTGTGTTACCCCTGTATAAAACCAAAACATAGACGTACAGAGGGAGGGGGAGCTTTGGAGGACTGTTTGGGGGGTATGTTTTTAGTTTTTAGAGTGTACCATGTGCCTTAGCAGTGTTAGGCTGTGTTGGAAAGCAAGCTTTTGAATGAAATTACACAATTTATTTTAATAAAGTACAAAAACTTTATCCCATTGTAATAACATATTTCTGTGTATCACTGCCAACCCCTGCCCAGACACTGGAGGTAAAAGCCATGCAGGATTTTATTTAATTGTTTGCCTGGAGTATCAGATCGATAATGTTTGTAGAATTGTTGGCTTACCCCTTATCCCGCAATTCTGTTGGTTCTTAAGGAATTGCTGTACCTATGTACTCTTATTTGCAAGTTCCTTGGCCAATAGTTTGTAATAACAATGTAGAGATTAAATCTTCCCTTAATGGTTGATGTTAAGAAGACCAGGTCTAGATTTCAACAGTGGGTTGATATATCTTTACTTTGTTCAGTGGTGTTTTATCAAAGCCTAAATTTGCCTCATAAACTTAGAACAAATAAACCCGTGTGTAACTTCTAAAGCTTATTACCAAATGTAGTCAATTAAGTCACTATCAAACCAAGTGCCTCTAGTGTAATCCCTCCTCCCTGCTTTAAATTATTGGAAAGGAGAAAGAGACAGAATCACAGAGTAAGTTCTTTAAATCCTCTTTCTGCCGAAGTAGAGCGAAATTGCAAAGAGGGCTTTTGATGTTTTATCCTGTATCATAAATTGCTCTACTTGTTTTTACCCCTGAAATTAGTATTTTAGGGACTGCTGTGTTCTTATTATTGCATCATTGTTTCTCGGAGGATTGTTTGAGTCTCTCTGAAGCAATAGGTGTCTTAATCTTTTCTGAATGTAATGTGAAGCTTTCTGGTCACACAGCATCTGTGCACTTAACTCCTCATAACTGTCAGTACTGAATAATGCTGTGGAGATGGAAGCTTTTCAGGGTGTTGTGAGAGAGAGCAGTGTGCTGTGGATGGAACTTTTCCTGTGTTCAGAAGTGTTTTCTTATGGAAGTGCAATTCTTGTTTTGTCTTGATATATCACTTTTGATATAATGATTAAACAATCTTCTTTAACTTTACATCTCCTTTTAGGTGTTTTCAGTAGGGGTAGATTTTGCCTTTTAAATTTACAGAACAATTAAAGTTGATTTTATTAATACATATAGACAGTAATTTATTTACTCTTGGAATGCACTTAGCTCTTGGGTACAATTTGTCTGTATTGTCTAGAGTTGTTATCAACATGATCTCAATTTTAATTAATTATATTGTATTGTATACAAGATACTCAGTTTTCAAATCTTTTAAATTGTTATGGGTTTTTCATACCTTTGTTATTGTAATAGCTTTTTTATGGCAGATACCAAAGCAACAGTGTCACATAACCCTGCACCTTTTTATCATTGTATTGTTGGGGTTTTTTTGCTTCTTTTTTTTTTTTTTTTTTCCAGTTAGTAGTACATACATACACTTTCTTTCAGAGCTTGGGCCTATCTGGATATTTAAGCTCCCCCACTGATTTAAGAGAAATACAAGGCACAGCGTGACAGAAATAAGATTTTCTGTTAAAATAGCAGACTCCCAACTTGTTTCTGTGGTTTCTTTAGTAGTAACCCTTGTGTCATAATGTAATAATGTCAAATATTTCCTGATACTGCTGCATTCTGTTTACCTTTCTATTACCTGTCTTAGAATATCCTTGAGGAGTGAGTCGTTCTAGCCTCTGAAGGAATCAATGTCAGTAACTAAGTATCTATCATATAATTATTCTGCGACTGGGTTTCAGAGCAATAATCCTTCAGGTTGGAAGAGACCTTGGGATGTCTACAGCCTTCTGCTCAAAGTAGGTTGAGTCCAGAATTTCAAAGTAAACTCTGACCTTTCTCTAAACTTTGACTGGTTAAGTCTTGACAACTTCCAAGAGCAGAGACTGCACAAACTCTTTGGGTAACCTGTTGTAGTGGTTTAATGCAGGCTGGATGCCAGGAGCCCACCACAGCCACTCTCTCACTCCCCCTTGCCCAGCCATAGAGGAGAGAGAATATAAGAAGAGGTTCCATTAGTTGAGATAAGGACTACAACAGATTCTTTGCTAATCACCGTCACAGGCAAAACAAGACTCCATGTGGGAATAATGGTTAAATTTATTACTAACAAGATCAGAGTTTGAGAGTGAGAGATAATAAGAGGCACCTTTTACCCCACACCCCCCTCCTTCTTACATCCAACCTCCTCTCCTGCAGTGGTCCAGGGAAAAGGTGAGGTGGAGGAGGGGGTTGTTATGGTCAGCTGCTGTTTTCAGCCACTGCTTGGGGAGAAGAGTCTTTCCAGCCACACTCCATGGGATCCTATGCCACGGGAGACAGCTCTTCACNACAAGTCCTACCAGGAGAATCCTGCTCCAGTGTGGGCTCCACTTTCCCATGGGCTACAGTCCCCTTGCCAGGACCCTGCTCCAACATGGGCCTCCCGTGGGCTACAGCCTTCCCCCACCATCCACCTGCTCCAGTGTGGGCTCCTCCACGGGCTACAGGTGGATCTCTGCACTCCATGGGCTGCAGGGGCACAGCTGCTTCACCATGGTCTTCCCCATGGGCTGCAGCTGGATCTCAGCTCCGGCACCAGGAGCATCTCCTCCCCCTCCTTCTGCACTGACCTTGGTGTCTGCGTTGTTGTTCACAAGTTCTCACTCTGGTCCTCTCCAGCAGCCATCTTCATCTCCTTCTAACTTTTTTTTTCTTTCCTTCTTAAATATGTTATCACAGAGGCATTCCTTCTACTGCTGATTGGCCTGGCCTTGGTCAGCAGTGGGCCCAGCCTGGAGCTGGCTGGCATTGGCTCTGCTGGGCATGGGGAAACTTCCAGGAGCTTCTCGAAGAAGTCTCCCCCTCAGCCCCCCCCCACCCGCTGCTACCAAAACATGGCACCAGAGAAACCAATGCACCTGTTCCATGGCTTGAGTGACCTTGGTATGGAAATTGCTCTTGTATGCATCTGTGCTGTCTCTCAACAGATCCTCTCCCAGTTGATAACAGCTGTCAAGCGTGGCCTTTCCCATGCCTGTCTGTGAAGGGTCTGTCTCTGTTGAAGGGCTACTCTTAGATCCCTCCGAAGCCACCTCTTTCCCAGGCTGCCCTCCTGGCAGAGCTCCAGCCCCAAACCATATATTGATGGCCTTCTGGTGAACATGACTTACTTTTCTGCTGCCTGTCTTGTGTTAGAAAGCCAAAAACTGGACAGCTGGACACAGATTTCTACATGTGATCTGCTAAGTGTTGCCTTTCTTACTTTTCTCAGCTGTGCCCTTGCCCTTGCAGCCCTCTGTGCTGTCAGCTTTCATTGGGGCATGCTGCTGACATGGAACAGGGTGTCAGATCCTCTTCCATAAGAGCTGCCCCCTAGCCAGTCGGCTCCCACACTGTGTCATGTCAAGTAACTTACTCCATCCCAGCTGCAAGACTGGTTTTTAATCATTCAGATGGTCATTTTTGAAAGAAGGAAAAAAACCCTCAAGTTCTCTTAGATCAAAACAAGTGGGACATGAATTTTCTTCCTTACAGTCCCAAGCATTGTAATTTCTTTTTTCAAGTAGTATGAGAAAATTAGTTTAGTAATAGCTTGAAAAAAAAATCTGCTTTTGAAAAGCTCAGAAACCACTTTTTTGTGTTTTGTTATCTGTGTAACTGATCTTGTTGAGTATGCTTAGAAACTGTTCACATTACATGAATTAATTGGGATTAGTGTAAGATGCACAAAATTTTTTTGATTTTAGACAGACAAGAGGTTTGATCTCTAGAAAATGCAGACTCAAATGACACATTTGATTCACCTCGAATATGACCGTCCAACTATATTTATGTTGGATGGTCAAAATACAGTTCTCCAAAGGTGTAAAAATACAGATCTACAGTGTGTCATCTTCCAGTAGCAAAAATTAATTTTCTGTTTATTTATGTGAATCTAGAGCCCACTGTCCTATACACAAGAAGAACTGAATGGAGATTGTTTCCTTCCTTTTGGCACCAAAGGAATTCCAGCCCACATTTGGCTCAAAACTTTTTACTCCCACACCTCTGAGAGATTTTGCTCTGTTAGTGTTTTTCAGGGAGCAAGATGGCATATAAACCTACCAGTTTTAACTACATTTAATGATCCTATATACTAAGGTACAAAATACTTTCTTTTAAGAGTTTTTATTAATGTATATATGACAGGTTAAGTGTTAAACTATTGGTATGTGTAGGTAAAAATCCTCTTCTACACAACTGTAGGTTTTCCATATACATACTATCGTATAAATAGACCTTATTTTTCTTTGGTTATCCATACCTTTCTCTTCGAGATGAACACCCCATCCATGCAGAGCAAATGAAATATGTCAGTATCCTGAAGGTGAGGGTGAAGTAGTTCATCAGTGAACAGCAAAGATCAAAGAACAAAGTTGCCTGTGCTTTTAGAATTTGTGCTTTTCATGTAGATGTGCTTTAAGTATTAGTCACTGTAGGTTTGCTTCCTGCTCAGTATAAGTGAAAGGGGAACAGAATGGCCTATGAAGAAAAGAAAATGAGTGACTGAATGTGAAACAACCAGAAATGTAAATTCAGTGTTGGAAGCCTCTTTTTATGGGGACTCCATCCTTAAGTTCTTGTTTAGAAAGTGTGAATTGAGTTCTACATAGGAAAAACTGTAATTTCAGAAACATGTTTCTGAAGTTCTTGTTTTTGATGTAGTAGCTGCTTTTGGGACGTTGTTGCATGTAACTGGAGAAGATACCGCATTACAGAAAACACGGTGAATAAATTAAGGTAGGATATTTCTTAAGGACCCTACAATAATGGCTTTCAACCTCAGTTTGTCAGGATATCGGGTGAATTGTGGCATGTGGATCTTTGTAGCAGCCTCTTGTAAGGGCAGGAATATAAGGCCATCAATGCCATAGGTGTATCTAGGTGTAGGTGATTGAAAGGATGGTTCCAGATGTTGCAGAAAGTGAGATGAATGAGAATTCAGCTATGAAAGAGAGGTGGCTTCAATACACTCTCTCCCACCCCACCTGAAATTTTACACTATTAGACTGTAATTGCATGTAGACTTCTAAATTATTATTAATCGAGAATAAAATGGTTTGAGAATATTTATTCCCAAACCAAGCTATACAAGTTCTTGTTTTGATTTGGTTCCTAAATGGGTCCATCCTGTTGTGAGCCCTTTCAGCTTTGGTGTAGTAGCTTACACTAAGGCATAACTGATCCTTCTTTTCTTGGAGGTAAATTTCTCCAGCATATTTGAGAAGTATTTGACTGAACTTGGCTCTGCTGTTACTGTGTCAAGTTGATGTATTTGCCCACTTAATTTTGTTGGAAATTAATCTGCTGGAGGTGCAGATGAATGTAAATCTGGGCAGCCAGGTCCTGTTCATCTGCAAAAAAAAAAAAATAAAAAAAAAAAAATCACCAAACAAAACTAAAGCTATTACATAAGACTTTTTCTTGATTTGGTTAGAGGAGATAACAGTTTTCACAATTCAGAATATTCTTTTACTCTATTTCTGAGAAATTTCTAGCTTTCTTTTGCTGTAGTCACTGCCATATCGCATCTTTGCCATTGCTTCTTCACTTGTTTTGTTTAATTAAAACACCATGCAAATATCCTCTTGTAATGTTACTGCAACCTTGCATACACACTTTTTACTCTTGTAGTGTCTCCTTTTGCCTGACCTTAAGCTGGATGATTCATCGTTGCCTAAAGGCCTCATCTCACTGGACAGCGCTGCCCTCCCTCGTGTGAACGATGGATGTTTGTTGGGCTCCAAATTGTTATTTCTCCAATAAAGGAGCAATTGTGTCTTAACCTGACTCCATGAATGCTGTTCAAGTGTGGTTTTGTGATTGTTGAGGTTTTGCTCTGATTTTTTTGTTTGTTTGTTCTCCCCATCCCTTCCCATTTTAGCCTGTTATGCACAGGAGTAGGTCCCTGGAAGCAGCATGTGCTGTGTCTGCCTCAAATTCCATTTTAACTTACCTGTATTTTTATGTAGCAACCAACTGTTCAGAGGCTGGATAGTAGAAGGTGTGTAGGATTATCTTATTACTGTCAAGATGTCAGTCTGTCCTCAAGCTTCCCTCAACTTGTATAATCCTCTGTCACTGCTCTGTTAACTTTTTGAGTCTGGCTTTCATTTATTGAAGTGTGTAGAATATGGTATATCCTGTACTTGATGAGGACTCATGTATGTTACTGCTGTAAAACTAATAATAGGTGCAGACCTCATCTAACTTCTGCTCAGAAGACCAAGGATGTGTTTAAGAACTGTTAATTTAGCTCCCAGTGATATGCCTAAGCAGTGAGCAGGAGGAGTACCAGCTTTCTGGTAACATTTACCTGAACTGTGAGATTTGTAGTGCAGAAATACAAATGGGGAAAAAGTAATGATGGAATTAAAACAGCCTAATATGCTGTAATAAGGTGGAGTAAGGCTCCAAATTAACAAATTATAACCCTGTTTTAAATCAGGATGCAGTAATCAAACCATGATGTCAGGTTAGTTTTGCTTTCATTATTTCTTGAGGTCTGTTCAGGCGATAAATTTACACCATGAATGATAGTTGGAGTCAGGTAGAAAAACTAAGCCCCACTGTGGTGGTTTAAGACCACTGTTTTTCTGTAGGGGCGCACTCAACAGTGACGAGAAGACTAAATCAGAATTTGAACAACAGGGAAAACAGTTTATTCGTGTAGGGCTCAACCAGGAACAGAATATGGGAACTCCAGACTTAAGACAAAAGTTTCATCCGACAAAGCCACGCAAAAAGGGAAAGGGAAAGAAAAGGGAAATAAGCAAACTGCTTTTCAAAGGCCAGGCAGGCTGGCCAAGAAAAAGCAGGGAAAAGGAAAGCCACTTCTCTCTGACTCTGCCTCCGATGGTAGTCGCTCCCAGCCCTTGAAGTCTCTGCAAAACACAAAAAGTGAAAAGCACCCCCCTCAACCCAGGGACACTACTTGGGGAATCTTTCTGCTTGCAATTGTGTTGGCTTGGCTCTGGTGCCGATGGAGGTGGGCAGAGTCAAGCCGCAGGGCCTGGAAGCCAGGAGGAGAGGGGCCGTGCTGCTGCTCCCCAGCTCGCAGGAAGCCAAAGAGAGGGAGGGCTTCCGTTTCCAGGCTTTTTAAGCCCTCCAAGTCCCACACGATTCTCGCTGTCTTCTTCCTGGCTTCGACCTCTTCTCACTGGCCAGCGGTCTGGGCTCCACCCCTCTTTCAAAATCTTTGGTTCCAGCAAAATGGTGGCTCCCTCCAAAAACCGCGAGTTTGCTGCTTGCAGGTGCCATGTTTTCACCCGCCGCGGGTCGGCTGCAGCACCCCTGGGTGACTACCGTCCCTCTGTGTGGCCACTGCCAGCAAGGAACGACCAGCGGGCATCCGTGCCGGGGTATGCAACCCCCAGCAGCTGCCCCCGCCACCACCAGAGCCCACTGCAGGCACTAGGGATCAGGGCTGGCCGCCACCTGAGGGGGAACAGGGAGCGGCACCACTTGTGCCAGCTCTGCGCTGCGACGGTCTGCTCCTGCTCCTTCCCCTGGCACTGTGACCGCGCCTGGGCACAACCATGCTGGCGAGAGAGCCCGGCCAATGCTTCCTGCCTGCCAAGAGCCGGGGAAAGCCGCCGGACCCCGCTGTCGGGGGAGGGAAGGCGTTCACAGCGGCAGCTGCTGCCAGCGGCACCACTTCTGTCTCTTCCCGGCGCCATGACCACTTGCCGGCAGCCACTGCCACTGCTGGCGATCCGTATCTCCGCCGCCGCAAAGCATCCTGCATCTCTGCCACCGCGCCGAGCTCCTGGTGTGTCCCTGCTAAGAAACTGTGGGGAGACGGCTGGGGCGACCCTGCCTTCGCCTCTCCCGAGCAGGAGAGAGAGACCGGGCAGGAACATGGGGCTGCCTCAGCCCCCTCACTCCAGCCCGGGGGCAAGGGGGTGAAGAGCCTGAGCTTTCTTTTTAAGGGAGAAGAAAACCCCAGGGTTTACAAAAGAACGGGAAGCCAGCGAACAGTTTAAAACAAAATGCCCTTTTTCCTCCCCCTCCCCCAGGACCCTCCCTCCAGAAACCCCAGCACCCCCCTCCCAAAACCCCAACACCCATGAAGCCTAAGAAACTGTCTAAAGCTTTTTAAGCTTGGTCTCCTGTTGGTGAGACTGTGAAAGGCCTTCTGTAAGTATTTTCCTCTTTTTTGATTTTTCTTCTTACAGGAAAAGAGGGTTTAAAATCTCCATTTTGCTTATGTGGTAACATATCTTTTGAAATTTCTTAGACCATATTAAAAACACTTAGTCTAAATCATGCATGTTGTGGATCATGGCTTTTGGGACAGCTCCAGATAGAATAACACTAAAAGTATCCCTGGGCTTAGCCAAGCTTTAGCAAACTTGCTCGACTCTCGTGTTTCTTACCATGTTTCCCAGGCAAAACAAAGGCATGGGGTCTATAGTGTGCTCTGCAGCAAAGACATGACAGGATTTTGGTTTCATTACTTTCAATATCAATTGTTTTATAGAATGTAAGTATCATCACACTTGTGGAAGCCATGTTTATTCGAAGTGGAATGAAGCCTTTTCTTAATAGGATAGTTAACAATAGAGTAATTTACCTTGGGAGCCAGAAGTAACACTTGAAACACTAACTGCTTTTTTGTATCACTTCACAAGGGAAGCCTTAGGTAAATTCTCTGGTTTGTGTTATTTTGGTGTTTACAGTGGTGGTTTAGGGGTCACTGTGAGCCAGTGTAAACTCTGTGCCAGTAGATGAGAGTTCTGCCTGTCTGTGCTGTAGCCTTTACCTTTACTGAAAGTTTTGGGACTTCATTTCCAGAGATATCTGAAGTCATCTTAATTTCGAAATTCACCCATTTAATAAAGTTGGTTACGTTCTGTAACAGCTTTGGTGATCTTCCCAGGAGTTTATTTCTTTATTGCATTTGACAAGATAAAAGTTGGTTCTTTATCTTTGGCAGCATAAAAGATAGTGGTTCTTATACTGAAACAGCTTTTTACACAGTCTCATTGTTACTTTTGGCAGGGCCAAACCGGTAAATCTACCAAAACAAAGAAGAAAAAGACTTTAAGCAAGAAAAAGACTCTATTGTGTTCAGCAAGGAGTAGGATTTGACTTTCAGATACCTCATTAGGGGCTTAAACAGAAAAGTTAGAAGTTATCTGTTCAGTATTTCAGTCTTGATGGACACATTTTTAAACCTAAACTAGTTAGTGTGGTGAATGAAAACAGGACCAATGTGACCCAAGAATTACTGAGGTGACATTTTGAGCTCCTGGCTTAGAAAACTGATCCTTTGAAATTGAATTAAGTGTGATAGGAATGAAAACAGTGAAGCCTCAACTCCTGCAAATTTCTTATTTTTAGGAGAGAGTTGGGGGAGCTGCTATAGAGCCAAACATAAATCAGCTGTAATATATTGCATTGTGTGTCGAAAGTTAGAACTTTGGTTTTTGATATCAAGAAAATGGAGGTGATTTCTTTTATGCAAGTATGGGCTGCTCAAATGTTCAGAGCAACAAAGGCAGGGCAGTTCTCTTTCTGTATTAAAGAGTACTATTTTTCCCTGTCTGCTGCAAACGTGTGCAGTTCACATCCTAAAAACAAAATTTGGGTTCCCTCTCCACTTGGCAGAAGCTCAAAACATTTGTTGCAAAATACTTGACATGTACAGGGATTGGCAGTGAATTGGGTTTTGGGGTGTGTTTTAGATCATAAAAATATGCCATGATTTTTACAGAAATATGTGCTGGTTGCTTAAAACATGCTTTCCAACATTTTCAAATATTTACAGTTAGTGTTGAAAAAGATATTGGTTACAGCTTAATTGTCCTCACTGGCCTAAAAATGCCCCACAGTGTGTAGGTGATGCCTGTTTGATGCCAGCCTTGATTCCTTTTCTTCCTGGCAGTACTGGAGCTTCTGCTCTTGTCCTGCATGGTAACAAATGTTTGTTACCAAGCCAGGACAGCTGATCCAAGTCGTGAGGCAGCATTCCCCTTGCCACTGTGCCAGCATATACTGGTCTGTTAAGGTATGTTGCAAAGTCCTTTTGTGACTTTTTCCAGGACCAATGTACAATTTTAACGGTTCCTTCCTTTTTAAGAAAGTGAAAAATAACTTGGAATATATTTTATTTGGGATTTTTTTAATTCTTCTTTCCTGCTGCTTTTCCTGTGCTTTCTAATTCTTTCCCATGTATTTGTGTACAGACATTGTTTTGTTGTTGTACTGCATGTTTTCTGGGTATAGTTTTGGAATAGTGACAAGCACCCGATACTAAGAGACTCATTCGCTTTTTAAATTCTTTTTTGTGTTTACCAAAATTTGTCTTTTTTTTTTTTTTTTTTTTTTTTGTTTNTTTTTTTTTTTCCTTGTGATCTTATATGTTGTGGTTGATGAAATCAAACTAAGGT
Organism: Serilophus lunatus; assembly: GCA_013399895.1. Taxonomy (NCBI): domain Eukaryota; kingdom Metazoa; phylum Chordata; class Aves; order Passeriformes; family Eurylaimidae; genus Serilophus; species Serilophus lunatus. The sequence continues at coordinate 304,227 of VXBA01003875.1, forward strand.
AGAGTAGGATAAATTACAGAAGCGTACGTGCTTATCAGTGTGGCTTGTACCTTGAAAAAAAAAAAAAGAGTCTTGTCTTAGTAGAAAACTGTTTCCTTTGTCCCTAATTTCTAAAATTACTCATTCCTAAAATGCCTTAACTACTAGTATTATTTTAAAAAATACGTGGAAGTGCACTATTACTGCACTAAATTTTCTGTGTTTGTATTCTACACTCCATGTAGCAAGGACATGACACTGTCTCTTGACCCAAGATATGGACATTGAGCTGATGCTTTTTGGTTGCTCTTCTTGTGCTGAAGTTTCCGTGGGCAGTTGAAGGGTGTGATACGTGCTGTTACCAGAAGTGGTGCTCCTGAAGTATTAAATGCACAATTGTTTTAAAAATGTGGTCAGTGGACAGGTCTGGAGTCACCATGTTTTCTTCCTCATTTTTCATCTCTGGGAGCTCAAATTGAGCATTATTGAAAAGCCATCGTGCCTCTAGTCTACACCTGGGAGGGCGGTGTTTAGCAGCTGGAAGTTCAGTTTGTTTTAAATTGGTTAAAGGAAAGAGAAAGTGCATTAATGGCCTTTCCTACTTGAGTTGGTTCATTTGTGCATGTGTGAGATGTTTTTTTAGTTTTACCAAGTCAGTTGCAATAGCCACAGTCTGCAGTTACTTACAGATGAGAAATAAAAACATTTCATCCTATTGCTGAAGCACCTTCAGTCCGATAGAAGCCTTAAGTGATGGACTCAGTCACCTCAGGTGCTGGTAACAAAATTGAAAAGGTGGTCCAAGGCCTGGTTTGTAATTTTTGAATTTCCAGCATTTGTTTTAATAAACAAAGGAAGTAATTTGTGTTAGTGGTGAATTGGTAAATCATGTAAGATTGGCTTTAGCACAGGGTGTTGTTGCCTACCTTGAAGATTTTATTCCAAGTGTGTATTTAGTGACAAAGGTAGTGCTATAAGAGATTAAAATGCTGAACACTTATTTTTATAGAAATGGGCCCTTATAATCACTTAAATTTTCTGCTTTAACTCTTTGTGAAAATGACAACAAAAAAAAAATCATTCTTTGCAGAGCCTCCATAGAAGCAGCATAGGTAAATGGAGGAGCTTGTGTGGTCTGTAGACAATTTGAGAAGTCAGAATTAATTAAATATCCAAGCATAGGTGTCTGCAGGAAGAGACCCTGTTCCCAAGGTGATGCTGCAAATGAATGGTGCGTGTGGGAACATAGGCAGAAGGTTTCACAATAGTGTTTGCTTATGCTGAGCAGATGAGCATCTTTGCTGATCTCTTTGGGACTCCAGAGTCCCTGGGGACTTGTTTTGAATGTCCACCACTCCAGCTATGTCATCATTATTGTGCTGTTACTATTTCTCAGGTATGAGTGTGATTTTTAGCATTGCTCCAAGCTTCACTCAGCGTTCATTTGGGAGAGCTTCTCTTCTAATCCCCCTGGAAGTTACTACGATTCTCTCCTCAGTTTTAATGGAGGAGAGAACATTATTTAAAACTACAATATACATTCAGTATTGTACCTGTGGGGAACTGAGATGGTGTTTTTCACATAAGAGATGTGAATGCTGTGGTTTTTTTTGAAGACAGAATCATAAAGCAACAAGAGAGATGTTATGCCAGATGATACAGCCAGTAAAAGCTTTTGCTGCAGATTTTGTAGATCTGGAGTAAGATTTTATGAAATATACTGAAGGCTCTGTAGTGAAACTTACTGAAATGTCTGAAAATGATTGGGCAAGCTCTGTGTTTATCACAAACCAAATTAAAAAAGGAAAAATATTCAGTTCTAAGCCCTTAGTGAGCCTGGCTGAAGTAGTATCCTGTCCCCCACTTTTAACATCTGCTGTTTTAAAAGTCAGTGGCTTTGTTTAAAGGATACTGCCTGAAATCAGACTTGTTTTGAATGAGCCTTTAGACTTTATTATGTGTGTGCTGTATGCCTTGGAGCTTTACTTGGTAAAAAAATTGTTTCATGATCAAACTACCCAAAACCTTCGCTGACAGTGATGGATTTTGAGGCTCTTCAGGTTTAATTTTTTTATGACTGCTTTCTTGTTTTGAAGACCATTTGCTATGATCTGAGGAGCAGATCAAGTGATTTTATTCTTGTTATTATCAGGCATTTTTAAAACAAGCAACAGGCTGTGCTGCTACCTGTCCACTTGGTTCTAGTTCTGAATTTGTTTGGCCTATTGGAATTATTTTTCATTTCTGGGGAAAAACAATTCTTCTGCTGTAATGGGTTAACCTTGGCTGGTCGCCAGGTGCCCACAGTCGCTTTAACCCCCCTTTTTTCCCCCCAAAAGTCAGGCAGGGGAAAAGAATGAGATGGCAAACGGTGGGTTGAGATAAGCCAGTTTACTAAAGCAAAAATGAAAGCAAAGCAAAGCGAAGCCCACACAAAAGCAAAGCGCTAATCTAATCTCTACTTCCCATCCGCGACAATGACCGGCCACATCCAGAGAAGTGGGGCTTCAACGCGTGTAGTGGTTCTCTTGGTGAGCCACCATGGGAGACTGTGGTGATGATATAGGGAAATATGCCACCCTGGGTGGCAGGGTGTATGGAAGGATTTGGGCAGGTTCCTAGGGCGGCTGACACCTCCCATTAGCTGGGAATTCACACCTCAACAGGTTTTCAACCCTAATGAACTGACATGCCATCTGATGGAAGGGTGCCTTACCTACCCCAATGCAACCCAGCAGCTTCTTGCCCTGTACTGGGGCCTGGCCTGTGCCTACCGAGCAGTGGTTGAATACTCTCAGAAGACTATGGTGGAGGCAGGGAGCCAAACTGCTTTGGAGGACACTAAGGCTGAAATGGGGACTCAGACCATGACATCTACAGTAATTGCCCCAGTAGTGAAAAGAAAAAAATGGACAAGAGAAGCTGCAGGTCCGTGTCACTGATTAATAAGGGAGGAAGAAGAAGGTGAAGAGGGAGAAGAAAGAGAAGAGGGGGCAGATGGGAAAGGCGGTCCTTCATCAAAGAAATTGGAAGGAATCCGACAAATCAAGCAAGAAACTGAAGTTACCTGATCCCTGACTTCATCAGAACTCCAAGACCTGGGGAAGGATTACAGTCATCAACCAGGTGAGCGGATTCCTACCTGGCTGCTTCGATGCTGGGATAATGGGGCTGATAGCCAGCAACTGGAAGGTCACAAAGCCCAACAGTTAGGATCCCTCGCTAAAGATCGTGAAATTGAAAAGGGAATTGGGAAAGAAAGAACAATTTGCACTCTGTGGAGATGGCTCCTTACAAGCGTGAGGGAAAGGTATCCATTTAAGGAAGATCTAATGAGCTCTCCAGGAAGGTGCAGAATTTTGAGCTTTTATGTTTGTACTTCTGGAACAGATTTCTGTTTTTTGGATTTCTTGTGGAATTTGTGAAGGTATCTTATCCTTTTCTTTATCGTATTTGCATACTCTGTCTTTTCTAGCTGCCTGGTAAAGTAATAAGCACGTGCTTTTTTTCTTCCTCATCAAAATTGTTAGTAAAAAGACTCAATCCCAACAGTAATCATATGAAAGCCTAGTTGTGCATTTTCCTTCATTATTAAAACACAAATATTAGTAAATTTGTCATTGTTTAAAATTCAGCTGTTAAGTTCTTGTGATTTTTGGAAATAGCAACCAATGAAAACTGATTACAGATTTTGCTTATGATCCAGAACAGGATCAAGAAAATTGCTATCATTGTAAAGATACCTCAGATGGCCTTAGAAGTGGACTTTTCTAGTTCTTATATTTTGATGCAAAGACTTGATTAGTGGCACAATATCCATGAATGTTTCATGAATGTATATTATCACTGAGGATTGGTGGGGCATGTTGTTTTTATTCTTGTATTTTGCTTTACATTGGGTTTGGTAGTCATAAAATCATTCTCCCCTGGACAAATAAGCAATATTGGGGAGGTGAAAAAAGGCTAGTGTAAGTTTAATGTTCAGCTTCTACATGGGATGTGTGTTTAATTAAAAACACTTATAGGTGTAGTATCAGCAAAAAAATCTCTGAAGCTAACTAACAGTATCTATGGAAGTAATCACTTTAGGATCCAGTATTTGCATCTTCAATCACTTTTTCCTGGGAGAGATGAAATTTACCCTCTTCATGCAAATGTGATTTCTGTTTTTAGGCCAAACTGATAGAGCAATATCAGCCTGCTGTTATATAGATATAGTATGTGTTATGTCCCATGCCTCAGATCCTAAAGATACCTGCTGTCCTGGCAAACCATCTCACTTCTATATGACAGAGGTTGATAATACTTCTTTCAGTGAAGATACTCTATAATAAGTTCTCGATGTTAAAAAAGTTTAAACTCAAAGCTGAAGGGATGACATTTGCTGTACTGGTAAGTATGTACTTGAAGGGTATGTAAGTGAAAACAGCTTTGTATCAATGTCTTGCAAAGTGGAACAGTATAAACTCTCCAACTAAAAATAAGATGTTGGAATTGTTGCTGTCCTCTTCCATCAGCTTATTAATTTGTGAAGCTATAAAGGATGTTTGCTTAAGCAGCATCTGACTGCTATTTCTGCTTGAGAACAGAACAAAAAGCTGAGCAAAGCTCTTGCCTGGAGAACAGGAGCGCTGCTCTGCAATGCTAAGTAAAGCATAGCATTTGATTTCTGACATAATTATTTAGTTGGGATTTGTGTTTATTTTTGGTACAGGTTATTAATGCTGCTTTAGCTCTTGCTGCCAGACCAAAAAGTCAAGTTGTGAAAAAGAACATGGAGATGTATAGAAGTACATGGGAGAATCACATCCATGTTCTTACTGAAGCTGTGGATGATATAACAAGTATCGATGATTTTCTTGCTGTATCAGGTAGGATAATTTTCAGAATCTGATTATTATGTACTTTGAGAACTTTTCATTGTTTTTTAATAGGAAACCAATAGAAGATTAGATTGTACAAGGTTTTGTGAAGCCATTGATTCTGTTTAAAATGTCCCCATACTGTGGATGTTTCTGCTTTTCACAAAGTTATTCAAACAGATCAGGTGCATGAAGTACAATGGATGTGACAGGGGGTATGTTTGTCCATCCTTACAGGTTCTTTTACCTTTTAAGTTTCAAAATCCTCTCTGCAGCTGTGAAAAGTCTCCTTCAAGAAAAGGAGTTGCACAATCCTTAAACAGGAGATTCTTGGGTTCCAGTTATTGTGGAATGCACAGGAGAATGCTCATGGAATTTTCTGTGTTCCAAATATTTGTCACTCAAAATCCAATTACAGATCTCTTCAGTGAAGAGACCCTTGATAGTCAACTATTTACTGAAACAGTGAGTGTCTTCAGCATTTAAACAAAAGATAATAAACAGTTGCTTCATTTCTTAGAGGTTCAAGATCCCAGTTCTGAAGTAGATTTTCTTCCTCAGAGAATTCTTTTTTGTTGAAAAGTATTCAACAAGAGCATTTCAGTTGCACAGGACCTGTTTTTCTGTGGTACTCCTGCTAATATTCACCTTCATATGCATACTCTAGAAATCTTTAATTGTGAAGCATTTGTAAATTTGTGTAATTCTACCTTTTTGACTTCTTTTAAAATAGAATAACATGAAAAGGAAGGAAAAATTTGTCATATCTTCATCATATGTGGTCATTTTGTGTTTCCTTATGGTTGGTGTGCTTTGTGCTTGCCCATTTCTCTCTGGCTATGTCCTTTGGGCTTAGTTTTATTAGGATTATTTGGTTTATGCAGGAGTGTGGAACATGAATAGTTCTGCAGATCTCAGTATCTGGAAACCATTGTAAGTAAAGTCAGACCTCAGTTCAAATTATGCTTTGCTCATTAAACATGAGGGTAAACCCTTGCCTAAAAGGAGACAGAGCTAGAGCAATGAATTATTTTAAATTATTTGGGCATCTCCAAAAATATCACCTTTACTGTGGTGGTTGGAAGCTGCTGGACTGCAGTCCCAGTAAATGAGTGTTGTTTTTTTCTTCTGATCAGGATGTGGTTATTCCAATACAAAAACCATAAGCAGAGATGCCTCTTCATTCCCTTTCTGAGTTTGCTGATGTGAGACACAGACTCTTCCTCAGGGCAGGGAAGTCCACTTTTCTTCACAGTGGTAAAATAGCTAGCAGGTGATTTAGGTTTGACAGTAGAAGAATTTACTGCAAATAGTGTAAGTTGATTATTTATTGAGTTACTCTCCTACAGATATTGCAGCATCTTAGTACAGGAAAACAACCTGAGGATTACTTTTTGCCCTGTGTAAGTTATTCCTTAGTAGAAACAGATTGAGAATCTTTCCCTTGCTTATAGTGTGAATCTTTCCTGTTGCTGTAAAACTGACATTTCTGCAGGTATTGCTAGAGCTGTTAATTAAGAGATGAAATAAGTCAAGACAGAATTTAATACATGAATCTCTTTAACTTTCTATGAAATCTCCTGAGTTTAAAAATTCTTTCAAATTTATTGAGCTAAATGTTTCTTTTAAACTATACAGCTGTGATTCATTTAAATGGTACATTTCAGATATTTTTTAAAAATTTCCTTGACTCTAAGAATAAAATTAGTCATTCCAATAATAATTGTGGAAAAAAAATCTGTCAGTGGGCAGCTGCTCATTTCAGAGAAGACTTCTGCCTTTTTGGTGTATTTTACATTGTTTTGTTGAATGCCTGACAGAATTTGACAGTAAGTAAAAGCAGGAACTGTAACTCAGCTAGCACTGATGTGTAGGCCTACATGTGCTGAGGTCCAGAAAAAGTAAACATTCATATATTTACTTTAAATTGTGTGTAGAACATCTTCTGTAAGCTTTGATAGAACCTTTTGGCACATGTTCATTTAATTTGTTTAAACTTCAAGTGTCATGCTTGTTCTTGGGTGATCTGTTAAGCAGATGTTTCCCTCTGGCAGTGTTAGCTCCTTGCTTTGGGAAAATTTTTCTTTTCATTATTAGCTCATGTCCAAAGAAGTAATGAGTGTAATTGTAAGGAACAGTGTAAGCCACTCTTGGTCTACTTTTCAAGGTATTGGCATCATTACTGTGTTCTGAGAGCGTAAAACGTTCAGGTATTGCACTGTCTACTAGAAAAGTTAAAAGTGTAATAGAAGATGGTATCTACATTTTTCAGAAATTATTTGGAAATTAGGAAAGAGAATCTGCATTGTGTATTTTGAGTCATGTTTGAGATAAAAGGAATACCAGAACAAATTTATAATGGTTCTGGGTTTTTTTCTACAGAAAATAGTTTTCTCCACCACATAACAACATAGGAGAAAAATGTTTTTTAAACAACTTCTTTCAAAGTGGATACTGAGTTGTCTTGGGCATGTCAGCTCTTCCCATTGGAGTTGGATGACTGAGTTTGCAGCCCTGACTAACTGTGCATCTTTCAGGTTGGCAGAGAAGTGCTTAGTCTTGTAGTGTTAAAATTGTACTCAAAACTATAGTTCACTTTTTTGTAAATACAGTAAACATACCTTCTCTATTAATTCTGGTGATTCACAACTCTAAATCATACAACAAAATTCCCTACTTTCAAGTTTATTTTAAATTGCGTCTTTGACTGATTGATAGGTCAGATTTTTCTACCAGATACATCATGTAAACCAGAAAATACATGTTCCCAACTTTTAAAAAGTTTGGAACATGTATTTTGTATGAACTTTTCACCTGAGCCTTGGAGGACAAGTAAGTCTATGAAATGGTCTTCTTACTAATACTTATTCTGAATTACTGATGATTGTTTTTTTTTTTTAAAGCTTATAAATGACATTTAATAATAATAAAAAAATATATATGGTAATAATGCTGTTCTTACTTTTTGAAGGGCACTGGTCTTTCCTTTTCAGAGTCACCTATCCTCTTGAAATGCCATTTTTTTTCTTTTTGGTTTTTGTTCTGTTCCTGCTGTTTATTTCTGTGTGGTACTGTGTTCAAAGAAGAACTAGAACTACAGAAGAAAAAAATGAAATCGGGTCTTTACAAATGAAAACGAGCACTGCTTGCAAACTGCTTAAGTAGAGCACTGGTCCTTATAAAGGAGAGCAAGAGTTAATGACTTGTATAAAAAAATGTCATTGCAATTATGAAACATTATAAGTGATGATACTATTGTTCATAGATTTGTTGCACCTCATAAGAACAGAGAATCAGTCTCAGCCTATCGGTTTTGGATAGTTAATTTATGCAAAGAAGAATGTGGGTATTAATCTTTACAACCCCCTGACATTAAGTTCAAAAATTGATGTCATCCGTTTATCATGAAGATGTGAAGTCTTCAGATTCATAAATTAAAATGTACTGTTGGCATTTGATGCAAGAATGGCCAGGAAACAAGTTCTGTTATGCTTGTAATTTCGTTTCTGTTGGTAAATCCTGTATTATCCTCAACTCTCTGCTTATAAACAGACTCCTTAGTGTCTCCTCCCTCTTACAGTTAGGCTAGAAACATAGTTGATGATGTGGTTTTTTTCTAATGTTGATTCTTCTGTGTTATTTTGATACCCTTTTATTCAAAATTGCCTTAATAGAGAATCTGAAATGTCAATATTTCCTTCCTTTTTATTAATGTCTTCTGCTCCTGATAATGGTGATTGATAATTGATAATTGCAATGACATGTTAATTGGAAGTTTTAAGTATTTTAATATTATCACATGTTAGAAAACCAGTAAGAGAAGACTTTGAGTTTTTTAGTCCAAGAGTTAAGTTTTACAAGGAATGTATAGGTAAGAAAAGCGTCAGAAGTGGGTTTATATATAAAAAATTCTCAGAACCTGTGATTTTTTTCCTTTCTTTTATTATCTTGAAGAGCTTGAATTCCAGACCCCTATGCTGCTTTTTTGTCCTATTCTCAATATCCTTGCCTAAACTATGATTATTTCATCTTCTGAGCTTCCTCTCCAGCCTTTCCTATGCTGTCTTGAGTTTTGGTCTCTGATATTTATAATATCTCTATGCTAAAATCCTTGTAACAGTAGCTTCTCTGATAAAAACTTTTCCTTGTTCATTTCTTTTCTCATCCTTCATCATGTGTGAACAATCTTCAGGTAGTGTATGCAAATAACATAGAGGCTCTTCTGTTGTGCAATGATGTCTCTGCTCTTTCATATACCTTCTTAAAATATAAATGGCCTACAGTGCATTTTGTCTCTTGTAATCTTATCAACACTTTGAATTTTTGTAAATTCTTTTTTAAGGTAAATGGGTAATAAGTCATTACATGCTGAGATTTTGTCTGCTGTCCAGTTTGTTGTTTCTCTACCAAAAATTCTGTTACTTGCCATTTACCTAATAGAGTGATAGTGTCTGCTTCAGGTAAGGGTTTGTTATCCTCTGAAACCTCTGAGCTTGTACAGCTAGTATTGCAATATCCTGATGGCATCAGTGTTTCTAATCTTAACAAAAAGATTTGACCTATTTATTAAATTCTTCCTTCTGATGTCTGTTTTGATGATGAATAGGCATTTTCACGTTAAAAATTGTGACGGGCATGAGCCTCTCTCTGTGTAAGGTGCCATTTATAATGTATAGTCATGATCACTATCCTAACATGGATAGATAGAAATAGTAGAACATTCAGAAATGCTGAAAGTTTTGAAAGTTGACTGGAAGAGAATCCCTACATTGTACAGGTACCTTTGAAAATTGCTACTCCAATGCTGTAGAAGTCTGTTCTTCCCTACTAATTCCTCTCCTATTACACTGTAAGTTTTAGGTACACTTAAAATTTATTTAATGCCAAATGCTGAAACTCAGGTTATATATCCGCTGTTGTAGCCTTTCAAAGTTTAGAAAGCATTTTATAATAAAAGTAACTTCTTATTTTATTCTCAAATCTCCTCAGTTCTCTAGTATTGCGTTTCCACTGAAAGCTTCCCTTTTCCTTCTTCTCCCACTCTAAAATCTTTTAATTTCCTTCCTTTGAAGATTACAATCCAAAACTTCTGGAATCCTTCTTCCTATTCTCATTAAAACCAATCAAAAAGCCTTCCTCAACATGCCAGTATGTGTGGGTAAGGCTGTAAAACTTCAGTGCTTTGTCTGCTGGTTTAGGGGAACCTCTTGCAAACTGTAGTAGTGTATGATAGCTCCATGTTTTTTGGGTTTGTTGGGGTATTTTTTATTTTGGCTTTTGGTGGTGTTTTTTTTTTTCGATGCACTTTATTCTGTTGTTGTTTTATTCAGTGATTTAGGAATGTATGTTGGTTTTCATCTTGTTGAACAGCTACACTAAGTCTGCGTTATGGAAGATTCCCATCTGAGGTTATTGCAGTTCAGGTTCTTTTAGAGGAAGAACTTTTTCTGCTTTACTAGTCACTTGTTTTTGGTGAAAATACATGGTTGTATTTAAATCAGATATGAAGTGTTGGATGCCATCTCAGATAATCAGTTTAGACTGTTATTTCACTGTCTTGGGGGTTTTGTTTTGCCTTTTGCCTCTGGAGTTCACCTCTTTCTCTTGGGCTTTTTTCTTCCATTTGTAAAAGTTGTCAGTGAGGAGAAATTGGTGCATTAGAGGAGCAAGTCTAGGGAGTGAAACCTTCCTTCCATTGCAGAAGAGCTTGCACAGAGACCACCCAGTAGTTTTGAAGGCGCATGATATCTCCTAGTAAATTGTTATATTGTAGGGAGAGTGAAGTCAGCTGGAACATTTCAAACTTTGCTACTTCAGATATTTGCAGTAACTTCGGTATTTTAGTATTCTATAACAAGTACTATTAATTCATCAAAGCCATGAATACAATGTTTAGGCTGTTCACTTTGAGTCGTGCAGTTACAGGAGTCATTGTGTGGTTGTGCGTTCCTATGTGTGGGATTAAATAACTCTGAAAGACTGGGTTTGCATGGCTGGGTAAAGATCCCCCATTCCTGTTTTAATTACTCTTAGTTCATTGCAGTGGAACTTTACCTATGACTGTTCTATAATATCCATCTGCTCAACTATGAAGCCAGGACTCAGCTTTGGTGAGATTGGTTTTCTGTTAAGTATGATTGCTTTTTTGTTAACCCCTGAAGGAAAACAAAGCAAGGATGTTTATGGAATACCAGATTTTTAAGCATCAGATCTTAAACCCCATAAAGTAAGTCCATTCCATATCAAATGTAATGAGTGAATATTTGTCTCCAGCTTGAAGCACTGTGTTGTGCCATGGTGCAGAATGAAGCTCACATATGGGGATGGCCTGCTCTCTATTGTTATAGCCAGATTAAGAAATTGTCCAAGATGTTCTTCCTTTTCCAAAGCCAGCAGAGAACAATGCAATGTTGGAACATGGATGTAATTCCTTAAACTCCACAGTAAGGTTTTATTTAAAAATCTTGTGCAAGTTGTACCTGTGTTTATATGTTTCTTACTTGCACAAAGACATTCCGCTTTGTTTTCCTATGTGGACACTTAAGCAGGAGTCACAAAATCTTGGGCCTGTTGGTTCTATTACCATGGAAAATTCACCTTGTTCCTTGTCCCTGATGGTTTCTGCTGCTGGGCAATGTGGGAGGCCTTTAGGCCTGGGTAAGAGGGTCTGTTGCTGGATGAGTCCTGAGGGTCAGTGGTGCCTCATAGGTCCTGGTTTTATTGCCCAATTCATGGGTAAGCAGTAGAAGCTGTTGCCCAGTGCCTCCTGTGTGCTTCTTGGTGAATGTGAATTGGATCACAGTGGATAGCCTTGGGGTTTTTCTGGAGAAGGTGAAGGCCACACTCTGGTTCCTGTTGAAGTGGTTTTTAAACTGCAATACTAGAATGTTTTCCATGTTCTAGAATGCAAAAGAGAGTCGAAAATTTCTTAAGAAATGCTTTTAGTTTATCAAAACATAAAACTCCCACCCAAACTCCAACAATTAAACATTACTTCTGGGTGAGAGAACATTCTGTTTACTGCTTACAAAGAAAAACACTGCAGTAATGCCTATTTACTAATACCATAATTTTCTTCTTCATGGATACTGAAATGCTCTTAGTCGAGACTCTGGGATTAAGAGATCTAAGATTCTCCCTAATGCTTGTTTGAAGAGCTAAGATCACCCTTCTTTTAACTTTGTAACATTGCTACATCTTTTATTGTATTAAAAAAACAGCACTTGATGAATAGCACTTCAATGTATCATAACACATGTAAGTATTTATAGAATTAAATTTTCGATTTTTATCAGGCTCATGTTTCAAATCACTTTGCCATCTTAATGACTGTAACTATCCAGTCTGGAGAGATGAAGTCAATAAACTGCAAAATACACTGTAAATACTTGAGCAAGGAGTAAGGGAATGTTGCAGATTTCTATCTTCCTTATCTCTCTTGATATAATTTGTTTTCCATCAATAGTTTAAAGTTCTGGTTCAGTTTATTACCACTTTTCCAGTCCATGTAGCATATTTACAGATGAACGCATCACAAAAATTGCCAATTACACATTCACCCTTAGTATGGCTATGGAGATTGGGGAAAAATCCAAGATGCTATTCAGAGACTTAAGATGAAAGTTAATGTTTTAGTGCTGTTTTTTTTGGCACCTGCAATAGCAAAATACCACGTCATGCTTTTTGTAAGAGAATAAACATAAGAAGCGAAGTGGAGATGTATGCACTTAGGGTGAAATGGTATTCAAACAGGAAGGTAGATTACGCAGTGTGGTGGTTTAAGACCACTGTTTTCACTAAGGGGCGCACTCAACGGTGACGAGAAGACTGAACAGAATTTAAACAACAGGGAAACAGTTTATTTGTCTGGAGCTCAACCAAAGAAAGCAAACAATTTAAGGGAACCCCGGACTTAACACAGAATTACACCTGACAAAGAACCATGCAAAAAGCGAAAAGGGAAAAAAGGGAATAAGGGAACTGCTTTTCCAAGGCCAGGCAGGCTGGCCAAAGAGAAGAAGGGGGAAGGGAAAGCCACTCCTCTTCTCTCTCTCTGTCTCCTTCTGATAGTAACTGCTCCCAGCCCTTGAAGTCTCTGCAAAGCACAAAAATGAAAAGCACCCCCCCCAATCCAGGGACGCTATTTGGGGAAACTTTCCACTTGTGATTGTGTTGGCTTGGCTCTGATGCCAATGGAGGTGGGCAGAGTCAAGCCACGGGGCCTGAAAGTCGGAGAAAGCGGGCTGTGCTGCTGCTCTCCAGCTCACCGGTAGCCAAAGAGGGCGAACTTCTGTTTCTTTGGGCTTTTAAGCTCTCCAAGTCCTGTGCGAATCTTGCTGTCTTCTTCCTGGCTTCACCTCTTCAGATTGGCTAGCGGTCTGGGCTCTACCCCTTCTTCCGAGATCTTCAGCTTGAGCAAAATGGCAGTTCCTGCCAAAATCGCAACCTGTCACTTTCTGGCACCATGGTTCTTACCAGCCACAGGCTGGCTGCCGCCTCTCCAGGGCACCCGCTGTCTGTGGGAACCCTCA
>VXBA01003875.1:318194-383614 GCA_013399895.1 Serilophus lunatus
TCAAGAATTTTTGGCCTGACATAATGTGCTCTAGGATAAACATGAATTCACTAAACTTGAAATGGTCAAGCTCCCTCTTTCTGGTTCTTACCTGGGTTGTAATAAAATGGCTTTGAATTTTTTGGATGTGTGTATCACTGAGCATGCAAAGTTTGCTTCCACTCGAATAGCTTTTTTGCAGTTTAATGGCTCACCTGGAAGTTCTGTCAAAATCAATTGTATGATTTTGCCCTTACTGGGAATAAAAGAAAGAGGAGGGAAAAGCAGAGGATAAGCTCTGTCTTCCATAACATTATAATTAATGTTACTTGAACAATTTAGAGATCTGTCTTGTGAAGAAGTAGAGGGTTTAGTCCTGCTGCTCACTAAAGTGGATATTTGTAGATGGAAGTAAGGACAAGAAGTATTTGAGGCATCTTAGATGTTACTTAATTGTCAGGTCTTCCCTGAGAAATCCTAGCAATATTTGCCCTTTAATTACTGTTGAGTTAGTGTGCTGCTAGTCTTTTCTTAATTAACGTCAGAAATTTCTATGCTTAATAATAGTAACTAATTTATAGCTCAATATGATATATATATTTAGGGCTGTTTTTTCACTCTATACATTTATTTGAGTTTATTGACATTGAAGTGGTCTGCTTTATTGACTGATCACTTGGTACTATGATAGTATCTTCAGTTCTTTGTTGTCACTTTGATTACTTGAAATGAGAAAAGACAAAAAAGATCCCTCCTTTGTTTTCAATACTTTCTTTTAATATTATCTCTGAAATTGTTGCATTACACTATTTCAGAGCCAATCCCTGTGAAAACACTGACTTCTGCAGCTAGGAAAACTATCTCCTTATTTCTACCCCTTGTTTTCTGTTTCATCAGAAGTAACACTGGTAAATCTGTCATCTTATCCCACACCATTTCAGATCTGTCCAGGAACAGCAGTTGAAAGCCTTTTGGAAATTCAATCTACAATTATCAAATTAATCACTTATATCACTTTGCTGGTGCCTCCAGTCTGTGATACACAGGTTTCTACTCTACAGAGCTGTTCAGGCTCTTCTTAATTATTTCATATTCCAAGCTCGCTCAATTCTGTTTTGCATAAAACTAGATACCAGTTTGCCCAGCAAAAATACCACACACAGATTTGTTTCCCAGATTCCCACAAAACACATCCAAAGTGATCATTATGATAATCAGTTTTCCCTACTCTGTTATAATGGTTAATGGAACTTGATATATACTACACATCACAATTAATAGTTCAAAACTCATTTTGAACTGCTTTAGAGGAATGTCTTATTCCTGGAAATTTGTAGATGCTCATGGTATCCATTTTGTTTTAATGGAAAATCTATCATTGTCTCCTGCTTCCCTTTACCCCAGAGGTAATGTATATTCCTCATACATGGATCTAGATGCAAATTGCTCTTGTAATACTGATGGCCTTAGGCTCAAGGGCAAACATTAAAATAGTGTTAGACTTCTTAGGTAATTGATGCATTCTCAGAGATGGTTTATTGAGGTGTGCTGTGTCCTAGCCACCAGATTTGACCTTAGGCTGATTTTGGGAAGCTGTTTTGTCAAGTGTTGTCTCATGAAAACCTGCTGTTTTCAAATAGTGTTTTCCAAGTCTACATTTTCTGTACCTGTTACTGGGGTTCTGGGAACAGAGGGGGTAAGAGCAAATGGTTTGTGTGTCGTCATTGGTAAGTGAGCAGGACTGAGGAGCTGGGTAGTGCAGTTCAGCAGTGGACGTTCATTTTGACACGTTCAGTTTCCATTCAGAAACTGAAGTTTCATATGGAATTCCTGCTCACTTTTTGCTGAATTTCAGTAAATTGTTGCTGAGACCTAGTTAGGTGTGAGATTTGTTTCTCATCACAAGCTTTGCAAATTACTGGCAGCATCTTCTTGAGTTTTAAAGGTTGGTGCATTTCGAATTCACTTTGTATGTGATCTGGCTGAATTGATGAATGGGTTTGATGCAGATTGGGATTAATTCTTTGTATTTATTCCCTATCAGCCTGGTTGCTAATGGCTTTTTGCAGCTGTGGCAAATGACTTTTAATGTTTTTGTACAACTTTGCAGGAACTGATTTGCTTGTTTTTCGTAATAAGACCTAATGGAAACATGCAGAAGTGTTTCAAAAAATGGTGTGAAAATAAACACGACCAAATGATAAGGGAAGATTTTGGTCAATGACACTTAAGAGTTTAAGGTCACAGTGCTACTGTGCTACACAATGCCAGACTCTGTTCCAAGGATAAGATACAGAATCTTTATCTGGGAGAGAAGGCTCAAGTTGTGTTGTAGTTCAGCAACTTCTGAGCATGCTTTTGTGGCCACCTAGGCTGGCTGTGTGCCTCATGTCAAATCCATGTGTTCTTTAAAAATGGAACTTGAGAAAGCAGACTTACATATGTGCACAAGATGAGCAAAAGCTGATTGTTGAATGTGATGTGTTCCCTTAAAGTCTCCTCTTTTGATCTTGATAACAAGCAGTAGGATATTAATGAGGGTAGTAATTCTTGATAATCCAAAGGCAGGCTACCCTTTGGAACCTCCAGCAGCTGGATAGGGTGTGGGCCTGTTTTCTAAAAAGCTGGGAATCTTTGGTGCATCATGGGAGAAGAAAAAAAAGTGTGAAATAAAAGAGGGTGCCTAATTGAATTTCTGGGATGCGCAAGTTCTGATTTATGTATCCAGTCTTCTCTGATCAGATACTTCCAATTTGGTCCCATAAATTTGGTCATGGTAGTGTAAAAAGTCTAAACCCAAACAAACAATCCCACAAACTTTAACTCCTCCAAAACCCAAAAAAGTAAAAAGCAGAACAGCAACTTCCTCCCTCTCCTACTAACCTCCAAAATTTTACCAGCTTAGATTTCAGTGAAAAACTCATCTTCGCCAGCAGCTTTCTCTCTGCAAGTGAGAGGTAACTATTTTCAACAGTGCACAACACAGTTTGCAGATGAATATCCACCAGGAAAACTGATGAATCTATCACAGCTTAGGTTGCCATTGATGTAGGGAGACTTGAGTTTCCCACCCCAAATTGTCTCTTGTCAATGCAATGTTCTCTGTTTTAATACTTGCCCTGTCTGTGGGTTGAATGTTGTCAAACAGCATTATTATTTGTTCATCATATGCTCACTGTACAGAGATAAAGCTGTTACAAGAGAATATTATCGTAAAGTCAATGTTTTCACCTGAACAATTACCTGACAGTGGCATATGACTATTATCTTTTGACAATATTTTATAGACATTAATAAAATGGTCACCATTTAACACAATCTGCTTTATTGCACACACTTTAAAACAGATAATGCAGAGTCACCAATTTTACATGAGCAATCTGACAAAAGAAAATAGGTGATGCATTTTCACGTTTGTTGATTCTCCCCCTCTCCCTACCTGAGGAAATAGAATCTTTTGGAAGTGACAAATGGACCAAATCTTCTGGCTGATGCAAAAACAGACATTGAGTATTCCCTAGTAATTACAAATTTCTTTGGATGCTGTTTGGTCCAAACTGGGAAGATTGGCAGCTCTTCATTTTATAGCATCTGCCCCTAAATTATGAACTAGGGTATCAGATATGTATTGATCTTTAAGATATGTGCTCTGTTCTATTTCCCTGTAATCTGGCTAGTTATTTCTCGTTTGAAAGATTTTCATTTCCAATGAGATAAGACTCTGTGTAATTCCTGGCATAAACTGGTATCTTTAGGTAATCTGTTACTCAGAAAACATTGCTTTTGCCATTTTAGACTTAAAGATTTATGATTCATCAAGGCCCTTCTGAGTTTATAAGAGATATTTTCATGGAGTTAGGTAATATTTTAGCTAGATTTGGATTTTGAATGCAGAATTTAGAAAGCAACAATAAATTTTCCATTTCCCAGCCACAGAGGGGCAGAAAACAAACTTATTTATGCCCTATTTAGGGCCAGCTCATATTTCACCTAAGGCAACAGAAATGCAGTTCTTCTCTTTTGGCAGAGCAAATGATATGGAAAATTGAGTCTTGACTTCCATAGCAGTGAGACTACAACATTTTTTTTTTTGTGACTTCTATCTGCTTTACTTTATTGGGTGTGTAAGCAACTCTGCATTCAAAATGGGCAAATGGGGCACAAAAGACCAAGCAAAAGCCTGTTTTTCATGCAACACAGCCTTCTGCTCATATGCTGAAGGAGAATCCTCCCCTGTAGTTAAGAATTCTCCTGCAGACAGTTCTAGCAGTCTGTTGAAAAGCAAGTAGGAATGAAGAAACAAATGAACAAATTGCCAAAAAATGTCTCTCCCCTTTTGTAGTTCATCTACTGGAAAAGCTTCTCAGAATTTTTACCCAAGGTTTAAGATAGTGAGTGAAAGGGAAAGTGTCTCCTATATTTTTTGTGAAGGAATGTTGTGAGGAGAATAATGAATGCTCTGGTTGTGCATTGCAGTGGAAGTGAAAGGAACAGGCCCAGACTGAGTATAAAGAAAATGGTTATCTCGTGTATTTTTTGAACTGGCAGCCATATACTAAGGAAAAATGTGACAGGATTTTCTAAGGCAAATAATTCTCCATTATCCAGTAGCTAAAGTGAAGACTGAAAAGTAATTATTACGTCTGAAATAACAAGCTGACAAGAAAAACCTGAGTTAAGGCTGATCGTGGCAAATGTTCTGAACAATTTTATGACAAAATCTGTGGAAGGCCTTGCTGATGCAGAAGCGTATTTCAGTAATTTGAGGAACCTGATATGTGAGCTTTAGCTCATACTCATTTTGGCTGAAAGTTCTTACTGTTTTTCCCCCTTCTATATCACAGAATCATACAATCATTCTTGGTAAGAAGGGATCTGAAAGTCTAGTCTATCCTGCTTCTCACAGCTGGGTCCGTGTTGTATTCAGACCAAGAACAACCTCTCTGAGGTTCTTTATTTTGGTGAATCCCACCCCTCCTGCCCCAGTTCTCAAGAGTTTCATTTTGACTGTTATCTCTCATTTGCCAGCCTCACACCTCAGTGGAGAAGTGAAAGTCTGCAGTCGATTAACTTGTTACTGCAGGGCTAAGGAGCTAAGGTTACCTGGGAATGTTCTTCTAGCATGCTGTGTTCACTAAAATTTGAATTCCTAAAAATCCTTGTACGAGGCAAGGCATGTAGGCTGATTGACTCATAGCTTCTTGGATCTTGGAAGCACTTGCTGTATTAGGTGTAAATATGTTTAAAATGTATTAGGTACTTTTTAGAGCAATTTAGGAAAGCAGATTAGCAAAACTGGGTGTACAAAGCAGGTCCATTTATGTATGGAAAGGAAGAGGGTGGCTATTCATCAATCCCCACATTTGTGATCAAATACAAGAGATTTTAGAATCATAGAATGGTCTGAGCTGGAAGGGCTCTTAAAACTCATCTAGTTCCAACCGCTCTGCCATGGATAGGGACATTGTCCACTAGATCAGGATGTACATGTACCATGAGAATTCTAGTATAAGTAACTTCACACTGAAGTATCAATCTCTCTGTAGCAGGTGAAACAGAAAAAGATTATTTTCTAGGCCATTATTGCCTTGTCTAGGCCAAGTGGCATTATTATCAGGGTCATATTAATGTTGAAGGGGTGTATCCCATTGTACTTCGAGAAGCTGATGTTGTTGTGTTTGTTAGGAAGGTAAATCACAATGTATTTTGGTTATAGCTACTTCGGTGCAGAGAATGCTCTTTCAGGAAAGAATGGTCAGTAACAGAATAATTACCTAGGTTATTAACATTGTAATTGCCTGGGCTCAGAGCTGAGACATGGCTAGTCTGACGAAAAGTTCCTAAGTGCATTCTGGAATTCGATAGCAGTAGAAAAGGGACGGAGTGGCACACATTGAAAACATGATTTGTGGTTATGGTGATTCCAAGGATTAAACAAGAATGCTCTGTTTTGTTTAGTTCCTTATTGTCTCCTCTTTCCTGTCCTGCTATCATTTCCAATTCGTTATTTTTCTCTTTTGGTCCTACAAAGTCAGGAGCATATTACAGAGTTTCGGAGACTATTATCTATATATCAGGTTGGCCTGTGTTCTTCCACAGGATACTTCCCTGTTTTTGGAGCTCTACAAACTTGGCTTCTGTAAAGCTTTAGGAAAGGAGGGAAACTGTGGGAGTGTAAGATTTTTCTCCTTTCATTTCCCTGAGATCCTGGAATACATCTGGATGCGGAATAGGGAAGCTGACAAGGCAGGAGCCTGTCTGTGGGCTGAATTTTGTGTGCAAGAAGTAGGGGGCAAGGATGGAAGCACAAGTAGTTAGCATCTTAAACCAACTGAATCTTATTGTAATCATGTTAAAATGAATGAGAGAAAAAAATTAAACTCTGGAAAGGATTAATATTGCTGTAAGATTATCACTCGTGCAGGGAGAGAAATTTTCTGTAATCTGAAACCCTCATCAGCCAGTTAAACTGATAATTTTGGGCTGCCGACTCTGTAATTAATAGACACATACTTTAAGAAATATTCTAGTTTTCAGAGAGTCTGTTTTGGTGATGAAGTGATAGGGGATTTTGAATGCATTTGGTTTTATTGTGAGGGTTGTTTGTTTCTCTTTTTTTAGCCACCTTGAGTTTAAATACTGATATTTTGGAATCAGTCATGCATATGTGAGTGAAAATGAACCTTAAGAGGCTGCCAGCTCATTCGATACTTGTTCATCCTAAGATAAAATCCAGCAGAAATGCACACTTCAGTCAATATTTTCTGGAAACAGAACTGAAGCCAGTGCTTCAGACTGTACATTGAAGTTTCTAAAACCATAAAGTATTGTGTCTCTTTCTCTCAAAAGTTATCTATAGAGACTTGCACAGATAATGATTGATCCGGAAGAACTTTGCTTAGGGGAGTGCTTTTATGCCATTCCCTCGCTCCTCTGCCCACAGTCATCTTCCATCCTTATTCTTCTGTTGTCTTCTAGCTTTTGTCTTGCAACCTTCAGCTCACTGTTTGAGATAGACATGATATTTCTGTGCTAATACCCCATGATACTGGATACTCTTAGATTTTATTTTTTTTTCCAGATTAGCCCACTGTTTCCTGGAATATTGGCACATTTTGAAGACATGCTCTTTCAGGAAAATCTGTCCTTGCAGCCCAGTACCATTAACAAAAGGCATACCTGTGAGCTCAGGAGGCTCCTCGTGTTTGTGTCTTCCCACATTTGATCTCTCTTGGCATCACAATTCCCCTTTCAGAGGGAGATTGTAGTGCAGCCGCACTGAAAAACTCTGCCACAAATATAATAATAATGTATAATGTCTGGCACCTGAAAACGACAGCTTTTGCACCCACTTGACTGCATCAATAAATTTGGTCTCCACAGGTGATTTGTTTGTCTCACCATGCTCATAATGAAGACTTTTTTTCTCTCTTACATCAAGTCCTAAGTTTTCTTTGCTTTTCTTGAGCACTCCTTGAGTTCCTCTTTCATAATTTTTTTCAGGAACTGAGGTGAGGCCTTAGCCTGTAACTTTCTGGATCCTTCCTTCCTTTTTCTAAACAGATATAACAGTAAATATTTATGCACTTTTTTTGTTATGTATCTAAAACTGGAGCATTTTGGGACCATTAATGCATTTGAATCAATACCAGATGATCTGGAACCCTGTTCAGCAATAGCAGTCAGAGTCTGAAACAGAATAGCAGCGTTGTCAGATGGGTTAGCAACAAACAATATTAGAAATTATCATCTAGTGTCTTAGTTTTGGCAGATAAAGTATATTTAGTTGATACAATCAGAGAAAGAAGGATATGTATTTTCCTTGTCCTGAGTAATTCTTCTCTATTTTCTATTAATTTAAAAATTCTTCTCTTGAAATTGCAAGGGATTTTGAACATTAAGTGATTACCAATGGTTTCAATTTTGAGTAGTGACTAAAACACTCTCACTTTTAGAATATATTAAAAGAGCTACAAGTGCCAAGAAAATCTATTTCATAGTATTACCCATGAAGATTTGGCCTTGAGAATTGTCTGAACTTCAGTGTGCAGCAAAAAGGTGGGAATTAAATGTAACTTTTTAATCTGAATACAGGAGGAGTGACAACAGGGAATTATATACTGGGACTTGCATTTTCCACTTAGTCATCTTGTTCTCTTAACTTTGGCACCACTTGTTAAATCTAAGTATGGATGTTATTAATAATTATTTGCTGTCAGACATTTTTGATCAATATGTTCTGAGTCTATGGGAATGTGTCTCTGCCATACTAGGTAGTACCATTATTGGAAAACTTAGAATCCTTTTCTGAATAGCATTGCAAGGTACCACATCCAGGGAATAGGAGTCATCTGAAAGAAAGTTGACTTTTGTACAAAGTTTCTTGTTTTCCCATTCTGTCATGCCAACAGAGGGTAAAAGATAATTTTTGTCAGACTAAATTATCACTGCATACATTCCTAATTTTAGGTTTAGAGCTTGAAGAAAAGTATTTTTTATTTTCCCTTTTGTCTTCAGGAGACTAAATTGAGTTTTCTAATGCTTCTTCATATACTATATTTTTTAAATTTCTAGTCATTATTTTCCTTTTCATTTTTTTCATAATATCTCTATTTGGTTCAATTTTTTTTAAGTGAGCAGAGAAACTTTAATTAAAGTGCTTCAAATGAGGCCCTATCAGTGCCAAGTGGAGTGGAAGGGCATCACCTGTCATTTTCTTAGATGACATGCAAAAGGAAGAGCTATTGATTTTGTCCCAGAGACAGTCTGAGTCATAGCTTTGTCAGACAGCTTTATTATCCATTGGTTAGCTCAGCTGAGATATCATTTTTGGCCATTACGACTCACACTGAAATCCCAAAGGGAAATGGGAAGGTACAGTGCCCCACTCACGATAATTGCTGTGGTGACTATGGCAATCTGACAATTTCTTTAAGCATCTATCAATCCACTGTTACACTTAATTCTTACACTGGACATTGACTTATTACAAAGAGATAGTACATCATGCTAATCTTCCTTTTCTGCTTGGAAAGCAGGATACTTGGATGAAAATCAGAAGTTAACTTAATGCATTTTGTATAGGAGGAGGAAGCATCTGTAAGAAAGATAGAGGCTAAACCAATCTCTTAGCTGGACTTTGATCAGTGCTGATTTCTTTTCTTTTCCATTAGATCTCCTAAGGCAAATGGATAAGCTTGTTTGTGCTTTGGGAAAATTAAGTTAAGCAAGTTTTTATTGATTGTCAAGTACTTGATCTAAGAAGAGCTTCAGAACATTGTGAGAGGCTGCATGTTGGCTGTGGATATTCAGAAGTTCTGCTGCTGTGCAGTACCAGTGTGTGTGGACAAGATCATTTATGCTTGTTATGTTTGCATATTGTCTGTGCATTCTGTTGTGCTGACAAGAGCTTGGGAGTTTCTGACAAGGCATTTGTTGAGTTGTCAAATGACCCCAGACGTGTGGTCGTGTATGGGTGTAGAAAGAAAAGATGTTGCGCAGCTTTTCTAGTGCAAGCTGGATGGACAATATAAATGTCATAAAATCTACATCTCTCTTTGTTGTCTTTGAAACACAGTATCTGGCATGATAACATCCCACTATAATTTATATTCCCTTATACTACTTTGGGCTTTGATAATAAGACTTAAAAATTGCTTAAAAGTAGTCTTACCAGTTTGGAAGAAAGCTGCTGATTGGAATCTCAAGCCACAACATACATGTCTAATTGCATTTCTCTTGAGTATCTGGGTTATTTTATAAAAGTGTTGTTTATGACATCTCTTAGAAGTGTTTGGGAACTGGGAGCTTTCCACCATGTGTTGCATTCATACAGTATTTCCATTAGGCCACATGCAATTTTTTTTAAATTCACTTGGGATACCTATCATACGAAATAACCAGTTAACTATTTTTTGCCATTACAGAGATTTTACTTGGTAAATCTCAGGAGAGCCCTGCCTTTCTGTTTACAAAGGACTAAGCCCTTTAGTTACTTGTCTGCTGAACAGTGAAGAGCAGTGTGTTATTCACACAAAAGCTCTTAAAGTGGAGGTTGTGCTATCCACTTCTGTAATTATTTCTGTCAACACTTGGACAATATTAAACTCAGTACTGTGGTGACCTACACTACTTCATTTTGGATGTAACTGTGGCAGCAGAAGTGAGGTTTTGTTAGTCCTTTCTCCTGCATTCTGTGTGCATCAGCCCTCACTTTCCATCAGCGCTTCAGTCTTTTTCAGCCTTGTGCACATTCATTCACAAGTTGGTTTTCTTGGAAGCCTCTCACTGTGGAAGCACACAGGAAAAGATAGTTGAAACTGAGAGATGAGTTACTAACCTGTTCAGCACATCTTGTCATTTGCCCCTTTCTTTTGCAGTTGGATGTGTTTTGTTTGGCCTGGATGGAACTGAAGTAGTTGCCAGGCCTCTGAGTGCCCTGTCTCCATGTAGGTGATGGTTCATGGATGCAGTTACCAAGTATGCACAGACTGGGCCAACAATGCTGACAAAGTCACCATTATTGGACCTCTCCTTTTCTACTGACCTTGCAGATTGGTGACATGGACCTGAAGATCATATGGATGTTCCATGTTCACAGAGACATTCTCTGATGGAGCAGTTTTATGAACTGAACCAAAATTCATGGTTCTTGCATAGGCAAAATCCCAACATACTCATGCCAGACCCACTTAGTAATTTAGGATTGCCTGTGTGTTTTTTCTGAGTTACTATAATTTTCCAATTTATTGTATAACATAAAATGAAATATAATACTGATGTACAGAATGGCAGTTATATGAATTAACAGGAAACAACAAGAAACATGTAAGGTCTGAATTAATTAATGGCTTAGTGCAAGGGAAGTTTCACTTCTGAAGATGGAGCAAAAAAATTAAAGCTATAAACATACTATATTTTTAAATTTTATGATACTATCCTTTGTACTATAAGGTAAATTTTATATTTACATTTTTTTCCCTGGAAAAAAGCAATATGCCCTTCAGCATTTGTAGTACAGATGGGAACAATAACATACTACATAACTGTTCTCTCTCTTAGATCCTAGCATTACTTTTTTCTGGCTTGATCTGAATCCTTACTCATGTGCGTTACCCTTTGGTTTTAGGGCCAATCTTAATTTAGTACAGTATTTTCTCCTTCATCTCTCTCATTCCCACTGATGGTTTTTTTTTTTACCATTACTATATATTTGAGTGTCAAAAATGGCTTGATAAGGACAAATACTGCTTTGCTATTGCATTTGAAACATGTTGAGAAAAAATGCTGAGAAAGACAGAGGGGTGATAATTTCTTTTAGAAGAATTGTGTAATTCTCTTTTGAGTGGCACCCTTCTGCATTTGTCTACCTTTTAATTTCTCACCATGTCAACCCAGTTGCTTCCATCAGTCTCTAAGCAACCACTTTCTCCTGGTGTTTTCCTCTAGAGACATCTTTTCTCTTTTGTAATGTTGCAGATTTTGCATGGATGACTTTTTTTTGCTCACATAAGAGTTTGGTTTAGCATGAACATCCTAACACATTGACATAAAAGAAGTTAGTTTTGTTGTTGGGGCAATTGTTTGTCATTGGAGACTGCTCTCATTATAGAAGCTGTTGTCACAGTGGCTTCAGAAGGTTTATGCAATAAAGTAGCAGCCCTTAAAATATTGAATTTTTCCTTCATTCTGCAAATATTTATTTCATATGTAAGGTTTGTGGGTTTTATAACACTTTCTGACTCAATATTTCCTTGTTGCTGTTGGTTAGAGGAGGGTATTACTGTACCCTTGAATTCTAGGAATCAATAGATGGCTTAAAAATTTTCAAGGAAGTTCAGTGTTGTTTCCTATTTTTCCTATTTTTCACCCAAGCTGTGTTGCCTGGTGTATTTCAGCAAGGGAAGAAAAAAGTGCCATCAGCTCTGTGTCTAAATGATGTCTGACTGCATGGCAAGTGCCATCTTAAGAGAAATGTCAATTCTGTTTGCAGAAAGCCATATTCTCGAGGATGTGAACAAATGTATCATTGCCCTGAGGGAGCAGGATGTGGACGGTTTGGATCGTGCAGCAGGTGCAATCCGAGGACGCGCTTCCAGAGTCGCTCACGTTGTTTCGAGTGAGATGGACAATTATGAACCAGGAGCTTACACTGAAGGGGTGATGGCAAACGTTCAGTATTTGACCAAGAATGGTAAGTCTGATTTCTGAAGTTTTTACATTTCTATAACCTTTCCTTTATATGCCATGTTTAAAGTAACTCCTGTGGTTCTCTGATCTGATGCACTAATGTTTCACTCCGTGGCCTCTTCTTTCAGCATCCTATTGAACTATGATGATACCATGCCATTCAAAACTAATTTTTAAAATTTTATCTGAATTATGTGGTCTAATTAAGATTTTTTAAAAATTGTGACACTTTTATTGGGGTTCTCAATGCAAGTAATAGTGTTTGGTGACTCGTAACTAATGAGACAGCAGATTTCCCCTTTGCTGCACTGGCCTCACCACACCTGTTCTAAGCAGATGAAAGGCAAACCCAGGAAACAGGTGCCCAATTTATGTATACTTCCACTTTAAAGACTGTTGAGCAGTGGTTGGATATCATAAAATATCTTCAGTTATGCTAAGCAAATTTGCAACTACCTGATATGGTTAGTAGCCTCCATTTACTTTTTCATAATATTGAAAGAAAGGGTATCCTATAGTGGAAAATCCCTGTACTGGCCACAGGGTTGTAAATGCATTGTTCTATAAATGGCTCTCGTTATTTACATAGATCAATCTTGGGCTGTTCATAGGGTATACTTAGTAACAAACAAAAAAGAAGGAAATTATCTGTGTAGCTCCCAGGATTTTCATGTTTTCAGTGGTTGCAAGTCCAATAGTTGGGCAGTTAAATTGCTCTTAGGAAATTTTCTGGCAAGGCTGTACATCTCTAGAGTATAGGATTTAGCTTCATGACCTCAGATGTCTAAATCCTAGCTCTGTCAGTCTAAACAAATGTCTAGGACCTTACATTTGGCTGACATTTGCTTTATTTTACCTCCAGAAAAGACAGGAATTTTGTCTGATCTCTTTCTTAATAACTTCAAATATGTCCAGGGCAGAACTGTCTTCATGTGAACAAGACTAAACTGACATTGCAGTGAAGTGGCCAAAGGGACAGAATAGTGAGAAGAGTTTGAAATAGATTCACCTGTTTTTATCTTATTTTCTGATATTTGGATGAGAAAATCTTAATATTTTCACTATTCTTTTTTTCATGACTTTGGGCAGTGCTGTGACATCTACCAAGGGAAGCAGCACAGAAAAGCATAGTTTTGATTATCTTGTAAGAGCTGAACCTATCTTTCTTGAAACTAATAGTGTTTAAAGACGTTAGGAGTTGACATTGATTTCTGTTTTGTTGCCTTGCTTCAACAGTAATGTATATGTATATAGTACCTAAACCTGTCTGTCTACAAAAGCCATAAAACTGGTTTTGGTTGAATGCTTGCCTGTGTCAGGAGCATCAAGCGTGATGACATCACAAATGGCTTTGCAGTATTTCAAACCAAAGGATGCACTGTCTCCCAAAGAATTCCACTGTTGTTCAGTAGGAGTGGAAAAAATAACACATAATTTTCATTTTCACCTGAATTTATATGATCTGGAATGAACAGACATCAAATCATGTAGAGGATTTTTTGGTTGCTTGATGATTTTATTGTTTGTTTTAGCTTTTTCAGCTTACAGGTAAGATGCAGGTAGGTTGCAGCCCTCAGGTGTAACCTAAACCATTCTTCCACAGCTTGGTCTTTAATTTTCGAGCTGATTGCAAGGTGACATTTCACTAGGCGAGATCCTTGTATTTAGGCTGCCATGACCTCCTCAATGAGCTTACACAAGTAACCTGGGCCAGCGAAGTGCATCCTTTATGCCTAATAAAAAGGTGAAGTGTTACTGGAGAGAAGTTATTGCAGGCAGAGTATAGAATGGAGCAAAATTACAGACTAATAGCATTCATGGAAATAACAGAGAAGTAAGAACAAAAATGAAAGAGAGAATGGGAGTAGAAAGGATGCAAATTGGAGGTAACAGGAAAGAGAAAATGCACATAAAGAGGATCAGATACATCTATTGTTTGTTAAAACAAAGACTCGTTAAATTGTAGAACGTATTTGGACGTAATTTATAAGGAAAGAAAGGTTTAATTCTCTGCATTGCTGTATGCAAGAAAAGAGCCTAAGATTGCTGAATCTTCAGCTGGAAGACAGACATATTTGGGGTGAAGTGAGCTATTCAGCAGTAATATCATCACTACTGTACAATGAGCATTAAAAGCTGGAACTTAATTTTCTAGTTACGTAGCCCTGTTTGCCTATGAGCTGTTGGACCATACAGCGGAGCACCATACATTGGAGTGTCTGCTTTCTCAGACTTATTTATGCTGTTACTTCATTTTACCCCTTCTCGTTCCCCAAAGAAGAAAAACCCCAATCAAACTAACAACAAAGCTCTGTAAAAACACCTTTTATGGTGTGGAGTTAAACTTTTAGAAGTCGGTTGATACCAGAAGTGAAGTTGTCTTTGCAGCTTTGATTTTCCTCGACTTGCACTCTGTGTGTAATGACATGGGTTATGACATTGTGGATATGTGATCAAACTGTTATGTTACAAAACACCTGCTTTATTCAGGTCACTGGATGGGCCTGCTTTAGACATATGCCAGGGTCGCATTTTAGAGGAGGCTGGTGTCCACAGGCTCAGTTTGGAAAGTAGACTGCAGGAAGAGAATATATGATCTCATACTGAGGATAGTTATGGATGGACTTGGTCTTGGGTTTTTTGAATATAAATGATTCTATGATTCTGTAGTTCATCTGCACTGCCAAAGTCTGTACAGGATTCCTGCATAATACTGAGTTCATGAGGCTCCAGCTAATTGTGGGGTGCAGGGGGTCTCTCCAGCTCCTGGTCTGAGTGAGCACCCCACCCACAGCATCCTTATTCTACTCCACAATGAGACTGGGACATGCTCTGTCCCCTTTAGGTCTCAGGTGTTGGTGGGAAGAGCATGTGAGTAGGAAAAAGAGTAGCAAAGCGTTCCAGCCGAGTCCCTGGTCTAGACAGTCCCTGGAAGTCAGTGTTGAAAATCATGCCCTGGAAATGTTACCCCAGGGTCTGTATGAAACCCTTATGGCCCATTGGAGAAAACATGTGGTCTGTATCCTCTATGAAAGAAGTGGTTTTAAACCAGCATTTCCTATTTGATTTGACATGTCTCAAGGTGGTTGAGGAGCTTGAGGCTGTATTCTGGTAGGGTTAAGACTGTGAAAATATTGATACTGGTATCTCTCTGTCATTCCTGATGTCTAGCACTGTTGATTAGATTGAAATATGCAGATTATTACATTTTGATTGGGTTTGTGTACTGTTGCATGAAAGCAAGATGAAACCTGTAGAAACACTCTTGATAAAACCCTAAGGTATTTCTACTTCACAACCCTTCAGAAAGGGTAACCTCGTCCTGTATTTTTAAATGTCAGTCTACTCTGTTATTTTACTGCCTACCAGAATCCACAGCAGTTAAATTTTAAGTCAAGAATTTGCATTCTGGCATGTATCTGTTGATCTGAATAAAAAGCCTGTATTCTACATCAGGTTTTCAGTTTTGTTTTCATGGCAAAGTGTAACGATATGCATATATGTATAAACACACATAAAAATCCTTTAGTAATTTAGAGCTAAAGATCTTGTATAAAACAAGGAAAAGGGTGGAGACAGATTGTAAGTATTTTAACTGTCTCAAGGAATGAGTAGAGGTATCTCTCTCTGAATCATGAGTTTTGAGTCCTTGTGTTTTTTTTTTCCAGTAGTGCTGAAGGAATTACACCAAACCATTGTCCACAGCTACTTTCAAGTAAAATTATGAAGTACTCTGTAATTCACATAGGATTTTATCTTGATCTTAAGTTTAGGAATAGTAATGAAGTTCTGTTTGGAACTGTTTTGTTTCTGTTCTCAAAGGTCTGCTGCAGGCATTTTTGTGAGTGAGACAGTACTATGATTCAAATACTGTCCTTCCTTGGAAGTATGGATTAAGACAGAGTTTAGTCTTGAGACAGAATGGTGATATCAAATATGAAGTTTAACATGAATTTGTAAATCTCTTCCTGTCTCAAAAGTTGTTTATAAACCGGAGCCCATAAGTGTGAATTCAAATGATTTCTCAATATAAGAGGGACATAAATTAAAATTTTTTGCAAGTGCCCGTATGCCCTAAATTGTCTAGTCTCATTGAAAGTCATTAAAACTGTTACTTGTATGATATTTCCACTCATAAGTTATGAATTGCAGAATTTGACTGGAATCTAATAGTTTGAGATTGCTGCTCCTCTGCTGTAATACCTGCAACATTACTTGCAATTTGGCATCAAAGGGCAAAATACGCAATATGTGTTTTTTATTAAGTGAAAACTTGTAAAGATTAAGTAAAAGTTAAAAATGTCTAAGTTTTTATACATTATAGAGTGAGGAAAAAAACCTTATATCCAAACAATCTCAGTGACTTATGGCTGGAGGAGCTTTATGATGGGTATTACATAAAATCATGTTTTAAACCCATCCTGCAACTGAGCACCACACAGCCACATGGTTACTGCCCTCCTCCAATCAGGATGGGAGGAAGAGAAGAGGAAGGCTTAAAGGGAGAAAACTTTTGGGTTAAGAACGTTTTAACTTAAATGAAATAGAAAATTATTAAGTGATGCAAATTGAAACAATTGCTCACCCCTGATGGACTGATGCCCCAGCAGTCCCTGAGCAGCAGCTCCTCTACCCCCCTTCCTCAGCTTTATGTGCTGAGAACGACCCCATATGGTCTGGGATATCACTTGGGATCAGCTGTCCTGACTGTGTCCCCTCTCAACTCCTTGTGCCCCCTCATCACCTCATCACCTGGAGTGGTGTGAGCGACTGAAAAGGCCTTGGCTCTACGTAAACTCTGCTGAGCAATAAGGAAAATATCCCTGTGTTACCCACACTGTTTCCAGCACAAAGCCAACATACAAGTTGCTGTGGAAAAAAATTAACTTTACCTCACCCAAACCAAATGCACAAGATCTAATTCTTTGGTACAGCAAGGGGGTACCAAGGGCAATTTGTGATAACATGATCTCCTTGAGAGCTATGTAGGCCTGTTACTTGTAAGGAAAGATTTTCCTCAAATTCACAGCATTCATACATGGCCAGTTTCCATATTTTGCTGCTGTGTCAATGTAAAGAATTCTTCTGCCTCCACCTGGATTAAAACCACACTCTTCTGGAATGCTTGTGTTCATTGATTTTCTTTAAAACCTATGCAAGTTTCAGTTATTTTGGCAGCATATCTTAACGTCATATTGTGTGCCAGTATCAATGAATTTATTTATTTAAGCTAATGAATTGATTTATTTGCTTATTTCTCAGTCTCAGGATTGCTATTTTGGCCACCTTCCAGTCTCTCCCTTCACAGCCCTTTTACTCTAATAGTTGTATAATCTCCAAATTAATACTGATGTACTACACCTGAATCTGAGCTTTCCTGTACAGGACTTTATTAAATGATTCTGAAGGGTGGATTAAATATACTGCATTGCTTTTCTCTGGGAAAAGGTAATTTATTTTAGCAATAAAAGACAGTAGTGTTATCTGATACAAGCTGCCTTTCATCTTGTGCTTTTTATTCAGCTTTTCCATTTTTGCATGCCTATGTGCACAAGCTGATGACTGTATTTTCCCAGCTGCTTCACATGCCTTTTTCAAATACACTTTACAGGTTTGTCACAGCAGCTTATGTCAAATACCGACAGTTTACTTTGTCCACTGCCTTGAGTTTGTCTGCTTTTCCAGTTCAAGAATGTTATGCTCTCTTTCACTCCAAAGATACCCTTCAAGGAGGAAACACGAGACCTTTGTGGTCTGTTTTCTCCTGCCCACTCTGACTTTTGGTATTTATTTTGTTGTCTTTTGACATGCCATCTAAGCCAGAGTGGGAGGAGAGGAGCACCTCCAGAGACTTCACTGACTTTTCCTAAGAGCCATCTTCAGATAGGATCCTTAGGATGACTCAGCTGTTGAAGCTCCTTACCTCTTGTTGTAGCACAAAAGATACCAATGTGACCAACTTATTCTAAGTGATTTGAGGGTAGATAAAATGAGGCACATACAAAAACCAGAAGTTTTTGTTAATTTAGAAAGACAAATGTTTTTAATGAAAAAATATTCTTCACCCCTTGTTCATCCCTCTCAGAATGAGATTTAAATATAGTATTTGCTGTTCAAGTCTGTTTAGTATTCAGACATTTTTATCCTTGCTTGTGCAGACCAAAGTCTGCTAAAGAGTCTTTTCCTTCCAAAATATATTTTTAAAAAAATAAATTCCCAAAACATTTGAGACAACTGGAGAGAGGCTTAGTAAGCAAGTTTATGGAATTGGTGTACTTGTGAAATTAGTGCACAACTCAGGTAAGGAATAGCTTGTAAGAAACAGAAAATTATTGTAAGAGCTAAGAGGAGAAAAAAACATTAGCCAAGAAAAATGCTGAGGGTGTTTGCATGACTGAGTCTAAAATATTTTTTGTTTATCGTTACGTGATGTTTGTATGACTGCAACTTAAGCAATAACCCTTCATTCTTGTGGCTGTTACTCTGTTTCAGAGTCAATAACATCCATTTGGTTGAGTCTGCCATTGGAGGTTTTTTTCTGTAAGGCTCTGTTGTGATGCTTCTGTGAAATTCTGTTAAAAATGTTGGCTTTAAAACCATGTTTTTCTTCCAATGTGAAGAATGTTCTAAAGGGTAGGAGGAAATACCAAAATTTCTTTGTGTTCCAGATAATTAAAAAATCACCCTGAACATAATGCTATTTCTTTTTGCCAATCTTTTTTTACCTTTCCTCTAACTCAAAAATAGCTTTACTTCACTATTAATAACAGTAATGGCCATGTTGGTTATAAACACTGTGTGGTGTTAAGATGCCTTTAACTACACATTTGCTTGGTGTAAAATGCTCTTGCACTTAGTGATCATTTAAGGTACTGAGAAGAAACTGCTTTTCAGATCAGTAACAGCTTCAGAGGACCCAATACAGACTTGCTGTTTAGGGTAGTCCTTGAACACATAGTCTCTAAGGACTTTCTTCCTTCTCAGGAGAAAAATTAGTAAGGGCAGCCTTTAATACCCAGCATTAATATAAAATACATTTTATGAAGGGAATAACTTTATTTTCACAGTGTTCTATTCAGCTTTGATATTTTTTCATTGTTAGATCATTTTCCTGGGTTAGGATTCCAATGCCTTTCTGTTACCTGCATGGATTTGATACACATGGTCTGGGTCCCTCTCATTACAAGGGGAGGGGATGGAGCCAAGGGAAGGGTCTCTTGGTTTAAAGGTGTTGGTGGAAGAAACTGGAAAAGAGAGGATGTTGTGTGAATTCTAAATCTTGCTCTCATGATAATGAATTTGCCATGTTCCTTGCTAAAGCCCAATTTACTTGGACTTTGGAACTCAGTACACTTGGCTAAGCCTTTCTTAACACAAGAAAAGCACAGAACACCAGTGTCTCCTTTGCTTGTGCAATTTTCACAGGCCCTACAGGGAAAGTGACGATGATAATGTAATGAAGTGCAGTAAGTCTTTTTTTTTTTCCCCTGCAGTGTGGGAGTTATTGACTTTTTTGGTTGGTTGGTTTATTGAGGGTTTATTTCAGTAGAATTCTGTGTTTGTTGTATGTGATGTATCATTTCCATTCCACTGTATCATTTAGGGATAAATCTTCCTTCACCTGAGCCTACTTGAAGAAATAACTCATGACTTTCCAATGTCTATATAACTTTCATATATCCCTTTCAAAATATTTTCTCTTTCAGATCCTAAGAACCACTGTACTGGTCTTGTTCAGTAGAGTCTTTTCACAATGAAAGCCCTTCCTTAAGCCGATAACAAGATCAGGGAACTACTGCTCCTTTTTATATTTTTAAACTGAAGCAGATTCTCTGACTTGGACAGTTTTTATCTCTATGCTCATATCAAAGCCATTGCCTTCATTTCAGCTCTGACTTTCTTGCACAAGGTCTGAAGTGCCTTAACCTTTGTCATGTTATGGACATTTCATTTGCAATTCTTTAGTATGCCTTTCACTTGCAGCTCTGTCACCTTTCCCGTTATTTTGAATGTATTTCCCAGAGCCTCTGCAGCACTGCTTTTTTTTCCCATTACTGTTGTCCTACTGTTTTTCTTGCAGTCTTGTTCCTACAAACCCTGATTTTATTGTTATTTTGCATTTTTGGGGGGAGTTACAACATGTTGCATTTGTCCATGATTAACTTGCTGTGTCTCAGACACTGCTTCGATAACTATTTCCTTTGTCATTCCACATTCAAAGAATCCTTTTATCCTGTTGTCTCTTAGAACAATATAATGCATTGGGGATGACATTTTTCTTATAGAAGCTGAAGTTTTTGTCGATTTTATAAGTTCTTTGTAATAGGAACACTTTAGTTCTTAGTAAGCACCTTTGGCTTCATCTGATGCTTTGTGAGCCAGCTGGTCAGGTATAACTGGTGGGTTTTTCAGATACAGACCAAAATATTTTGAATACTTTGGGATTTACCACTCTTGTAACCATTTGGTTTTGCAATATTTACATGTCAGAGCATGATCTGCCTCCTAACCAGGACTGTGGACTGAGTAACTTTATTTCATAAATCATTAGTGCTTAAAAGTTGATTCTCTATTTCATGGTCTTTGAGGATTTTTTTGGTTTAAATCTGCAATATGAATCCAATCTCATTAAGGATTCCATTAGGAATTAGGAACTCCTTGTTCCTCAACTTTAGCTCACTCTTAAGTCCTTCATAGAGATTATTTGTTGTTTCTAACGTGAATTTACAAAAAGCAACTTTCACAGTTCTGACTTTTGCATGGTATACATTTTTATATTAAAATTCATAAAACAAATCATAAGGATAAAATTATATGGTCTTCATCCCCTCCACTCCCTATAATTTCAAACTGCATACAGCTAACTCAACTCTGCTGAAGATTTTCATGGTGATTCCTTTCTGGCAACATGCCCTCAGCTCTTCTCTCTTTAGTAAATATCAACTGTTAAATCTGGAAGTGATGCAATAGATCTTGATGGGGGGAGCACATGCATAATTTTGTAGGATATATATATGACTGTGTGTATGTGTATATGGATTATAAATCTGTTAACATAGTAAAATTGATTCTTGCTTAAATCATAAATGATAGGCTTGTGGTCATTTTCTTCACCTCATGTCTCAGTGAGTCTGTGACTACCATTCATGGCAGTATCTGGAGAAATGGAATTGAATCTATTGTATGGCAAATAAACATTTCTGTAACCAGGGCTTCTCCATACTTTCTTGGGACCGTATTCTATTTTCTACTATTATTCTATTTTTCCACTGCTGGGCAAGGTTACCTCTGAAACTCATTTCTGTAGTAATTTGGACTAATTCAGCAGATAGCAGAAAAAGTGTAATTAATTCATGCATTAGAATTTGAGCATTTGTCACGGAGTTTCATGCAGGAATATACAACTGTCTGTCCCACTTCCTTACAATTGCTGTCAGGCATTGAAAATTAAAAAGGTATGGAGCTTTGGTCAGGAGATGATAAGGACTGTACCTTAGGTATTGTGCAAAAAATTATTACAGAATTCTTCGCCCTTCCCAAGCAATATGAAGTAGCAACCATGCCTTGCTTATGGAATACTGAGACCTTGACAGCTTGGTTAGGCCGTAAACTGTATGACAACCCTCCTAATCAACAAAAATGTTGGGGGAAAAAACAGATATTTCAGCAGCTGCTTTTGGTTTTTGGTTTGGGGTGTTTTTCCCCCCTTATGGATCAATTTTATAATTTCTTTCCTACCTTCCAAGTTAGCATTCCTTGTATCAGAATATTAGTGTTTTCCCAATAACTTTGTTTTTGATCTTGAGGGAGGCTTAAAATCATTCCCTGAAACTGATTGCTAGGTTTGAAGTCAGAAATGTTCAGTGAGTGATTCCAGAAGATGGCTGCAAGGAGCAGAAAATTGTTTTTGAGATGCTTGCTTTTTGGGAAGGGGCAGCTGGATTTAAGAGATGCAATGAAATTTCTGTCTTTGAAGGTTTTGGAGATCTAGCTTTACAAAACTGTGACTGACCTGATGTCATGTTGGCCTTATTTTTAAGGAGGAGACCGATCTAGGCGATATGCAGAAGTCCTTTTCAAATAATGTATTTAGGATTTTTTTAATTTGTTAGACAACAGCTGCATTCATAGAAGAATCGTCTGTTCTGGGTAATTAAATGTTTTAACATGTGTATTCATATTCTCTGCTGTAGCAATCCCAAATTCCTGGAGAAGAGTGTTGTTTTCTGTGCTTGTTATTAGAAATGCAAAGTATTAGTACTTGAGAAGGATTTTTAGTGTATAAGTGGTTGCCTGTACTTAATTCTGAGAATTTCTCTGGCACACTAATACAGGCTTCTTATATGAAGAATGGTGTATTAAATGGGGGTCAAGCATAGCAACATTGCAAATGGCTGCAATCAGTCTATGTGATTTAGTGTGATACATTTCCAGATGGGCAGAAAAGCATTTAAAACCTCCTGGTACTCTATTTTTCAAAGTGCTTGTTTGCTCTTTCAAAACTATGTTGACTTCTTTTTTTTTTCCAGGGAGCCAATAGTAAAATTTTCAGCAATGCTCCAGATTTCTTTTAAATAATAACATGATAGTCATCTTGTGTTTACTCAATTTCTTCACTTGTCTTGCTTATATATTGTTCTGTGAGACAAATCAGGCAAATAAGCACCTGTACCTAAGAACACCTTCAGAGTTCTTATCTTAGTAGTGCTAGAAGGAATGGTAGTTTTATTCAATACATTTTTATTCACTTACTAATAATTTTAGTTTTATTCACTATAGTTTAATCCATTTCTAACCATTGTTTGTGAGCTAACTATCTTGAATCTTTATTAAAGTCTGTTATTCTGTGTCTTGGAGAAAAGCTATGATTTCTGCATTGCAGGTTGGGAGGAAGTATTCTTGTAGTCAGACTTTGTAAACTCCAAACCACAAGTAAATAACAAAAAAACTGTCAAGAACCTTTTTAGCTTTTCCATACTCCCTACATAGCATTGAACTTAGCAGGAGATGTGATTGACAATCGCTTTCTTGTCTGTCAGCAGTCCACTGCCGTTGGAGCTCACCCTGACTGTACGTGCAGAACTGTCAGTACCTGTTATAATTAATCATTCTCAGAGGTTCTCGTACTGAACTTTCTTTACCTAAAGAACTTTTCTCTGCAGATAATAGTAGCATTAGCACTAACACCTGTAAATGTTACTAATATAGTTAGTCACTAGTTGATTAGGAGGTTTCAGGTAAATGCTGAAGAATGGTTTTTTAAATTTCATTGGTAGCCAGTTGGGTAAGACAAGGTTTCTTTCGTAGGGCAAAAGATGTAATGCAGGATGTAATTCTGGTCAGTGTGCTGAGTGCCAGCAGCCCATTCAGATTCTTGTTTTGAATCCTTAGAGAGAACCACTTGAGTTTTTGTCACCTTGGTCACAAGCAGGCTACCCAATGGTATTTCACTTTCTGCAACCAGCAGGTTTATTGGTCTCAAATGATTATGTACTGTATTTTAACATACTCATTAAATACACCAGCATCCCTTTATCGCTCTTGAGTTTAATCAATTTCAGTAATACTGTTCTAATAATGAAAACTTGTGTGGTCTCCTACACAGCTTCAGTGTTTAGATCCTAATTCCAAATCCAATGAAACCCCTGGAATGATTTATAATAACTCTGCTGATTGTTGTACAACTTATCTGTCCTACTTTCTTTCCTACTGAGTGTTACTGGTGTTTGTGGCAGGGGACCAGTGCACCAAGGGGTCACAGCCAAGGCAGGAAGCACATGCCAAGTTAATCTCTGTCACAAAGCACTGTTTCCTTTTGAGGCTTGCTATTAATATCAAATTAGAAGACAGTATTTTTCTGGCACCATTCAGAGAAATCTCTTTTCTGCAGTTGACAGTGTTTATTAGTATTCCACTATAATTTAAAAGCCTGAGGATTTTGGCTACCAAGCTGTATTTTTCTTGTGCCTGCTTTTGAAATGTCAGCAGTCTCCCATGAAATACAATTCTTGCTTAAATTATTTCAGTTATTCCATGTTACTGTTGTAACAGACATAGAACTAAAATGTAGTGTGGTCCTTTTCTCAAATGCATTTTGCCAAAGGACATTTTGTCTTTTATGTTTTTGTGTCAAAAATGTAGTATCTGATTCTGCTTAAAAAGTGATATTAATTTCCAATGTTTCCCAGTGGAATATGCCAATTGTTTTTGACTTTGGGCCACAAAAAGCTTGGAATCTTTTGTCCTTTGTGGCTAATTCAATTACTTTCAGGTTTATAAGTTGATGCTACACCCACCGGGATCCAGGTTTATAAAAAGACAATACTCTTACTAATATACCAAAATAATTGGCTTCATTTCAAAATTAAATGTTTAGATTGTTGTCTGCTGCTAATGTTTTGAGGACCAACTCATTGCAAGCATGGTTGTGATGCTGGGTAAATATGGCTTGGTTACGTGTTCTGAGTTTCTGAAAGTGGCTCATTTGTTTCTTCCTACTTTGTTACCTTATAGGATGACTGGAGTTAAATCCAGTTTAGGCATTCCATTTTCCTGATACTTTGATAAATCTGTTGCCCATTGGGAATTTTTTGTTTTGATTGCAGCCTCAGTTTTGAGATAGGACTTTGAAGTTTTATGTCACTTGGAATTTAAACATTACTGAAATTGTCCTTGTAATTCTTGACTTTTAAGTCAGGGGTTTGGGTGGGGTTTTCCTTTCTTGTTGGCTGTTTCCTTATGACTGATTTGTTTTGGATGAGATTGTTATTAAGACAATAAATTAGGCAAGAGAACTGAATTATATCTAACCTTTCAGTATCATGCTTAAAATATTATGGATCAGCACCTAAATAACATGGGTATTCATGGGAATGCTAGGTCAGTATTAGCACAGCAGGAATAAGTACTTCAGAAACAGCAGACCTGCAATGTGTTCACACATCTCAGGAGGTATCTGAATAGAACTGGAAACTTAAGAAAAGAACCCAAGCTTTTCAAACTGAGCTTTGCTTTTAGTTTAGGGCTTTTAATGAGACCAAAATTCCTCAGCTGCATGTGCCCTGCACAATGCTGTTTGATGATACAGTGAAAAAGCCATTTCTGAAGACACAACTTGCCATTGTTGGACCACACATGCTCAGAAGCAGGTTCTCATGTGCTGTTGGAGCAAGTTCTAGCCCTGAAAGTTAGGTGTGGCTGTGTAATACCCTGCAGGCTGTCTGCAAGCAGGCAGGGTGCAAAGAGGAACCTGCATCTGTTGAGGTGTCTTTGAAGGCTTCTTTCCAAAACACTAATCATAGTCATTAGTTTCCATTTTCTGGTGCACCATTTGTTTGCTCTAGTTAGAGTGGTAAATAGGAGAAATCTGAAGAATGTTGTTGCTACAGTTCTTTCTCTGTACCTCCTGCAGATTCAGTCTGCTTGGCTTGTGAGCATTCTTCTGTTTTCATGGGAAACACCCCTTGGAAACCAATTTTTTCTGTCCTTATAGGATGATTGCTTCATTTAATGCCAGTTTCAATAGCTGTGCCTTGTGGCTGACTCTAACAACAATAACGTTCAGATTTGTTTTGGTTCTTTAAGTTTAGCTTACAGGTATGAAATACTCTGAGCCTTTTAGCACAGTGGTCAGTACAGCTTTAGGAACAGCTTACAGGAACACTTCATAGGCAAACATGCTCATGTCTGCAGTCGCTACTTTGCTGTAGAAACACGAAGTATAATCCATATATCTGACATTCAGGAATGATCTTACAGCAGTTTTGTTTGTAAAAAAAGTATTTGTGCATTGATTTTATTGTTGTAGCTGGCTTTCCTCAGTACTTCTACATGCTTAAATTAACCTTCGAATGAAAACAGCAACTTGCTACAATCCACTCGTGCTAACAGGTTTTAATTGGAAATGAAATCAGATGCTAAGTATTAAAATTCAGACTGTCTCTCCTGACATAAAATAACACATAAATCAGTGAGAGTAGCCTGCTATCCCACTGATATTGTCTGATAACAGAAACAAGTGTTAGAAACAGGTTAATTCAGAAATTCTTAACATCCCTCCAGATGAGCCTTCGTTTTTGTGGACTGCTAATTCTCTTCACATTGCTTTAGAACAGGTTTAATTTTTCAGTTTTACAGTTGCATGTGATGAGACGGAGATCGTAATATCTCTCAAATATTTTTGTTTTGTCTTCAGTAGATGCAAGTGTTTATATGTGGACATACAGTATTTATGCAGTTGAATAGAAAGTTACAGAGATGGAGTTGGAAATGGTGGTGTTAGAGCCGTAATAAAAAAAAAAGAAACCAGTCTTGTAAGACTCAAAAATCTATCAGATGGAAGGCAAAAAAAGTAATTTTCCATTATTTGTTCAAATTTTTTAAAGTTATTGTGTTTACAGATCAAATGCTTAAGCAGAATGTGTCTGGTATGTTTACAGATCTACCTTATACAGCCACAGGCTTCTTTGTGGAACTCCTGCTGTAATGACTGAAGCCTGAAGGCTTTGGTGTTTTTCTGAAGATGCTTGGATTGCCTTCAAGGGAAGCAGGAGGAGCACTAAGAGTTCCAAGGGGATGAACCAGGGGAATGCTAATCAGTAATTTCTAGAATATAACAGTAAATATGTGCAATAACCTGACTGCCAGTTTGTAGGGAGTTTAAACATTCCTGAGTGTGTGAGAAAACCCACCGTGCAGTCATGGCAATGCTTGTGTATCAAACCTCATCATAAAGTGGTTATTGCACATGGAGTTTATTTCATGGTCCATGAAATATACTGTTTCGAAAAGGGGTGAATTAATGCAACTGAGAATTTATTGCATTAAGTGAATTCTGTCATCTTTTTGGTACATCTCTCCACATCAGCCTTAGTGAGTTTTCTATTTTAGTTCAAAAGAGGTAATTCTTTTAGAATGCTATTAAATGACTTCAAATATCTGCTAGATGACCTCTTCACATCTCAGTTTGTTTTAAAGATTAAGGTAGTCTGATCTCAAAATGTCCCTTTTTTGCTTTGTCAAACATTCTCATTGCTCCAAATTTGATAGAAATTAGTCATAAACATAAAATTATCAGAAAAATTCATATAATAATACTTATAGTAGTCTGACTGGTTTAAGTTTTTTGCTAATTACCATCATTCTCTATCTTAACCAGTATATAGCATAATGCTTATACAATGCAACCAAACAAGTTGAGAGGGTTTTGGGGTGGTTTTAATTTTATTTTTCATTCAACTCTCAGGATTTCTCTTCTCCATCTAAATTACTGAAAAGCTTCTCTCTGTTCAGATAATTCTCTCTTACATATAATGAAGACACTCCCACCAAGAAAATCTCAATTTCTTCTTAATGTGTTTGTGGCATTTCCTGTTCCTGTTCAGTACATTCAAAAAATCCAAATTTGGTAGTATTTGGTCAGCAGCCTGTAGGAATTGCCTGATGTGTTAGTTGTCTTCTTGTTCTTGCTGGCTGAGCTTTGGCTTTTTTTTTTTTAGGTACAGACTTAAGGTATTTACTAGTCCTATCTTATATGTATCTGTTGTATCATATGTATCAATATGACATTTGACATTCTATTTTGTACAGATGCCTCTAAAGGAAAATCAGTTACTTCAGTCAGATTGAAGAAGGTCATGTTGTTCTGGACTGTGAACTGAGTTCACGAGTAGTGGATGTTTCCACAACTCATAGATGCCCTGCTGAAGTAAGGAACTGATGAGATAAGACAGGCCCACATGGTCCACACTGTCTGCTCAGAAATGGGAAAAAAATTCTGAAGTTCTCCAGTCTGTCCTAGGGGGAAATGTCATTTAGATCTGAGATCTTATGATCAGTCTGTCCTTGAGCATGTCAGCAAAATGCATTAGGTAGAAAAGGAGGATTATGTAAATGATTTTAATTTTCTTTCTGCTGTTTTGAATATTGTGACCTGCCTCTAATAAATACTTCATACATCTAGCCCCTCAAAGCCAAATCCACAAAATTCCCATTAAGTCACCACTGAAGTCTTGAACTATGATGTTTAATTGCAGGTACTACCTTATTTCCCAGGTTCAGTGTTACATGCATTCACCAGGCTGTGCAAGGGTAGTGGAGAGAGCACTGGCATAGGGGAATATCCAGAGATTCCAAAGTCCTAAGCAATCACCCGCACATTGCAGATAACAGTGACTTTGTGTGCATCTAAACTGTCTTGGTGCAAATGAAAATAACCGTATATTTTCCAGGTAGGAAGTTGAATCACTGTCATGGATGTGTTTAAAGGAGGAATAAATTAGGACTTTTCTAACTTAAAAGCAGCAATTTACTGGATTGCCATTCATTAATAATACACACTGCCAATAATTAGGCCTCACTCATTATCAATCTTTTCTCTTATTCAGGACAGTTAACTCTTAAAAATCTTACCCTTATTAGCTGTGAAGATCAAGTACCATATAACTGCTGTCATGCGTTCAACATAACTTAGATATAAATATGAATATTTATTCTATACATGTATATGTTCATATACATTTATATTTATATTTATATACAGCTAGATAATTTTCTAAAGTTCTTGTTTTCATAGATATGCACATCCTGAGCTGTGTGCTTGGTGGTTATGCCACTAGTCTGACAACCTTGCAAGTTGCAAAATGCCTAGATAAGAGTTACAGTATGCCTGTGTCTGAGTTAAAGACAAGCAAATACTAAATACGTCTTGGTTTTAATATGATACTACTTTTTACTTGCATCAGGCCTCTGTCTTGGCTATTTCATGCCGTGTTACACTTTCATTATGCAAGAACTTTAGCATGAAATAATAAATTCCACAAGGATAATTTATAGATCTTTATACTCTTGTCAAGGTGGGGAGTGGGCACAGTGGGTGATTCCGAGAACCTTCCTCTCATGTATTGGACTGGGATTGAGAATGGCAGAGGAGGATGAGCTGTTTTGGGCGTTAGAACTTCCAAAAATTGTTAATCTCTTTTCCTGTGTAAAACCTACAAG
Source organism: Serilophus lunatus (assembly GCA_013399895.1). NCBI lineage: Eukaryota > Metazoa > Chordata > Aves > Passeriformes > Eurylaimidae > Serilophus > Serilophus lunatus. Next base: position 347,361 of record VXBA01003875.1, read on the forward strand.
TTAGTTACCAAAAGAGGTGATTAAATACAAATGGTAATATTTGAAGAATTAGAAGGGATGTATCAAATGCACCCAGTCATGTGAATAATACTTTGATTTTATTTGGAAGGAAAACACTTTTTTCACTCAGGCTTACCCACATTTTAATGATTTTTTTTTCTTGTGGAAGAATATAACTCTGGAAGAGATTCCTATTCTTAAAGCAAGTCCTTGTTATGCTGTTCTCAAGTTCTTCTGCAGTCTTTTTCACTTTGATAGTAGGGGTTCAGTTTAGGTACTAATCTTCACGGAATTATAATTCTGAGTGCTTCATTAGTTTAAGCTTGTTATTCAGTCTGGAAATTCTGTATTTTTTGTATATTGACAAGACAAACCTTTTAGGAAAGCTGCTTGTTTCTGTATCTCCTGTAACAGTGAGTGACAGTCATAGTCCTTTGACTCTTTGGGCATAGAAGACACCTCCAGATTGCTAACGCCCAGCAGAGCCTTTGTTGAAAGGCCACTGAACAGTTGAAGCAAAAGCTGTGTCAGTCTTGCAGATTCTCCCTGCAGCTGGGCTCTGAATGTCTGAGCCACAGAGCTTCGTTCACTCACCTGGGCACTATGTTCTCACTTCCCTTTCAATGCTGCCTTTAAAAAACTCGTCTTTTACTCTTCATCCTAGTGGGAGCTCTCGAAACATTTTCCAGCCTGCTTACACCATTCAGTAGGTTTTTCACAGAGTTTATACACATAGATGAACATCGAAGGTGAAAGTTTACTTATTTAACACAAACTCTTTTTCTTGCGACAGACTGTGTATGTGCATTCAGTCCACCACATGTGCTCTCCCTTTCTTTTCCTCTGCATCTTCTCACTGTTTGAGAAACTGTGGCATTCTGAGTTGAGAGGAACTGAAAGGCTGAGAGGGAGAACCATACCTGCCTATATCATTCCAACAGAAGTACAAGGGATGAGACCTGGGCATTCTCCTGCAAAGGTGACACAGTACCAAATAGCCTTATTTTCAGCAATTGAGTATAAGAATGATGAATAGTATGCAATCTGTGTTTCATTTTTTATGAAGGAGATTCTTGGGTTTTTTTCCCCTTTGTCAAATAAATGAAAAACTTTTTTTGTTGGGTTTTTTCCCTTCCCCCTCCCATGGAAACCATAAATATTTTTAACTAAAAAAAATTACAAGTCATTATTTCCTGATCAGTTCTAGGTCATGACTGTTCATGTCTTTTAAAGTGTGTTTTTTATTAAAACATTGTTTAAGTGGGTGTTACACACATGTGGTTGGTTTATCTGTGGAGACAGTTACTTTTGCAGTATCAACCCACATTGGTGACTCCTGAAGTGATATTAATCACTTAATTAAAAGTTGCAAGCACAGTGCCTCATGCTCTCTCCTGTTGTCAATGGCCTTCTTCAAAACTGAGAATCTATTTTCCTGATCATTTTGTTATTAAAAATAACTGGCCCGGAGTTGCTAATTGAAACCCAGTGATTAATGAAGTTTAATTTTCTGTGTTACCTCTGTGGGATACTGACATACTGGTGTAGCAGCCAGTGAATTAAGAGCTGGGCCCTGATGGCTATTAAACAACAGCCAGGATTCATTAGCTGGTTTTGACTGAAGATAAAAAAATGTAACAAAAATATTAGAAAACTAAGAAGGCATGGCCTACAAGGAAAGGTGGATAATACTTTCAAAAAAAATTTAGGGAACTGTGGTGGTTTGAACCACTTTTATAATCTCAGAGTGTGCAATAAAGATGACGGAAAACTGAACACAATTAGCAGCAAGTGAAGTTTATTACAGGGGGTTTAAAATAGGGAAGAAGGGATAACCCATAGGGACCCCAAAATTTCACAGAAAATTTCACCTGACACACAGAAAACACAGCAAGGAAAAAAATTGGACAAAAACAGAAAGGGAACTGCTCTCTCGGCAAAATGACTCTCTGAGAAAACAGGGGGAGGGGGTAGGGAAGCCGTCTCTCTCCCTCCCTCTCTGCTGGAATCACTCCCTGGCCCTTGAAGTCTCTGAAAAACACAAAAAGATGTGAAAAGCGACCCTGTCTCACCACCTTCCCGAAAGGCTACTTGCTTTCAAGCTGGAAAAATCGCTCCCATGCTGAGAGAAATGTGTGGAGTCATGCCGCGGGCCCTCAGAGTGAGGAGAAGAGAAGCTGTGGGCTTCACCCCCGGGTCGAAAGTCGGAAAGGAGGGCTGTTGTCCTCAGCTTTTTAAGCCGTCTAGTTCTCGCATGGATCGCTCTGCTGTCTTCTGGGCCAAACCGTGTCTCCATTGCTCAGCGAGGCCGAGCCCCGCCTTGAATCACGCCGAAGAATCCCGCGCTCAGGGCCCGAAGCGCCATCTTTGTTTTCATGTCCGTGGGCACTTCGGGGGACACCCTGGAGTGACCGCCGCCCCTCTGCGCAGTCATCGCTAGCACGGTGCCGAGGGTGGGCCCCTGCCGCTGTTCAAAAGCTGCCACTGTGCTCAGGTTCCTGGCTGGGGCCGGCACAGAGGCTGCCACGCCGGCACTCGCAGCGTCTCTTTGCCTGCAAGCTGCGAGCTGCTGGGACCGCACCCATTGTGCCGCCTTGCCCCCCCTCGCCGGAATGCCGGGGCTCCCCTGCGGCCGTGCCCTCAGGCCGCCGCCCGCCCCCGGGACTGGGGGGAGCACGCGCAGCACGAGATGGCTCCGGTGGCCCGCGCTCCCGGGGTGTGGGGGTGAGAGGAGCTGCCACCACCGCTCCGTCCTGGCCCCAGCTCAGCCCGGGAAACAGTGGGGCACAGGGAGAGCAGCCTCCTCCTCCCCCTTCCCCCTCCCCGAGTTCCAGGGAGAGCGGAGGAGCAAATGCCCCCTCCCCCACCCGTTCTTTTTAAGGAAAACTGAATTTTACAAACAGGTGAGTGGGCTCTCCTTACACTCCCTTCCCCCCCCAAAACCAAGAACCCCCTTGCAAGACCCAAAGCCCCTGTTTGACTACCCCCCAGAGATCCCAGCTTGCCTCAAACCACCACAGAACACATGATGAACTTTAAAATAAATAAGCTTAATTTGAAAAAGAGCATGGAATGTATTTTTGGTAGCGTGGACTTTGTAAGTTAGTTTGAGTACTTTGAACATTGTGATTATGAACAGTATTGGTATTTTCCAATACATCCTCCTCTCTATACCTTCCTCCTCAGGAAAGGCAAAATTACAGATGTTCATGTTGAAATTTACTCTTCATTTTTTTTGAGTAAGCAATAAAACAGGACAAAAAATGTCAAAATAAACAAAAAATGCCCCACAAAAACTCAGTTGTTTTCTTCTAACAGCTGATATTTTTCACATTACTTATAACATCTATAATTTTTCTTTCACTTTTTCAGTCTCTCAAAAACAATCTTTTCTACTTGTTCTCATTTGCATCCACTTTTCTGCTATTTTGAGGCAGCCTAGAAAAATAAAGCAGAGTACAGTGAACAATAAACATTATTGGTGTAATTCTAGTCCACATAATGCAGTATTTTAGAGGGATGCCCAAATCATTTGAGATTTCTGAAGTAAAGTATTTTTGATGCCAGTGATCCATGGGTGAGAACTCATCTATGCACCAAAACACTTTTTAGTCATTTGCTTAAGTCGTCAAAACTTAGATACATCACAATCAAGGATCTTGGATTTGAGAGAATTATCCTATCATTTACAGGGTAAATGGCTGTTGGATAACCTTATAGTTGCCCAAGTGTATTTTTATGCTTCATTAGCAGGTTGGCATGCATGTCTTTTAGAATTACGGTTTAATCTTGTGTTTTAATTGTCTGTATAAAAGTGATATTGATGAAAAGCAACCATCTCAAATGAAGGCAAGTCGCTGAGATGGTATTTCTGTAACAAAGTGCAACCTGTGGTTTAACACTGACTCCACTGGTAGCATACAACCTATAGGGCACATATTTGCATTTAATTCTTTGTCATAAGTCATGTATTTATTCAGACAAACAAATACACTGTGATAATGAGTTTGGCCTCAGGAGGAGCTGTAAAAAGGCCATTAATAAGCATATGGAATATGGCTGGAGTGAAGGATACAGCCTGAATAGATAAGTGACTATACCGGTGGAAATCCTGAATTCTTGGAACCTTCTTGTGTTCTATTTTGCAGCATTTTTTACAACAGATATGAAGATAAGAAGAGCTGAGTGTTTAATGTTGTGTTAATGTATGAGGTGACTCTTTAGTTCAAAATGCCACACTTGCAATTATTTTGATAGTCTAGGGGCCAAGATCTTTGTTTAAAATTTTCAAAAAGCACTAAATAAGTATGTACTTGCTCTCCTTCATTATTCCTTCATTTTGTTGCTAACAAAAAATGTACCTTGTCTCTTTTTTCTGTACCGTTTAAGAAATTTTCTTTTCACTGACCCTTTCAGAAGGCAAGGTAATTCAAGTAATAATATGAAGAGGGAAGCATTGGTTTTAAAGACCCTGTTTTTGAAATTAAATGGCAACTACTTGTCTTTCACTTGTAGGGACCTATTCTACAAGAGAAAGTGGACCTTCCCACTACTACCAAATTAAATGAAATTTTGATGAGAACCGACCCCTAAAGTAGCAAGGTTTTACAACTGCTTCCCTAGCTCCCCTTTTAAAACTTCCTTCTTGTTTGAAATACTGTGTAATCAACCAGAGGTTATGTGGGCATTCTTATCACTGTGATAAAAATTACAAATATGTTCCCACTTTAACGTAATCGTGTTATTACTATAGTGCTTTTTTAGAATAAATGTTTCAATCAATGTGAGGTGATTTACCAGAAAGAAAAAAAAGGTTATATATCCAATCCTTTTTATGCTCACTGGTTTTTATTTTATTTTTTTTTTAATAGTGATTCCAGAATTTATTAGTCAAGTAAATATTGCATTGGAGAGCTTAAGCAAGAACACACTTCATCTCTTTGATGACAACCAGTTTGTGGACATTTCTAAGAAGGTGTATGATACGATTCATAACATCAGATGCTCAGTCATGATGATTCGGGTAAGGTTTTAATTTGTTCTTTTAATATTAATTTCTAAAATAGTTCAGAACATCAGGGCATTCTGAGAAGCGATCGAACACATAAGCTTATATCCAGGTTGAAATTTGTGAAACACACACGAATATAACTCAATAGATCGTCTAGAATTCCACTGAGTACAAAATCAGAATGTTGCATAAAAATGTCTTTTGTTCTTTAAAAATATTTATTTATGTTTGGTTGATAAAGATGTTAATTCTCTTCATTAATTATCAACTTGCAGCTACAAACTCAAAGCTGTAGTTCTTCAGCCTTAACCTGTGGAATGTAGGTATTTGAGAGTACATTCAGGTGATTCTGATAATCCATTCTTGGAGTTTTTTCAGTTTCACTTCAGAGGATTTAACAACCTGATTTCTGCCAATCTTACACAATTGCAATCACTGCAGTTACTTTAATGTTTTTCTTGAAGTTCAGGAAACTGCTTTAGAGCAGCTTATTTTTAAAATTGGAAACATAATTTTGTCAGATGCAGAATTTCCCCCAATGTCTTCAGTTCATGAATTCCACTTCAAATAATAAAAAAACTGAGCTGCAGTATCTGTATGTTCAACAATTTTTGTTTTTAAATAAAATTAAACACTAATAAAAATATATCTAGATTTTTTGGAGCAAGTTTGTTTTCTGTCCCGACTTTTCATTTCAGAACAAATACAAAAACATTATAGGCTTGCATGACCAGGAAATCGTGGGAGATGGGTCTGTCCCTCTACTCTGCTTTGGCAAGACCATGCATCCGGCTGCATCCAGCTCTGGGGTCCTCAGGACAGGAAAGACACGTTGGGCCTGTTGGGGTGGGTCTGGAGGAGGGCACAAAACTGATCAGAGAGATGGAGCACCTCTCCAGTGAGGAAAGGGTGTGAGAGAGTTAAGTTGTGAAAGCTGGAAGAAGTCTGTGTGGAGGCTTTACTGTGGCCTTTGAGTGCTTAAAGGGGGCTAAGATGAGGACAGACTTTTTAGTAGGGCCTTTTGTGATAGGCTTATTTAAGCTGAAAGAGGATAGATTTTTTACAATGAGAGTGGCGAAGCCCTGGCATAGGTTGCCCAGACCAGAGGTGGTGGTAGATGTCCCATCCCTGGAAACATTCAAGGCCAGGCAGGATGGGACTCTGAGCAGCCTGATCTAGTTGCAGATGTCGCTGTTCATTGCAGGGGGATTGGACTAGATGGCCAGTCCCTTGCAATTCAAACCATTCTGATGTGGAATATATTAGTCTTAACATATTGCAGGAATTTAAATGTGCAAAATTATTAAAACGCCTCATATTTACTGCAGTTGTCACTCAGGAATTTGTTTATATACTGAAGAGGGATCCTGAAACATTCTCCATCATACCAGTAAGAGTTTATGTGAGCTGGATTTACGTGGCAAAAGCGACCAGATTGAGTCATCTTCTGGTCTTCTGATTATTCCTGTTTCAGTGAACGTAGGCTAAGAAGTTTGATTAGGATGTTTAATTTCTTTTCTAGATAGCTAAGCTTCATTTAATGCCCACGTTGCTCATCCCACCTTCCCTTAGTGAATCAGGGACTCTTGTTTTTTTTAAGATTACAAAGTTGCTTCTGTTGATTCCTCACCGAGATCTGTCTTTTACATGTCCAGTCTTTTTGGGCTTGAACTCCAGGTGATCATGATTGACTATTCCTTTATGGAGTTTTTAATTTTCAGGAAATGAGGAAATGCACTGAGTAGTGTAACAAAGCTTCAGTCAGTTTTTATGAAGAGGCAGACACAGCTTTGCAGGGAACCGTATATTCTTAGCCCTCTGTGAAAGGTGTGTGTATGTGGACAGCAACTCAGAAGAGGATATTGTATCCCCTGTACTTTTTTCTGAAGCATGAGAGAGAGGTTTGGTGAAATGTTACTCAGTTACTCCACCATCACTTAGACACACTGACTGCCAGCCCAGGGAGAGTGCTGAGTAAATGCTGGCATTCATTTTCTGAGTTAGGATGTATTTGCATTCCTAATTAGATACATTCCAGGCAATGCCAGTTTCCTTTCTGTGCCTATAATGAGCTTTAGTAAATCTGATGGTTGTTCAGACGTCCTCTGTTAGTACAGTAGTCAAGGTGAGGAAGTAGAAGCGTTCTGTGACCAGCTCATAGGAGTTTGTTCATCATGCCAAAGAACAATGGGTTGCTAATTACAGGGAATTGCAAAGATGAATCATGGTAAGAAATTGGTGATCAAAATATTATTGAGAAATGTAAATGAACAGGGCCAGTCATTCAGGGGGTGATTTTTCAACATCAAAGAAAAAGCAGAAAGTCTCCAAATCCATTCCTCAGGAAGCCTTTCAAGCATGTAATTACACTGAGAGAGTGTTTTAAAAAATAGACTTCCTAACTGTAAAATGCTGCCCAATATTAGTGTTAATGCAAATTACCATCTTTGCATTTCCATGTCCAAGCTTAGCCATAGATACATAAACATTCATTCCAGTCCTGCAGGTATAATGTGAGTAGCACTTGAGAGCGGCTAAATAGTGGAAGATGTGTTGTACTGCTGAGCTGTAATAGAAATGCCTCTGGAACTTCAGGATTCTTCCCTTAAGATGCTTTTCATTGCTTAATCCAGGGGTAGCTGTTGATTTGAAATCATCAGGTAGGTGTATCCACATTCCTCAGTCATTTTTGGACTCTTTAAACATCTGATTTTTTTTAAAATTGTGGAGACTCTGTGAGCTTGATTTTGCACAGGAACATTTGAACATTACCTGTATAGCATTTTTGTCAGGATAATGATGTTACAGAAATATATTAAGGTAGTGCAATTAAAGACAAGATTTCTGGCATGTGAAATATATAGAAAAGTCAAAGAAAACAGGTGGACTGTTTTTGAGGCAATACATATTAGATGCTACGTAATTAAAGATTAATCCAAGAGCATCTTAAAGAAAAAAGAAGCTTCTGTATGAATGTGGTTTTAGTTGAAGAATATGAGAGAGCTGGATTGAAATAACAGCTAGTAATATCCCACTGAGATATTAAACACAGTGAAAAGTAATGACTACAAATGGGTAAGAACTACTGATAGCTGAAGCAGTAATGAAGTCATCCTATCAAAAATACACCAACAACAGTGGAAAAGAATCCACCACGTCAAAAGCTTCACAAAATTCTATGTTTTAATTAGAGGATAAGAGTGAAGAGCTGTGTTTTTCAGAAACAAAAAAAGGGCAAAAGGTTCACGTGTTCTACGCAAAATAAGTTTGCTACTTTTACGTTCTTGGAAGCAGTGGATGAGGAATCCATGTCCCGTAATTTTATGAGAGGTGGAAATTGTATATTGAGATGCAGATTTTATTTCATAAAATGCATCATTTTGAAGCATTTTGTAAAAATCCTTTCTACTGAATGGGTATGCCATGTGCTGTTTCTTTCAGTGTTCTGGCATGGAGACTGTAGGTTCCTTCAGAGTTTCTGGTGTCGGGCTTTTTGAGTTTATTTTGCCCATTGTGCTCTGATTTCCACTACACAGCCATTCTCTGCACCATGCTGTACATGATCTCCACCCCCTGAAAACTGAGGCAAGGCATTCAGTTTGCTTTTCTGTCTTACCTAGATGCTTTTATTTCCTCTAGGTCCTCACTATATCCCAAATCCATTCCCTATATTTCTATTTCTTTACTAATAGTCTTCTACTGCAAGTTTTAATTTTCTTTGAAAAGTCAAACTCAGTTTAGCTACACATTGAGGTGTCTAGAGCATAACGCTTTTTTAAGTGTTTTGGCTTCCTCAGAATACTCTTGTGCTGCTTTCCCTTTTTCTTCTTTTATAGATTGCAAATTCTTTGTGTTTTTTCCTTCTATTTTAAAGAAATGTAAGAGTTCATCCTTGATAGAGCTTATGAACTCTTTGATACACTTGATTTCTCTTGATAAAAAACATCACAGTGGACTTTATTCTCTTATACTGAGCAGAGTTGTGGCAATTTTCAGAACACAGACCTCTTGGAAAGGAAGATAACAAGTGGTGAAAACCTTTCAGCCAGTTAAAGAGTGTCTAGTTTAAATTCTGCCGTAGTATTTTTTATTAACGACACAATTATTCTACACGTGCAAGGCTTCTGCCTGTTTTTACTTCTCTAGTACAAATGAGTTAGATGCTGTCAGATGCAGGCAATAGCAGACATGGATTGAACCTCTTTTTAAAAGCTAGAGAAAACAAAGCAAAGCAGGGAAGCATTTGAGGGGGAAAAAAACCTTTTACTGCAGTCTTTTAGTTGTTTGTTTTTCCAAGAGTGCCCGGAGGCCTCATGGGAGAGAAATACAAGGAAAGCCTTAGTAAACTTCATTGAGGTGGTCTGAAATTATGAGTGATACCAACCCATTACGAATATATATTGGGAAGTTTGATAAATACTGTTTTCTTCCTTTTTTTTTTTCCTACCCTGAACCAATTGCACAAGTGGCAGAACTTCTGCAGCAGTAGTTATCCAGCTGTACCTGCATCTCTCAGCACTTTATAGTCATTTCTGACCTAAGTAGGTCAGAGCTGACCTTTCCTTCCTCAGTTCCTTGTCAAATTAAGGCCTGTGCAATGAATTATACATTTAGATGAAGTGCAACTGAAGAAGAATATAGTATGTAATGTCTTTAAAAAAAGAGTGTAGAAGAAATATTTGTTGTTTGTTAAGGATAGTTGGACACCTGTGCCTTTTTCAGGTTTTTATCATGAATTGCATTAAAGGTGTTAGTGGGGAATGTCACATTTATACTGCAGAACCTGAAAAAGAGGCAAGTCAAAACTGTTTAGTGCCATGATCAAATATGCATATTTGCAAGTAAAAGCTTCTGACAGCAACTTGTCCCTGCCATATTGCTTGGCTTTTTAACATCTCAAGTCAGGATCACCAGCCTTTATCTACAATTATAAAAGCTCTATCCCACATAGGTTCTATTTCATGTATACACGTATTTTCAAAAAAGCGTCTGTGTTCTTTACCCCATGCTACACCTGGGAAGTCATCTCATACTGCACAAATACTTGTTTAAATTTACATCTGTATTAGCATCATAAGCTCAGTCATTATTATTATGACTCTACCTTGCAGATGCCTTATCAAAATCCTCTGTCCTGCCACAGTTTCGGAGCACAGTCAGCATATATTTCAATTTAACATGCTGACATTTTTCCAAATGCTAATCTCCATTTAGTTCCAGGGGATTTTGTGTTCCCAAATAAATAAATATCTCTTTTCTGGCAAACAACTGCACATATCAATTTGCTTGTATTTCCTGTTTATATACAATGTAATAAACTCTCAAAGGTCTCAAAGTTTCATTAGTTTAAGGCCTTTAATATCTTCAGCAGATCAGATGACCATTCTGATTCTCTGTGATAGCATTGCTGACTTTATTGCTTTATCGAGCAAAAAGCTCCTCAGCAGTGATTCTGTAAATAAAACCTGTCTTATTTTCCTTGAAGTTTGCATCTTTTTTTCTTGGACACGTGGGCAGGATGTTACTCTAAGAAATATCTTTGGTTTGGAATTGCCACAGTTGCCGTAACAAACATCTGTTCTTAAGAGCTGAGGTGTTTTCCACAAAAAAACCCAAAACAAAAACAAACACACACACACACACCCCCCCCAATAGATAGCATATCGATTTTTAAAAAATAAATGGTATGTTCACATCTCAGGTAGAGGGGAGGGAGACAGAAGAGGAAAAATTACATGCTTGCCTTTCGCATCTCAAATGTGGGAGTGGAAGCCAGAGCACAGATAGAATATTATTTCACTCAAGGAGGGGTGGCCTTCCACCTCCCACATCCCCAGGTCTCCTTTGCTTAAACCATTGAATTAGAGTCCATCCACAGGGTATTTAGGACTTTATGGATATTTAAATTTTTTTTTGGTTAACAAAAGATGAGAGAAACCTGCCTTTGTGCTTTGACATTCTTGCGCTTTCATACTAACTTTCTGTTCACTGTACATCCTTCTCACTGCTGCCTCTTTTCAAAGCTCCAGGCATTCACTCAGGTTTTACATGGAGATTTCTGATTTTGGATTCTGAGTTGTTTTTGCATATAAAATGAATAGTGGCTAGAAAAATAAGTGCTCCCTTTATCCTTATATGTATAATTCTAAAATAGTCCTTTTATGTCCATTATTTCTATACAGAGAAATCATCCGTTAATATAGAAGTGTTGAAAGCAGTTTCCCTCTTCTGAGCAGGAATGTGTAGAGCTCTCATATTTTATGTATATGCTGGAGGAACAGACTTTCTCTGATTGCAGGTATAATAAGCTTATTAGAAAGCACTTGATGTTGTCAGGCCGCGTCTTGCATACAGGTCTGATGGTGAAGAATTTTTCCTCTCTCCAAGACGGCAGCTCACATGCAGCATCTAAGTGACTCTGGATACAACTGAATGGAAAAGGATATTAAGAATTGGTGCCAGGAGCTCACCACTTGGGTAGTACCATGTTGAAACCTACAGTTAGTCTATGTTAACATGTATTAGTTTTTTCCCCATTGCTTTAAGTTCTTTTAATACTATTCAATTGGGTTTCATTTTTATCAAAATATTGTGGTTAATGGAGCCTTCTTTCTAAGCAGAGATACTGCCATATCCTTTGAACCACACCTTACTTTTCACTGTCACACATTTGAGTCATCTCACAATCTTGTCAATGAGGGGAAAGAGAAGACAAGTGTGCATAGAGGATCACAGAAGGAAAAGACCTCAGGAGATCATTGATCTAACCTCCTTTTGGAAGCAGAGTGTTTATCCACAGCCCTGCCAAACAAAGTCTGGTTTTACTGTTTGTTTTTTAATTTTATATATTAGTGTTAAGACAGTAATGGAGAATTGATGGGCCAAACAAAGCAATAGTGAACGTTAAATCTCATTTATAAAACAAGCTGCTTGCTACGTTGCATACAACTACTATCTATAATACTCTTGGCATTGTTTGCTGTGTTTATGCCTCCTTGCTTACATTCAGGACATGAATGTATGACCCATCTTTTTCCAGTTAAAAATGGAATTTTCCTAAGTCTGCCAGTTTGTAAAATGGTAGCTAATGGAAAAGATGATGTATAGGTTTTTAGAAAAGAAAGAAAAAAAAAAATTTATGGATGTCTCATAGATAAAAATAGGAAACAATTCCAGGAATGCTCATACAGAGACCAGTAGTGGAAGTGTCAGCTGCATACAGTATCCATTGCAAGACATGTAGGCAGCCATCCGTCTTGGCAAATCTGTGTTGTCTTCTGCCCAAACTATACAGCCTTAGGCGTCACGCAAGGCTGTGAATTAAGAACTTCTCAGCAGCAAATTACTACATGGCACACAACTGAAATCTCCTAGTGCTGGGATTACTGGTTCAGTCAGAAGTCAATGTGCTTTGTACAGAAATGGATGGCATGAACCGTTTTGACTTAATACTACTTTAAATGTCAATTCTTCCCTATCTAGGGATTAAATTACATTGCAACTGTCACACATGATTATACTTTTAATTGTTCACAAAATTATCCCTCTCTTTCACAAAAACAGAACTTTCCACAATTATTTAATATCTCTGGCTCATTGAAAACTTAAGCACATAACAGTATTTTTTCTGGAACATTAAAATCTTTGCTGAGGATTTTTTTCTTATAGCAGGAAAAAGTGGTGTGTATTCCTTCCTTGCCATTTGGTGCTTACTGTCTAATATAAATTATATTCCTAGAGAAATGGAATGAATATTATTCTGTTAAAAGGGAAGGACTGAATTACTGGAACTAAAACTGGGAGGCACAGCAAAAATGTTACAAATCATAGATACTCCATTAGAATATGAACCCTGCCACATGGTTCACTGGAGTATAAGAAATGCAAGTCTGGAAATGGAGAATGTAGGCTCTCAGTAGTGTTAATAGCTCAGACTCTAGTTCTGGTTCTGAAGAGAAAACTGTCAATTCTAGTGTCGCTTCTGGTTCAGAGATCTTTGGTCAGTGTAAATCTGGCCATAGATCCCTTTACTTATCATAATCATCTCAAAGGTCCGTGGCCTAGTTGAAATTTTTCAGTTGCCTTTATTTTCACAGTGGAATCAATTTACTTGGTAGAATAGATTTTTTTAGCATAGTGCAGAAAAGCGATGAGCTGCATTCCAATTGTGTTCAGTACATGACAATTGGACTTCAAAAAACTAAGAATGATTATATATGTGTTAGATTGTGATCTCAGTTTTGCTGGCACAAGGGTGGAGTAGTAGTACCACGGTCTGTGTCCTTCTGTGCTTTAACACTGATGTAACAGTGTAAGATCTGGTCCTCCATGTTCTTGCTGATAAAGCAGTGACAGTGAAAAAGGTTTGGAATCGATTACTTCTTTTTTTAAGCCTAAGTTCTTTTGGTTTATATTCTTATAATTCCTTTAGCATTCCATATGTATACTTGAGTTCAGGTTGTGTTGTTAATGATACATTCCTGCCTTTTCTTTGTTATTTGACATCACTTGTGAATTTGAATCACTCCAGGTTATCTTCTTGAAAGTGCACTCAGAGTTGGAATGCAGAGTTGATGAAGGCAGGTGGTCATATCATGTAAGGAGGCATGGTGATCACAGACTCAGAGAAACCAGAAACTTTGAAAGAAAATACTTTAGAGAATTTAAAAAAAATTCCTCAACTGAGCTTGATAAATGGAAAATGGTATTTTTAAGTACTATTTACCTGAAAAGATTCTGTAGAGGTTGACAAAACAGATACTACCTAATTACCTCAGAAACCCTGGGACTTACAGCCTGCTCTTAAAAAAAAGAGAGAAAAGAGAGTCTTCATTGTATTATCCACAAAGAAATTGTATATGAGTACTGAAGTGTGTTGGAGCAAGGGAATATTGTGGATCATCTAGCACATGGGTTTTGGTGGAATTGTCTTTTTAGAGCACTGTTCCTTTAGTGTAACTTAGCAAACAGCAATAGAGGCCTCAAAGGTAATTGTTATACCAAGTACTTTAGTTATTAGGAAATTGGAGCAGTAACATTAACATAAAACCAGTTTGTTACTCCAAGTGTCTTTTTATCCTGGTCTTCATGAAGTAGTCTGCATAAAATGATTATAGAAAATACAAGAAAACCTGACTGTTCATCAAATTGAACAGAATAATTTTGGGAAGTAGAAGCCTTTCCTTTTTCCTGAACGTGGAATAGCACATGAGAAATGATGATATAAGCCTGTTTGATTAGCCTTTGAAATATCCTATAATCAGTTACAGTGTTAAATTCACCCCAAAAAATAGTCAATCTCATGTCCTTATAACAGTGTGATCATGTTTCCTCTGTTGGGGTCACAGCCAGCAGAATGTCATATTGTGGTTATTTCAGCTGTTGGACTCACTGGCTGACTGTGTGTAGCCTTGCAGTGCAGGCACGTTCTTGGCCATGGGAATTGAAGTCAGAGGCAGCTGGGGAACTGGCATCTGTTGTTCTTCCATCTATATGTATTGTATTAATCATAGCACTGCTTGCATTTTGCCTTCTTTATGATCAGTGTGGTTTGTTCATCGAGAACATCAGCAAAGCAGATGTCAGACAGCTCTGCATTTGTTGCTGATGTGTTATCCCTTTTGACTCAGTGAGAAAACAATCTGTTATCTCACCTGAGCAAGGCTGTGAGCTTTGCTGACCTCACAGGGAAGCGCTGTCAAATATACTCTGAAAATGTTTGTGAGCTTGGGAAAGCCACATTCCAAATGTGTAAAAAAACCCCCCAGCTATGACACTTAATTAAGGCTCAGCAAATAAAGAACAGACACGAAGGATTACTTGCTGTTTCAGTGAGAAAATGCTAAACACAACAAACAAGGGTAAACCCCTTGTAGTTATGTTCTTGAAGTGTTGCAAGATCACAGCTATGTAAGTGTGGAGCTCAGTCTGACTGGTCAGTGGGCAACAAATAAACGTTTGCTTGTCACCTTGGTAAGCAAAGCCAGAAGTAGAATTTGCCTAGAATTTAAGCAGAGCAGCACCAGTGGAAATTGTGAATTAATTTAGCGGTGTTGGGGTTTGTGATTAATCGCTTATTGCTGGCATGGAGCAAGTCCCCAACAGAGATGAAACCTAAATTTATGTCTGCTTAAACTTAGGCTTCTCTTTCCATGTGGCTATTTAATTCCATTAATGGAGCCTTAAGCTTTGCATCTTACAGGTTCCACCATGTCAGGTTTGGCTGCTTGATGAGCTCTTGCCATTTGGAAGAAACTCACAGGTCAGAAAGCTGGTGACTTGCCCCACTTGCTTTTTACCTGCAGAAAGGATCTGCATGAAGGCAGTTATTTTTTCCTGAACGAAAAGATCATCCTATCTGATAGTGTTCCTGCTGTGTCGTTGGTTTTGTTTCTGAGTTTAGGCTGCTAAATGGCATATTAAATTGCACCATGCATTTGTAGAATGTACTAGCTTTATAATTTACAGGAGTATTTTCTCCCTGTAAAATTGTCTCATGTTTCTCACCTGGTAGAGTAAAATTCAGATGAAATTTTAGGTTGTGTTTAGTTCATCCAGCAAATAGCTTCTTTTTCTCCTGATACTTTTTATTCCAGAAAACTCAAGAGCAAGTATTGCATGCAACTGGATATTTAGAGATGTGATGGTTCAGTCTTAGACAGCCTGTAGGATTGCCAGATGGCTCAGAGGTTTGGCAGGCAGCTTTTACCTGGCATAGTTTGGGTTTAGGCTGATACATCTCTGCTCCTTTTTTGTTTATTCTTGGGTATGTTGGTGAGCTCTAAGATTTATCTACTGCCTGGGGGAGAAAACAAGTTGAACATTATTTATTGCCAAAAAAAGCCACATTCTCCACAAAGTAAGAGGAACAATTGAAATTCATGTCAGGGACCATTCAACAACCCACATGAGCAGCTTACAACAAAGATGTAGGGTAGTATTCTTTGAGGAATCATGGTGTTTCTTTGTGTCCTCTTTATTTGTTTTCCTTCCTTTCCTTTTTTTCATTCCTTTTCTATTTTCTTTTTTCTGTTGCCTGTCAGTTGGTCTTATGTTGTTTATAAGCAGATTTTCTTCTTCTGCCTCATACTAAGGTAGTGTAAGAATTGTCTTTTGTAAAGCATGAAAACCAGAATCCCCATGGGATGCCAGTCTCTTTGAAAAAGGGTAATTAGTGCATAAATTCTGATTTTTATCTTAGCTAAAATAAATACTGTAATCAAGTATGAACTCTAAAGATACTAAACTATGCACAGAAGTTGCGTAACAGACTAATCCAATTAAAAAATCTTGTTAGAAGGGAGGACATGCCAAGCTACCTTGGCATATCATGTTGGTTAGAAGATGCACGTTTGAACACACAGTTGAAGGAGAGAAGGCAGTGTTCACATGCCCTGAAGTCTCTCTCAGTCTATGTAGTTGGTAGTTTCTACATTCTAGAGATGTCATTTGGGCCAGACAAAAGAAAGTAGCACCATAGGTCTTGTTCATCTCAGTGTCATTACAAAAACTTCTGCTTTTTATATCCACAAAGGGGCGTTATCCCATCGAAGAACTAAGTGTGATTGTTTTGCCAGGATTTATTCTTGAGAAATCCATGTTTGCTGTTAGTCAGGTTGTTGCCTTTCAAGTTTTCCTTTCTTTTAACAGCAAGTGTCATTGAAACACATTGTGTATTCTCTGTGTCTAAAGCTGAGCACTGATGAAGAGGCTGCTCTGTGTGGCTTCTACCATTTCATAGAAGCATAATCTCTGCTTCAAGTTCACAGGACAGTTCTGTTTTTCTGCTGCTTTGCAGTGCAATAGAAATGAGCAAGCTACTAGGCTTTGAAGTACTTGGTTTATTCATGGAGGGAGTATGTCTTCATCCTTTCTGTCCCAGAGCTGTGGTTCATGGAGTCAGGAGGACATACTCACTAGGGCCATTCCCACCCCAGCTTGTGGAGACCAGTAATTTAGACCTCAGTGAAGTTGGTGTGTTGGTGCACATGTGTACAAGTTGGAATTCATGTTCCTCTACTGAGATACCTTCACCATCACGTTACATACTGTAATGCCTAAACCTCTGTTAGTTTATAAAGGAATTTCGTTCTTGCCAAAACTAAACCTTTTCAGAAGATTTGAAGTCAGATCTAGTTTTAGCACTTAATTGACTGAAAAGGTTTTACTAAAATTACTCAAATGCCTGAGCAGTTTCCACAAGAACTTAAAAATATGGGTAGGCAGCACCAATGACAAACCAAACAAATTTCATTCATACTTTTCTAACAAGTACTTATCTTTGCATTTAAAGATGTCCCTGTATTCTTATTGTTTTCTTTTTTAAACCCATTGCCATGGGATAAAAATATAGTTATCGGTGCCAGTTACTGGTTGAATTTATTCTGATTGTGGTTAATTTGCATCTGCATTCATTAGTTCTTGTCTGTTCACTTACTGTTCAACTCAGATAATACTGGAGATCTCTGAAATACGAGTTTCACCCCTTGCAACCAAGCAAGATTTTGTTGAGGTATAATTGGTTGCAGTCACCCTGTTTCATAGGTATCTTAGTTAAAAATAAAGGAAGTGAAGTTTAATGGTCCCAAAATGAGTACTAAGAACCTATAATTCCTTAGTTGTTTAAGCAAGAGTACTCTGTTTTATTGCAGCTAGAATAACAAGAGCATTAGAAAATGTGACCTATGAGAATAACACCAATGGGTTAGTCCTCATTATCCCAGGGGACAGAGAATGAAAGGGAGAGAAAAGGGAACAACAGGAGTGCTGTTTTCATTGATATAAAACGTTACAAGAAAGTGGAGAAAGTCTGTGTTACATATTTATTATGGGTACAAAGGTAATAAATTCCGAGTAGATGTGGAAGATTCAATTTAGACATAAGGAAAACCAAATTCCACATGTAAGATTTTGTTCAGTTTTCATAGATGTTAAGGATCTTGTGAAAGTCTTCGTGCCATTTTTATCTATATCAGTCTGTTGGGAAATTGCACACTTGCATTGAATACCTTCCCCTCTATTTCATTGAGCAGCCCGGGCTGTCAAAGCTACATATTGTGAAAAGTGTGCATAGGGAAAGAAAAGTCTGAATAAGTTTCTCATTTGATGTCTTAGAGGGGACTATTCCTTACTTGTTCACATGTAAACCCAAGAATTTTTCCCGGCCTGTTAAAGGTAAGAACAAACAATTTACATAGAACTAAATAGCTGTTGTATGATTCTCTCTAGCATCTAGAAAAATTCTAACAAAATTATATAATAAATAATTTGTTCAGAAGCAAAACCTGAAATAGTGTTCTTTGAGAGATGGTTGTGTGTGTGTGTGTATGTATTTTATTCCACTTTCCTTGGGGAGCCTACTTTGGAATGAAGGCTATCAGCCTCTTAAAGCAAAGCAGAAGCAAATGAGTGATTTGTGACATGAAGGCTGGTTTGCACAATGATGGCCCTAATGGGTTACTTAGTTCCACGTCAGCTGGCACTGATCATTCAGTTGAACATTATTGGTTACTGAACAACTAAATGTGGGTGGATGAGTGTTCTGGGCATCTGAAGCCTCTCAGTAATTAAAAGCAGGAATGAAAGTAATGAATACAGGATTCATGGCTAGGGTGGTTTTATTTTCACTGTCGTATTGTTTGGGAGGAATAGCTGCTATAACAGGAATTTACACTTAGCAGGAAGTTATAGGTGAGGATGTGTGGGAAGGATGATGGCAGTGGTGTGGTACCTGTGCTTTGAGAAGCAGGCTATGCATAACATCGTGCATTTTTCAATAATGAATGAGTTTTTGGTGGCGTAATTCATTTAAGAGAAACTGGTTGATTTGGCATGCTAGAGAAAAATCTTGATGAAAGGGCTACCACTGCTCAGACTATTCATTTGTTAAACCTACATTTTTTGCGAAATTCTGAATTGTTTGGGTTTTGTCTCATTCTTGTACTTTCTGGGCTCTGAGACGTCTATTTAAGACAGGCAGACATTGAGGTTTGACTGCACTTTTTTTTTTTTTTTAACATACTGATGTATTCCAAAAGCGATTTTTTATCTGCATTTCATAGGCCAGTCTGCCTTGAAACATTATTTTTTTTTTGGCTTTGAGATTGAGGCTTTGGGATATACTATCTTTCTCAAAAAAACCCCAAAACAAATAAACAAAACCCAACACAAAAAACCCCAACAAAAACAAACAAAAAGGCTCTCCCAGAATGGAAGTTTCTGCAGGAAGAGAGGCTATATCATGTCTTTTTAAACTATAATTTCAAATCTCTGCTTCACAGAAGTGGATTTATCTTGCCATACCTCGCTTCTCCCTATCCTATAGAAGAAGCATTGTGGAAAGTTCACCATTAGGTGAGATGAAAATGCAAATGAAATGTTAAAATTATAAGTAAAGGCACACAACCCTGAAAGATGAGAAAGGAAGCAAAGGCTTTTGTCAAAACTACCTGAAACTTGTGACTGGATCTAACAAAGTGGATCTTCATTGTAATAATTGCCTTTGCTTTAGGGGTTTCTCTGCCTTCCATGAACAGGCTGTTGCCCATCTGTGTCTTGAAAGCCTCTCAGGGTGGAGACTACACACCTCGCTTTGCAGCCTTCTTCACTCTGGGCTGTCCTCACAGGGAAAACACCTTCTTTATGACCAAGCTGAACCACTCTTTTTCCTGCTTACACCTATTACCTTCCATCCTTCCTCCAAAGGCAGAACAAGTACAATTCCCTCAGCATCTTCTTGTAAAACAAGTGTTCCAGCCACCAGCTGTCTTGATGATGGGTAGGGGCCAAAACTGGAAGCAGCATTCAGGGTCGGTCTAACAAGAGTCAAGTAAAGGCAGATAATGGTTCACATGGCCCAAGATGCTGTTTGTGTTGGCACATGTTGGCTCATGCCCAGTGTTCTGTATGCCAAAAGTCCCAAGTCCTTTTCGGCTGATCTGCTCCCAAGTCAGGCAGCCCCAGCTTGTTTTGTTTGTAGCTTCTCCCTTCCTAAGTGCCAATATTTGCATATTTCCTTGGTGAATTTTAGAAGATTCCTGTCAGCCCATTCCTTCAATGTGCACACATTTGTGTCAAAGGCTGCCCTGCCCTTAAGTGTACTGACAGTTTCCCCATCTGGTGTCATCTGAAAACTTGCTGGGTGTGTATGTCATCACCTCCTGCAGACCTTTGGTAGGAATATCATACAGGACTGGCCTTAATATAGACATATGTGGTACTGCTTTTGTTTCCAGCCACCAGGTAAGGTCCAACCCAGGAACCACTGCCCTCTGAGCCCAACCGTCCAACTTGTTTTCATCCGTGCATTTGTTAACCATCCAAAGTCTAACGCCCCAACTTGGTTACAGAAGCTGGGAGATGGTGTGAAGAACCTTCCTGAATGATAGTCACTGTTCTACCCTCACCCAGAAATGTGGGAGATGTAGTCAGGTTTATGAGACATGATTTATCCTTGGTAAATCCGTGATAACTATTCAGTCAACACTGTGGGCTTCATGTGCCTGGAATCATTTTCCAAGACAAATCAGTCCATGACATTCCCAAGGACTGATAGGAGGGTGAGCAACCTGTACTTTGTCAGTTTGTTTGTTCCTCTGTCCTTTATTAAAAGCAGAAACCATTAGGAATTTTTGCAGAGTCAAAATGCAAAGTATCTCTCTGGTTGCCTTTGGAGTTACCCAGCCTACAGTAATGAATTTCTAGACTACCTTTAGTACAGAGATGAGACAGGGAAAGTAAGTTCTATGCTCTTTTCATTTTCAAATATTGGAGTAAAGTTTAGAAAGAAATTCTTCCATTTCAAACACAACTATGGAACTGGTATGCCATATATAATTTACTTTCTAAAGACTAATAGCAAAAGAACAATGGCTCATTTGGCTTTTTCTCTATCTGTTTTCAAACAAGATACATTTCCTTTATAAGTGAAATGTCTTAATTAGCTTCCCACTAGATGGAGCAAATGCATATGAACCCAGCAGAGAAAACAGGGAATATATTTTACATCAACAGAGCAACAAACAAGTGTTCTGTCCTTCTAATTGTTAGTTTTCTGAGTTTAAAATGGAAGTTTCTAAGCCATGTGATGAACTTTCTAACTTTGTGAACATAAGCAAAGGATATACTTTGCATGGAGCTGTGTATCAGTTGTCATGGTTTTCTTGGAGTGAAAAGCTGGGTTAAAACAGAGGAGTGTGATTGTAATAGCTGTGTTTGATCATATTTTATGTTGTTGTTATTCGGGATTTGAAATTCTCTTAAGTCACACCAAACAAAATGCTCAGGTACCTAATGAAGGATTTGTACCCCTGAAATCTGATCTTCTTTTCTGGGCACACTGTTTTTCAAAAACTGCTACCTTGTTTATATATCTTATCCTTCTTGTATCTTTTGACCCTAATAGCTAAAATACCGTTACTCCTTGAGATTTTCAGGCAGCTTTCAAGTTTTCCCCAACTTTTTAGACTTAAATATGTGTTCAGAGCTTTTTCACAGCATAACTAGGTCAGTATTTTCGGGACTAAATCTCCCTTTGAATTGCTGTAGGCATAATATGAGAGTAGCATACCTACAAAGTACCATCAGGGAGAGGAAAGGGTAAGGAATGAAAACAGGGCTGAAATCCACATTTCCAGCATAAAAAGTGTAGCTTAGGATAGAAAATAGGTACTAAAACTCTCTCTGCCAATTTACTCAGCTGTGCCAACTTCACAGTTTTTATTTAAAAGGATTTTCAGAAGGCAGTACTCAAAAATTTCACTTTAAACTTTTCAATTACACTCCTCAGCTCAGATCTTTCCTATCTCCCGGCCGTTTATTGAGAAGGCTATTATCCCTAATATATGCTCTGTGAGAACTGAAAGCAGAGGAATTGTAACATGGGATCAGGCTGTTGATCTGTCTAGCTGTTTCTAATGATGATTAATCTTGAATTTATTTGTCTTAATCTTCTGGAAAAAGAATGTTATAAATTGACTTGTTAGATGAGCAAAGAAAACCTCCTGGCACCCAGTAATAACAAGGCCATTTATGCCCCACACTGTGAGTTCACAGCATTTATTAGTTTTAAAACCTCAGCTCTTCACCATATAGCATAATCTTTTATTATTGAAAATACTTTCATCTTTCTATGTCAAAGGTCATAATTTAATCTCATAATTAATTAAGTTCTTTGATCTTCACCACAGTTTATATTCTCATTACTTTTATATGAAATTACAGCATAAACATAGAAAAAATACTTTGTAACATTTCTCTGTTAGTAACAGGAAATGTTTATCCCCCACATTTGCAAATGAAGTATTTGTAATGTGTACAGGCTGTAGCAGGATAATGACTTTACTATTACTCGATTACAAATTCCTTGCCAGTGCTTGGTGACAGTACTGCTATCAAAGAGAGTTCTGATCCCTGGCTTAATTAATCATTTGCTAGCTTTGCATTAATAATATCACATATAATGTGGTATGCAAAAGATGTGATTTTAAGAGAAGTGCCAAGAATAGGTTTCAAGAATAGACAAAAGATTGTTTTTAACAGAGGGGATGGCATTTGCCATAACAAATTGTGAGGTGTCACAATATTGGCAGATTAAGAACATAGGGTTTTGATTTGCCCTTTATAATGCGAGTTTTATTGTTCTCAATGTTCAAAATAATTGCTCTTATTGAAAACCTGAAAAGTACTTTAAATGACTTGATAGCAACAATTATGAGAGATTCTTACTAAATTAGTCATCAATAATAAGTAATGGTTGCAATTTCTTGTTCTCTTTCTGGTGCATCAAAACTTTTGCTCTAGCAGCCTGTCATCTGGCAGAACTAGGTGTGGGACAATGTTGATATTGTGGCTAATACACAAAAATACCGGTCACTAGCTAAATAATTGCAGAGCACAACATTTGTGCATTTGTGACACGTGTACCATGGTTTGTTACACTGAATGACATGTGGCTTGACATGATAGTATTTTTGAAATCTGGGCATTAGACAAATATCCACAGTAGAATAGATAATCTCTTTAAAGCCATTGTGTGCTCAGTGAAGAACATAATAGACAAACTCTGATCCTCCTGGAGTGCACACAGGCATTTCTGTTGCTGCTGTGGTATTGATATAGCATGAATAACTGCATTTGGTGTAGTATAATAAAGACCTCACTCATCAACTAAGCTGCTGTGAAGGTGTTAGTCTGCTCTGCATTTTAGTATTGATTTGTGAAAAAGAATGACTGATGGGGCTGTTGAAACTAAGATAAGATAAAGCATAAGAGCATATAAAGACAGCTTAAAGGCCAGCATTTAATTGAATGTTAGATAAGAGGAGATAGCTTCCTTTCCTCTCATGATGCCTCTTTGTCCACATTTATTGTATATCTTGAGATTTGAGACTTGGCTTTGCATTATTTTCTAGCAGCTGAGACCCTTGATTTGCAGGATTGATGGTTTCATGGGCATATGTGAACTTTAAAAATGAAAGATATAGGTAAAGTTTTTTGGATAAACACTTAAATAGGGATTGCATAAAAAAATTTGTGTTGGAGAAAATGCTGTGGAACCTAGTCAAACACACGGTTCTACAAAGCTTGGGTTAAAAAGCAAATAAACTAAAAAGTTGATTTGCAACAAAACCTGAGAGACTTCTAAAGACTAGGACTAGACCTTGGTTTTATTAATTATTCTCCTTAAAGTCCTAGTAGAAAAGCAAATTAAAAGGTTTGTCATCAAAGTGTGTTTTTCACTTCATAAATGAAAACATAATTTGTATCCTGAAATCATCCAAGTGCAATAGTGTTGATTTGCTGTTCTGGCTTTGAGTACCAGGAAGGTGTAAAATTCATCCTTATTGAACTTTGCTATAAACATGACTTTGAGTCCTTAGTCTGAGCCTTCAGTAACAAAACCATTGCGAAGGCAAACTTGCTGCAATCATATGAAAAGAAGTACATGCAAGTTGTGTACCTTGTCAGCAGTAGTAAATGTAATTATAAGCTTAAACGTGTATGTAGAGATATACTTGAATGTGTGTTTGTCAGGATCAACAAAGGCTTTTAACAAATGACCAAAATCTCTCGTGGACCCCAGTGCCAGGAGGCTGGTGCAGTGTCCTGTCTCCCCTCTGCTCTTGCTACTGACTGTTACTTCACCTTGTTTGGAGACTGCTCAGGCTCTGCCCTCTGCCAGCACCGATAGGGGAGAATATTCAAGAGTTCCTCTCCTATGGCAGCTGGAAACCTTTTTCTAATTTTTTTCTGTTAAAATTTATTTCTAATCTCTGTTTGCCATTGTGCTACACAGGTGAGTTTGTAGGTTGTTGCTGACTGGAGTTGTGCAGGACTTCAACTTTCTTCCTTACATTTACTGTAAATTCCATATTTTGTATGTCTTAATAGTGAATTTGCTGCTTATGTCTTGTATTCATCCTGTCACTGACTGCAATACCCAACTCTCTTCCTCTTCTGTCACTTGCAGTTGCTGAGACTCCTGATAGGGAGGTTATCTACAGTTTATGTTAGAGCCCTAAATACTCAGTCTTAAACAATACTCAAGCTCTGCTGTTCTACCTGTGCACAATTTCTGATTGTTGATGATAGTACCTTATTTTATGTTGCAAGCCCTCATAGTTCATACCAATTCAAACATGCAATCATCAAACATTCCTATTTATTATTGAGGTGTTCACACATGGAATATTTAGATAAGCAGTTACATGGGTGTCTTAGGTATTTAACAAATAATGTATCATGACAGCAACATGAAAAAATTAAAAATCTTGCATTGAATTACATAAAACAGCTTCCAAGAAGAGAAAACAATTGAATAACTACTTAAGTTGTTCTTATTTTTACAGTGGTGGGGTTTTTTTCAGTTTTTGGTGCTTTGTGTATGAAAATTACTATAGTTTATGATTTTGTGAGTTAAAGTTAAGCAGTTTCTTTCTGCTTGAAACTTTGTCCTTAGTCTTTCATAAAGGGATAGGTTTGGATTTTTTTTCCTGAATTTTGTAATACCGATAATTCAAAACCTGGCAGATCTGGACTTTGCAAAGAATGGAGTTTCTGGAAGAACTCAATTAGAATGTACTCTTCTGGCTAGGAAAACGGTTTTCTGCAAGGATCTTCTTATCCTAGCCACAATAAATTTTACTAACCTGAAAATGGCATATGCATTATTAAAAAAAAAAAAAGTTTCCTGACAACATATATCCCAGCATTGCTAAAAAAGGCCAGAGAAAAAAACCTTTCAACACTCCGTTTTGAGTATTAGAAGGAAAGCATTCCTTTATTCACAGGACTGGGTACATGGGTCAATCATTCCAAATTGTGCACCCCGAGTGATGTAGATTTTACAGATTTATACCAGCCTGTAATTACAATATCTAGCCATTGCATCATATCTAATTATAATACTTAGCCATTACATCACACTTTCCAGGTGGTTCTCCACCCTAGATATGCCTCTAGAATTAGGGTTGGGGTCTCCACATTCCTGCAGTCCTCTTTTAGCTCACCCCCCCACCCCATTGGCATCCCCTCTTCTGTCACAAGATCAGCCTCCTAAAACGTTTTCAAGGTTGCTGGACCAGCTTGTTAGAAATGCTTTCCTTTTCCAGCTTCTTATCCGTGTCTGTCTCAAGGTAGCAGAGGCCTTTTTTTTTTTATTGAACTTTCTGCCTGTTAAAAACTTCTAACAAAGAATGATACAACTGCACAGAAACTATCTTAAAGAAATAAAAGGGAAATTTTCAAAATTTTCCTTAAGGCTACAGCAGGAGAGGTTCAGGTGAGCATGCTTGCACTTAGACCCTGAGCCAAGTATAGTGTAGATTTAAAAAGAAAATGACTTTTTTTTCTTATAAACTGAATCAAGGCTATTACCTACCTAAGGGCCCTGGTCAGTGTAATCCTAAGAAGCTGAAACTGTTCCATTTTAATATCCTTCATGTTATTGGTCCTCTAATAAGGATGTCTGAATGTGTTTCAATTAAAAAGTGTTTGTTATTTTTTTTTTTTTGCAGGGACATCACCCACAACAAAATCTCGTTTTACTTTCACAAAGCAGATTTTTCATACAACTTTTGTATGGTAGCAGCCTTTGAACATTGGGGAATTCTTACTTAGTCCAGTTCCAGGATTAAAAATGAGACTTTACCACACTGTCAGTCTTTGCCTGAAAATAAGATCTTCCTTTTCCCACTTCACCAGTGTGGCATTATACTCATTTTTGCCCCAGAAACTGTTTTCTTGAGGAAGTTTAGATGTATTTTTTACCACCAGTATTTTGTTTCTGTGAACTTGTGCGTCAACTTGGAGTCCTTTATTTCTCACAGTGTTACCTCACAGAAATTATTATTTTCTTCAGTGAATGAAATTGGCTTCTGTGGTCTTGAAGCAATGGAGTGTTATTTGAGCCTTAAGACTGATGTTGAATTCAATGGTTTACATACTACCCTCTGACCATAGAGGGTCTTTCCCAAATAATATGAATGCATGAAGGTGGATTTATTTAATTTCATGTTTTTAATACAGTTACCATGCTATGGAGCCAGAAATAGAATGACAGAACCCTAAACTATGCCTCTCAACAGATCTTCTTTGTATATAAAAAATAGGAAGATGAGAACATACGGCAATTCTAGATTAAAAAAAATAACATTTGACTTAATTGAAAATTGGGTAAAAGTAATGACCAAGTTTCCTTCTGCCTGTCTTCTAGTGAGGTTATCTGACAGTCCTGCTCTTGTCATGTTTCTCTTGGCACATCAGGCTTGTGGGATACTAAGAATGCCAGGATTTTCCTCTAATTGATCTCTAGATGTCAAACTGGTAGTAGATCACTCAGGAATAGATCTCCCACCAGTTGTGTAGAATTTGGTTCTATATATTTTTGGTTCTTAAAAATGTGAATTTACTTGATAAAGGACAATTTCTTGAGTGCCACATTGCACTGGCAGAACCAATATTAATTTTTAAATAGTTCATAATCCTGAAGGTTTTATGTGCTTCACTGCACAGTATTTTGTTAATAGGAGTAAACTTGCTTTTAATGTTTATTTAGTGTTGTTTGTTAAGTCATGTTTCTTGTTGATTTTTTGCTTTGTTATTTATAATAAAATTTTGAACTTCTGCATGAAACCCCTTTTTTTTAATAATATTATGGTAAATAGGAAGGAGTAAATAAATATGAAGACCTTGATTGTGTAGAAAATTGCTCTTGTCATAAATTAAAGAGGATCACAGGATTAAATGGCATTTTAGGTGACTAGAAGGAACAGACAGTGACATGAAATATTGCCATGTATGCAAA
This sequence comes from Serilophus lunatus, assembly GCA_013399895.1. Taxonomy (NCBI): domain Eukaryota; kingdom Metazoa; phylum Chordata; class Aves; order Passeriformes; family Eurylaimidae; genus Serilophus; species Serilophus lunatus. Next base: position 374,675 of record VXBA01003875.1, read on the forward strand.
TAGCAAATTAGGGCCACTTAATTTTTCCTGTAGTGCAGGAACTTGTGCTGCTTGATGGAATTGAGAAGATTCAAAATCCATCCTCATCATGTAAAGGTTTCTTGTAAGACATGTAAGTCATGTAAGCTTCTGGCAGCAAAATGCAGTATTTAAACACAAAATTTAGTAACTGCTGGAACAAGACTGGTTTCTGTCTGTCAGATGTTATTTTACACCAAATTAGAGTATGTTTGACTTGAGAACCAAAGCTACTAACCATAAAAGAAAATTACCCATTTCTGCTTTTTTTTCTGCAGACACCTGAGGAGCTGGAAGATGTGTCTGACCTTGAAGAAGAGCAAGATACACGTAGTCGTACAAGTATTCAGACTGAAGGGAAAACTGACAGGGTACGTATTGCCCCGGGTGATGTACAAAGCACTGAGATCAAGGGAAAAATGCTGCTGTATTACTCGTCCTATGAAGCCACTTAAAGGCATCCAGTGAATCATTGAAATCTTGTTCAACTCATAGATTTCTGAAAGTGTGTGGAGGACATAGAGATGGTGTGTGCGACCTGAAACGGAGAGAGACTGCAATTAAGTTGTAAAGACTTTGCGAAGGTGTAATTAAAAAGAAAAATTCTGAACAAAATTTTAACAGGTTACAGTTTCATAAATGTGGCTTGGTCTAATAGAGGCTGGGTTGATAAGGAAAGCTTTTTACAAGCGTCTTAATGAAGCCTGCGGTGTGTGTTAACCAAAAATAACTTCTGCATACAAGAAACTTGACATGCACACAAGAGAAAGAGATATCTGGAACCACAGCCTCTCAACTATGTGAGTTACAGATGCTTCCTACTGTGTTCATGTGTGAACCTGGTTCTGTTGTTTATTGCTTAACTAGTGAATTCATGAAGAAGTATGAAGAACTTCTTACAGTATTTGACAGTGTCTGTATTTCTAGAAATTCTGAATCTGGTGTTCCTGTTGTAGCATCATTTAATCTGAGGACTTTCCTACATTGATGGGTTTTGTTTATTGTTTACATTAAGACATTTTGAAGAGCTTGAAAACATTTTTGAGATAGCAAAAGTTTTCTTAATACAAAATCAAAGTATTTAGGAAACACTGATCTTCTTTGTGTTTCCATTTAAACAATGTTTCACCAAAACTGTACTGTATTCTCAACTTTCTGACATGGAAAGATCCATGGGGCCAGAAATGTCTCCTTCATTGCTTGTTTGCTCAATACCTAGAGCAGTAACAGATCTCTCACTCTTGATTAATTCTAGTATTACTCCTGTAATGAGAAATATAAATTATAAAGCTAGTTGAGAAAAAGAAAAAAATGTTCAGTATAAGAAGAATTACATCAAAAAATGGTGTTTTAATTCATGTGAAAGACCACCTCATATAGTCTTATGCTTCAAAAAACATAATTGGCAATTAAAATATACTAGCTGCCCTTTGCAATTTAAATTAATCTTTGTAAATGTTAGCACATTTTCCTCAAATTAAAGGCTCAAATTTATATTGTAGTTAGGAAAAGCAGGGTTTTCCATCAAAATGTCATGCCAGGATTTTTTTGGAACAGGTACGGAGGGTATGCTTCCATATTTGCATAAATGTTCCATGATGAATGCAGTTGAAATTTTTCTTTTACTGGGAAAACAGAGGTAGTAGTTTGTAGATATTTACTATCAAAATGTAGCGACAAGAGATCCACTAAAAATAAGAAATTGCTTTTTCATGTATGGTCATCTTCTTCTGAGATAAACGAGAATACTTCTTTAAAGAGAATGCTTTTTTGAAAAGAAAGCCATAAATAACACATTCCAGAAAACTGCACAAAGCAAGAAGTAATGCTGAGGACAGATAGAGAACTGGCTGTCCAGGACCAGAACCATAACAGAGTTACTGCTGTGGGGAGATATCTCTGGAATATGCTTCTCTATGTGCTACCACATGACATCTAATCTGCAGTGTCAATGAGTTTGGTGGGAAGGTGGAACGGACTGTTACAGATAAACTATGGTTAATACATCTGAAAAAAGCCAGTATTTTAATATTATAGTGAGTACGTTTCTATATTTTCTTCCACTTCTCCCTAAAATACTAAAATTACTGTCAATGTTCCTTTTTGTGGTATCTGGATTGCAGTCATGGCTTAAAGCCTGATACTATATCTTGGGAAAAGTTTTCCTAAATTTCAGATCAAGATATCAGGGCCATAAATGGCATGTTACCTGCATAAGTAAAAGAAAATTGTGGCTTTGACTAAATTATATACACAGTCACTCAACCTAAATCAACATATTGTCAGAAACCTGCATATACCTTTTTTTTTTTCTTAACAGATGTTTGAACAAACCCTTTTGCTGCTGCAGCAAACAAGAACAATGATTTAAGACCTCTTTGTTTGGAACTGTTATTTGCTATTGATATTTAAAGATTTATACCTAGGACCTGTTTATCAATATTAAGAATCTTTGTAGGGACTACAGATTCCAAATTTTAGACAGAGTTGGTCTTGTGTTCTGCAGCAGATTTCTGTGCTGTTGGGAGGCTGCTCCACGCAGTGCTGGTACCAGGAATGGCTGTGTTCCAGTTCCTGGTTTGGCAGGACTGCAGAGTAACCTTTTCTTCCTCCTTGAGTTCTTTGTCTTGGGCATTTCCACTGTAATAATTCACTTTTGCTTATGCATATCTGGCTCCCTACTAGTTCTGCATAACTGCACTTTTGATTCCTCTTGCTTTGTCAAGAGTGTCGTAATGTCTTCTATGTCACATGTCTCACTGTGCCAACAGGGAACTAGTGCCTTTTTTCTTTCTGTTTTTTATCACAACATATAAAACCAGATGTGATGTGTGTATGCCACTTGAAACAAAGGCTACATCTTGACTAGCAAATCTCATTTCCCTTATGCGGGAAAAAGTTATGTATTATTAATCACACCTTCTTCAGAATCTATCTCTATGAAGAGAGAGTGTAGGTTAGTGGTGAGATAGCAGGACTGGGGCTTGACCTTGTATTTATGTACCTAACTCATCTTAAAAATGTTACTTCCCTGATCTTTTCCCTCAGATAATTCCACATTTTTGAGATGAATAGGATAGTGCCTGTGGCACCAGCACATTCTGTGAGATACAAATTAACGTGGGCAACGTGCTGTGAGATCTCTCAGTGTTTAAACTGGATAGAAATTCTGATTATTATTTATAGGGTGATTTTATATCCTTGAAGAAGTTCCTTAGTATTAAACCCTTTGCTAATATAAAAACAATTACTGCTTGTGTATCCAAAGACTAATGCAGTTTTTCTCAGCTGAAAGTTAGATCTCCCTCTGGTTGTTGTTGTTTGTGCAGTCAGCTCTGCGGGCATATCACACATAGCAAGTTTATGCTATCATAATCAGACTAATTTCACTGAGCTAGTTACCGTCTTATTATCATATGATTTTGTGTTGAAGAGAAGGTCAAGTAAGAATTTGTCCAGTTTGTTTTCAGACTTAGAAGATAATCTACATGTTAATGATCAGAGAAAAATTATTTTTAGTGTTTAAACTTACTAAATTATTGAAGAGAACAGGTTAGTTTAATTTCAAAGTTACTGCTGCAGGTTAAGGTGATCATATTGAACAGGCGAAATATTCTACCTCGTAACATAATCCACTTTGGGGTGACAAGAGCAGAATTGCTTTCAGGCAACTACCAACCTACATTTTTTTTTCAGAGTTCTGCAGACAGTTTTGTGAATACATTGACAAAAACACCTGACAATAAGTTCATGTTTTATAAAGGTTGGTTGCATACTATGTTTGTGCAACAATTCTGGGCTGATAAAAGGTTAACTCAGTGGGTATTGTGAATGAGAAAATCCAGGCTGAATTATTTCACTGTTTTATTTGTGTAACATCTAAACTATAGCCATATATTATATATGTCTAAAAATATACCAGACTATAAGAAGAGAGATGAGATGTAAAAGCAAGCACAAAGAACTGTTGATAATTGCATAAAAAAGTAGTTAGAAGGAAAGTTATTTGCCTTCAAATGAATTAGCTATTCTTAGTCAAGTAGCAAATAGTTTACATCTAAGTTCCTACAGTAATAGAAATGCTGGCATACATTAACAGGAAGCATATGCTATTTTGTAAATAAAAAAGCCAATTTTGGAATATGTCATTGGTTTAATTTTTATCAAATCCACACACAAGCATGAAATACTGATGATAAGAGTTCATGCATAATGAAAATAACTACTGTAATTTTGAGTAGGCTCTATGAATAGTAATTTTGACACTTAATGCATAGCAAAAGATCTCCTGTCACTAGTCATGATCTATCAAAAGCTTTTAATTTTCTTGCCAATTTTTAACCCAATTTCAGTAAAGGGAAGAGATTAAGTTAATGAAGGACTCAGGATTGCAGCAGTATATTGTGTACAGTCACAAAGTAGGACTGGAAAGGACCCCAAGAACTCAGCTAATCCAGCTAATTTGGCCCGAGGTAGAATAAATGTACTCCTTCCTGACACATACATATATATATCAGCAATTGCATTGCTGTCTCTACTTAGCTCATTAGTGGAATTGATGGTTTATTGGAAAGTTTTTCTCTTTATACCACATATGGTGCAATTAAGTATGTTAGTCTTACCTAGAAGGAATCTAGAGTGTGTGAGGTTTCCTTTCTGCATGTTGAACCTTTTTAAATGTCCTCTCTCTTTTGGAAACTCTCTTTGCAATAACCTTAACTTACCCTTTAAGATAGTGGTGTCTGTAGGTCCTTTTGGTCTGTTTTTCTTTCTTCTTGGTGCTCTGCAGCTAATGACTTCTTGAATTTTGTGTCCAAACTACTCATATTGCTAAATGCATTTGACCCATTGTGGTGTCAACAACAAGCACTAGTTTAAGATTTACACTATTTTCTTCTGTATGCATTCTTTAGAATGAGTTTTGTATGATGTTTGCCTTTTTGCCAAGAGCATAACATTTTGTTCGACTGCAAATTCTCACCCACAGAACTGCTGATAACTGTCTCAGTTCTCTGCATATTGGTGATTTTTCTTAGGTGTAAAACCTTGTGCTTTTCTCAGCTGAAATACATCCCGTGATTTTTTCAGAACAATTCTAAGTTTCTCAAGATTGCTTTGATTTGTATACCAGGCCTTTTCCACTGAAAATGTGTGATGTGTACTCTTGGTTCTGTCATCCACACCATTAGTGAAAATACTGACAAATGCCAGAGTCAGGGCATTCCCCTCGGAATTTTGCCCTCTGGTTTGGTGTGTGTTCTTGACAAGTATTCTGTGAGCAGTTTTCTAATCAGTGTCATGTCCACCCAATGGCAACAACGTCTAGATCGAGTTTCACTATATTATTTACAAAGATGGCATGAGAACCAGTGGCAAAACTCTAGTGAAGCCCAAATTTATGACATTTTGCTTTTTCATCTAAAGGTCTGTTGCCTGGGACTAAGAGTAATTAAATTAACATGACACAATTGCATCCTCTAAGTCAACCTTCTTAGTGAAGGCTGATGCAAAAATGGTAGCTTCTTCTAATATCTCCTAATAGCTTTACCTCTTTATCCAGTTATATTCTCTCTAAAAATACAGGCAACTGTCATGGCAGCACAAATGAGGCATTCTCTGAACTTTTTCAAAGAATGCTGGACTTCAGCAGGCTTGCTACAATTCTTAAAATTGGGAGAAGACTACTAGTGACAGCAGGTAGTAAACTTACCAAAGAAACACAGCCTCTCCCTGCTGTCGGTATCACACAACCACCCCGTTCATCTTCAGGGATGTGCATTTACTTTGGTACGAATTACTGAACATCCACCATTCTCTCTTTCTCTTCTTTCTCCAAACTCAAAGAATTCTTCACTCACTAGGAAAAGTAGTGAGTTTAGTAAAAGGTAGTTGAACCTTATTCGTTTTAACAGAATCACTTTTGACTCAGTAGCATCTTCATAAATGTCCTTACTGCATTCAAAATACAGCTGTAAGAATAGTTTCTATCTCCTGCTCGCTTGCCTGGTATAATAGAAACATTGAATCACAGAATGTTTTGAGTTGGAAGGAATCTTAAAGATCATGTGGTTCCAAACCCTACCATGGGCAGGGATGCCATTCCCTAGATCAGGTTGCTCAGAGTTCAGCTGACACATATATTTTATGACAGTGGTCTACAATGTTTGTTCAAGAAAAAACAATAAAGATCACAATTGGAACTGTTTTAAACAGTTTGATTGAAATATGTTGCTGTCCTTTGAGTGATTTGGAGGGACCCTGTTCACTTTCACCAGAGGTTCAGCTGGCCGCAGCAGGAGAGTACGAATGGAGGTGAGATGGCTTCTTGTGGCTCATGAATCTCTGCTGGAAGAAAAAGCTTAGCTCTCAAATAGAGGAAATCAGAGACGTGACTCAGGTCTTTTGGGATCTCTGCCATTATCTTATAACTACACAGTGTGAAAAGCAGGTTATTTTGTGTTCTTGCTTGTAAAAGCTCTGAAAAGTTTTTCATATGCACAGTCAGGAGAGTGGGGTTTATTTCTTTGTAATCTACAAAACTGCAGAAAACCAGAGTTTTCCTCTTTTCTTCTCTATTGTAACATGACATATTTCAATCTGCAAAGTAGGAAGTGTTAAATAATTTTCAAAGGGAGGTTCTTTGCATTTGCTTTAATATGTTGTTCTGCTTTCTGTTGCTTTTCTTTCCTTCCTGGTCCCCATAAGTGGTAAGGATTTTGGTGGTGTGGATCTGGCCAATCATTTGGTTTTAGGGGCCAGGAAATTAAAAAAGGGCATGTCAGTCTAAGATTTAGACAATAATATAAGTTGATAAAAAAGTCAAATTCTTGGAGTGCAGCCAGGGACAAAGGCCAGTTCTTTGGGTTGGGATCTAATTGGCAAGCAATGCACCAGTGATACAAGAGTTAAAATCTACACCAAGTAGTTACTCCACATGTGTCCTTACATGACCTCAAAAGTTCAGTTTCTCTGATGGAGAATTGAGTGAAACTTGGAAGGGGCTGGAATGAAAAGGAACACCAGTCTCACAGGGTAAGTCAAGTTGCAAATGGGAGAATGCAAATAACATAATCCCACCGTTGGAGACACCAGCTAAAATAAATAGCCTTCTGAAGATTTAATTCAGGGAAATTAAAGAAAAAATCCATACCTTTTTTTTTAATAGAAGAAAGAAACTATAAAAACTATAACTGCTTCTTTCCCTAGTCTTAACTGTTATCTGCTACTGCAATAAAAACATTTTGTCCTAGAAGTAATGAAAAAGTTGTTTTCTCCTTGTGGACAAAATAAACCTGCAGTCATGTAATAGTAGTCATTCAATTTAGATCTTTATTTCACAATTACCATTATGTTGCCTATTTTGATACAAAATCAAATCTGTGCTTAAGAGGCTGTGTATAATAATTGTTATATTTTGTTGCTGTAGACGATTTTAAAGCAGTATGAAGGAAAGGAGAGAAAAGACAAGGTCAAAATTATAGTTTCCTTTACCACTTTGTTCCAGTGGATAATGTGTCTCATTGCACCTGAAGGTTATTATTGTTGGCAGATAGCAGGATACTGTATGTCACAGTTTCCTCATTAAAATGTCATCTTTCTTGTGGTTTCAAGATCCAGGCCTGTGATCTTGAACTCAAAACAGAATTGAAGCTGAGGGTTAGGAAATACCATAGACATCTACCAATCAGCAAACGATCATAAAAAGTTCTCTTCCCTCTGTAGCCCAACTCGTTATTTTTATGTTTTATACCTTTCCTATTGTTGTGATTTAATCCCAGCTGGCAACTCAGGCCCACACAACTGCTTGCTCACACCCTCACATTGGTAAGGGGCAGAGAATAGGAAGAGTAACAGTGAGAATACTTAAGATAAAGTCAGTTTAGTAGGTAAAAAAAAAGCAAAGCCAGGAATTCATTCCCCACTTCCCATGGGTGGGAGTTGTTCAGCCATCCCCAGGAAAGCAAAGCTACATCACACATAACGGTGACTTGGGAAGACAAACACCATCACTCCGAACATCCCCCCTTTCTTCTCCCCCAGCCCTATGTGCTGAGCATAACCCCGTATGGTCTGGGATATCTCCTTGGGTCACTCAGGGTCAGCTAGCCTGGCTGTGTCCTTTCTCAACTTCTTGTTGGCCCCCAAACAACCTCGCTGATGGGAGGGAGGAAAAAGGCCTTGGCTGTGTGTAAGCTCTTCCTAGTAATAACTAAACCGTGGTTATTTTACCAACACTGATTCCAGCACAAATCCAAACAGCCCACACTAACTAATATGGAGACAATTAACTGCCCCTGCCAGAAAACATCACATTCAGCAATCTTATCCTACAGCCATGAGGAAAGTGTGTCTTGTTCTTCTCTAGTCTATTTATTTTGTGGTTTGTTTTTTTTGTTTTTTTTTTTTTTTTAACAAAACAAGAGAAGTAATCCTCAAAATAGTTTCACTTTTTAGTTCTGTGACTTTAAGGTAATTCTGATCACTATGGTGGTTTCTTTCCGCCCTTAACCATTCTGTGATTCTATGTGATTCTGTGACTGTAATTATAAAATAGTTACATGTTGGAAAGCCTGTAATTTCCAGTAGTTTGTATAAATGAGAAAATTAACCCTGTGACAGAGTGATTCTAGCATAAATAAAATCTCTGAAAAGGCATGGCTTGAAAAATATACACATTACATATAAGACTGATTACCATTGTTTTAATTATAAATAATTCAGCTGCTGCCTTAACTTTCCATTTTATTGATGGTAAATAATGTTTTATAAACAAGAATAAGTCACAAAATATTTATTGTTTAGTTACAGAGTAATTTCAGTGTATTAATAGTTGCTACATGTAGTTGTGAGTTCCTGGTGGCCTGAAGAGGCCCACTTCCTGGGGAAGGTGCTGGAGAGAGGAACCACAGTGGCAGCAGAGCC
>VXBA01003875.1:385137-404658 GCA_013399895.1 Serilophus lunatus
GTTTGTTTTTTTTGTTTTTTTTTTTTTTTTAACAAAACAAGAGAAGTAATCCTCAAAATAGTTTCACTTTTTAGTTCTGTGACTTTAAGGTAATTCTGATCACTATGGTGGTTTCTTTCCGCCCTTAACCATTCTGTGATTCTATGTGATTCTGTGACTGTAATTATAAAATAGTTACATGTTGGAAAGCCTGTAATTTCCAGTAGTTTGTATAAATGAGAAAATTAACCCTGTGACAGAGTGATTCTAGCATAAATAAAATCTCTGAAAAGGCATGGCTTGAAAAATATACACATTACATATAAGACTGATTACCATTGTTTTAATTATAAATAATTCAGCTGCTGCCTTAACTTTCCATTTTATTGATGGTAAATAATGTTTTATAAACAAGAATAAGTCACAAAATATTTATTGTTTAGTTACAGAGTAATTTCAGTGTATTAATAGTTGCTACATGTAGTTGTGAGTTCCTGGTGGCCTGAAGAGGCCCACTTCCTGGGGAAGGTGCTGGAGAGAGGAACCACAGTGGCAGCAGAGCCATGAACACCAACAAGCTAAAAGGTCTCCTCACTTCCAGGGGTAGAAGGAATTATAAAGGGCCAGAACTTCCATGTGGCCACGTAGTATCTTGACCCTGTCTGCTTCCTGGCCTGTTCCTGACACAGGAGGTGTACCTGACCCTTGCTGGAGTAGGATGATGATCTTGCTTGGGAAGAACATTAGGAAAATATTTCTCTCACCATGCTGCATTTTCAGGAGTTTTTGGTAACCTTATTCACATACTGCTTTCTAACGTGTTCATATGTTCATCTTCTGCAAAGGCAGAATATGCATATTTGAACAATTAAGTCTTGTTTGATTTTTAAAATGATAATGTAGAACCTTCTCAGGAGAAAACATTCATACCTGAAAGTTGAAGGACAATTAACTCTTTGCATTGATTATTTCCTACTTGAATCAATACTGCAGTTTGTAACTTGCACATATATCATACTTAACACTCAGGCTCCTTAGCCCTAAGAAGTAGGACAATTTGTCAGTCATATTTCATAAAGGCTCTTTGGAAGAATTTATTCTTCTTTCTCTCACTATGTTAATATTAATGGTTTCACAAACACCACTGTCCCCATTACACTGACATAATTTATTTGGAACAACTCAATCGTAGCATACTGATTTTGAAATTTAGAAGTGCTCAAACTTGAACAGTTTGGTCAGGCTGCATTGTTTTTAAACTATGTATTTAATAATATCCAGTGGTTTTATTTTTGAAAAATAAAAATACTCTCACATAGATATTATACAAATCAAATTATTCTATGTTTTAGGCCAAGATGACTCAACTTCCAGAGGCTGAAAAGGAAAAGATAGCTGAGCAAGTGGCTGACTTCAAAAAAGTCAAGAGTAAGCTTGATGCAGAGATTGAAATATGGGATGATACCAGCAATGATATAATTGTTCTGGCCAAGAAGATGTGTGTCATTATGATGGAGATGACTGACTTCACGAGGTAATTATGCAAAAAAAGGGTCTTCAATATTTATGAATGTTGAAGGATATATTGTTACAGCAGCAAATACTGAGTTTTTAATGTCAGGTGGCAGCATCTTTACAAAACTGAGTGCATAACACACGAGGCAGTAGTACTGAAGGGTTGGAAGGGAGATTTGAAGTTCTGAACTATGCTTGTCCTTAATTTCTTTCCTTTGTCCTCTTTTATTAATTCGGTTGGTAGGGCTTTTGCGCATCTTTTAGCATTCTATTTCTGCTCTCATTGGAAGGGAAAAACGAACAAAATAATCTTTATTTTAGGCTGTGGTTTTGTCTCATCTGTTTTCTTTCTACTTGTATCAGACCATGCTGTCAAGCATAAAACTCACTAGAGGGAGCCTACCTGTGACAGTGCACTTTCATACTCCTGCATATTTTATATCACAGTACCTGCCGGTGCTTTCCTCAGAACTCTATTGTGCTGTTCTATGTAATTTTGAAGAACAAAGTATCCTATAGCAGATGGCTTTCAAATGTGGTATTTTTTTCTGCTGCCAGTATATGTTCTATGGTCCTCATATAACAGGAAACAATTTTAAGTTCAGAATCTTTATCTGCCGTGCACTGACTTAAATGTGCAGTAAATATCATCAAATTAATTATACCAAAGGAAGATGCTGGTGATATTGTCTGTCCCCTCATCCCCCAAGTCTGGTTAGAAGTAAAATAGTTTTAAGGTGAAGCTTTAAAACACAACCACTCTTGCAAGATGCTTAATATCTCATAAGTTTTTTCATGCAAAATACGAAGAAAAATCTCAGGCTCTTGGACAAATTCTCCAGATGTGTAAATGAGCACAGTTGCATAGAGCTGAACCAGGTAACAAAGCTGGGGGCTGCTGTAGGCTCATTCTGTGGAACACAGCTGTTGCACTTTATCTCACCCGCACTTTCCCAATTCACCTTCATATGAGAGAGATTGAAAGATCTGCATGGGGAACTCTGCAATCTTGTTAAGAGTATGTGATTTGCATTGAGACCTTTCAAAAAGAATGTACTGTGCCATAAAGTAATCTTTACAATTAAAGTCACCTCCCTCACCAAAATTCTTTATATTACTAGCTTTAGACAATCAAAATTAAGAACATTAACCCATAGTATTAGTTTTATATCTCTGGCTCTCAGTTAAACACAGCACAATCTGCATTTTCAAGTCAAAGAGAAGCTCTTCCTGCAGTGTTGCTGATATCCAGAAACTCCACAAACTCTGAAATTACTCTGGTAAAATAACTTACTTGAAGGTAAAATTAAAATGTTTTGTGAAGAGAGAGTGAAAATCCCAGCCTGTACATCAGAGTATGGTGGGGAGTATGGTACATTGTTGGAAGATGGATTCTGATTATTCCCTTTTCAAATTTTAGAGAATGTATTAATCTTTTTTACTTCATAGATGTTTAGAATTTGAGATATGCAAGTCTCCTGTGTTATGGGTTTAATACTTAAGTTATAATTTTTGGGGGGTAGGACTATCCTACCAAGTCTTTTGTTCAGTTTCTAGGGCTCTTGGTAGCAGAAATCAAGGTCACCCTGTAAAAACATGGTCTTTCAAGATACTTTGGTATCATACCTAACTTTGTCTCATACCTTTATAAAGCTGGTTTTGAACATGTCCTTCAGCAATATGGTTTCAAGTTTTGTTTCTTCTTTACTGATGCCAGATGAAGTCCTGTAAAAGGGAGATTTGTATCTATCTGAGCAATAGGTGAGCCCCTGTGGCTCTTCCTCTTGTTGCTTACCAAAGGTGGCAGTTAAACGCTGAGAAGCACATCTGAGCACAGCTGAGAAGCTGGCTTTTTCACTGTAGAAATCTGGGTATCATCGACCTCTTCAGGTTAGAAAAGTTCCTTAAGATCATCCAGTCCAACCATTAACCCAGCACTGCCACGTTCGTGGTTAAACCGTGTCTGCGAGTGCCACATCCACGTGTGTTTTGAGCACTTCCAAGGATGGTGATTTCACTGCTTCCCTGGGCAGCCTGTTCCAATGCTGGAGCACTCTTTCAGTGGAGAAATTTTTCCTAATATTTAATATAAACCACTTCTGGTGCAATTTGAGACCATTTCCTTTTATTCTGTCTCTTGTAACCTGGGAGAAGAGACCAACCCTGCCTGGCTACATACTCCTGTCAGGGAGTTGTAGAGAGCAAGAAGGTCACTCCTGAGCCTCTTTTTCTCCAGGCTCAACTTCCCCAGCTCTGTTCTTTCCTTTGGACACACAAAGGATGTGCAGCAAGTACATGCACCGGCTCACCTTAGGGTTTGAGCTCTCCAGTATGTAACTCCAAGTGCTTGAACATGGAAGAAATAAAAGATTCTGACATTTTGTATTTGTTACATCAGAAGCTACTCAGACAAATAGGAAATTTCTGTATTAGAGTCACTTCTTACATAAACTGATTTCCGTCTTTCTTCAAATGGTATTACCTTGCATTCATTGTTATTTAATCTCAATGAGAGCTTTTCAAAGTTTTAGTTCTTCAAGGTCACCTTTGCATTTGTGTATTGTCCTGAACATTTATGCAACAGTAATATATTCAGCTAAAACCAAGTTAATGTTGGTATAAAAATAACTCATCATTCAGATGAAAAAAAGGTGTTTGGGAATAATGATGGCATGAAGTATCAGTATGTATAGCTCAGACCATTAACAAAAATGGATGATTTCAGTGAAGGCCAGTGATAATCAGTGATTACTCACTGGAAGTTAGGGCTGCTGTAAAGATTAAATATCTGAAGTAGACCATTATGGCTTAACTTCATTGTTTGATTATAGAGGCAGATGCCTTTGAGTTTTTTTGTCTTGGCAGAAGGAACCTGCAGAACCTCATTTGAAACAATTCTTTTCCTACTGAACAATCATGAGCATGTCCTCTGCAAACAGACCCTTGGCCAGACTACTGTAATTATGTGTAATACATATTTTCCAGCTTTTTTTAAACTTTGCACGTGATACATGACATTAGCTTACTGAAACTTGATAATGAATGTTGCTGAGGTGAACTATGATTGTCATCAAGTCATTGTCATGGCTTATGCTTGACAGATGGAAAAGTAATTGAGCAAGGGCAGAAATGCATTGTTGGAAGTTTGTAGCAGTCAGCAGCAGCTGCTTATTGGTGGTATGAACATGTTAACCAGGCTTCATTATGCAACACCAGTCATATCAAATACTGGAATGTATTAATCTGCTAAAAAAATCTATAAAAACTCCATCTTTCCAGAGCCCTTTACTGTGTCAGGATCTATCCAAAGTGCTTGTCTGCATCTCCTCTGAACCTGCCTGCTGTTCAGAACTGTACAGAACAGGGTTTGCTTCATTCAAGATAGCAGGTCATTTGTTTTCTTGGCTAGAAAGGGGTTTACATTTTCGATTCCAAGAATTTTAGGCTAAAAACGTTAACAAGAATGGTGGGAGATGCTTCTTTCTTTCCACAAAGCCATCATGTCTGTAGCCCTCACAGAGTGTATCCTGTAGCCCAGCAACAAGGACATTCCTTGGTGGGAGGTGGTGATAGGTGTGGATTTATTGTAGTCTCTGTGAACTGACTTGCCCCAAACTCTGTGAATGTTGTGAGTGTTGATCCATGTTATGTAGCAGGGAAGCAGGTCTTCAGGTCTTGGTTTAGCTTTTGAAAGGCTTCAGTTTCCTGGGTGAGAATGAGCCAACGAGGATTTCTTTATCTAGTTTTTCCTATTGGCCACTTCTGATGATTTCATGATGAAAGTTTAGTATAGATCTCGTTTTGTGTTTCTGAACTGCCATGGACAGGGTGTCTCTGACAGTGCAGGGTGTGTGATGTGATGCTTATTGAAGATTATTTCAGTGCTGTGGTGTTCACTTGGTTGCACCTGAAATACCAAATATCTTTGTAGTCTGAGGCATCCAACATCTGAAATGCTCCAGCTGAATAAGGACCATTATACACTCGAAAACTCAGTCCAAACCAAAGTGGTTTTGAGCTTCCACTATTTTGCTGACAGATCTCTCCTAGTGTGTGGGAACACTTTTCTTTAAAGGAATAACTTCTGTCTCAGCAAAGAATGAGGTTTTTTCCTTTAAACTGAGCTTTTAAGCAAACATAATTCCTGGCAATAATCTGTATAACCATAGTGCAGTCAATTGATTTAATTCACTGCTTAGACTTCAGCATATGTGACACTGTGACATTGTATTGATGGGTGGAATGGGAGATTAGAACAGTACTGGCATCTCGTCAAGCAGACTCTACTAGTGTTTTGCAATGTACAACAGGTGGAATTATCTGTAAGAGGAACAGAGGGTGAAGGAATAGAGATTTTGTTCTGTATAAACACACAAGTGCTCAAATAATTTGAATTTTTGTTTCTTCCTTGTGCGCTGTTACATTTTCATAGTGCAAACATACGCAGTTTCAATCAGTGAATATTCGTAAGTATAGAGAGAAGTTAGAACCTTTAATTTTATGGGGAAAATGTATTTAGTCACGTGGGTCAATCACACAGTGTTCTGTCCTTTTGCTGTTTTCTATAAGAGTAAATATCAATAAAATTGCCTGACCTGTCATAACAGTTTTAATAATATTGTAGTGAACGTATTCTAATTTCTCTGCTGACTGACTAAAAATGTACAAGAAAAATCATAGGATGCATTTGATTTGGTTTGTTTTCCCCTAAACTTTAGGGGTAAACGGGATAGGATCTTTCTTTTCCATTGCCACAGCACATTTAGAATTTAAAAGATATTTACCAATAACAAGACATAAATTCCCTTTTGCTTATGTAAAGGGATGTGTATCTAATTCAAGCAGTGGTTAGGATCAGAACACTGTCATTTGTAATTCATATTGAGAAATTAGCAAGAAGGGTTTGGTGCTTTAAGCATAAAGGAACCTCTATTATGAACTTGTTGAGAATAGTTTTGGTGGACAGCTGTAGTGTTTGACTCTTGTGTACCAAGGAAAAGTCCCTTCAAACACTGAACTGCAGGTTAATGTGAGAAATATAGTAAAAACAGGCAAACAAATTAGCAAGACTTGAAAAAATAAATCAGCAAAGTCATCCTCCAAAAGCTGTGCTCCTTTATCCTTATAGCAAGACCAAATGTGATTCTGCTTATAATTCTAGTAATTCCAAGGATTGCAGCTTTGCCTAAACTTCCCTTTCTGTTGCACCCTTGGCTAAGACCAAGTGCAGCTGCCCCACCTAGGAAGTCTCCTCATCTGAGAATAGCCACAATCTTCAACCTTAATCCATCTGTTCTTCTAGTCTTTACTTGGGAAAGTAAAGGGGGATCCAAAGAAGAAGATGGGAAGTCAAGATGACAGTTCTGTACTTACTAGGAGAGACTATGGGGCAAAAAGATGACAAAGAAAGAGGGCCAAAGAAGGATTGTATTCCTATTCAAGTTTGAAACTCCTCACCATATCTCACTATTTGATGTACTTTTCCTTGTGCCACTTTCCTGTTCAGCTTGTTTCAGATGCTTCTGAAGTTCTGTGGAGCTTTTTCATTGTACCCTAAAATCCACTGACTTCCTTGCCTTTTTGTGGCCCTTAATAACCCTTAGATGTGCTCAGTTCCATCCAGCTTCTCTCACCCATCTGGAAATCATGTATCACAGCTTCTTGTCCCTGGCTACCAACCCAGTTAGTCACTGCCACAGAAGATAATGGTACCTTAATTACTAACCCTCCTCACTAATTGCCATCACAGCTACAGTTCAACTTCAGAGAGATGTACCAGTTTCCCCTTTTCATCCCTTCCCTGCTCATATCAGTGAACTCATCGATCAGCATTATTTCATTCAGCAGCCTGGGATGCTTTTGAGAGTCCACAGCTACTCAGTGTTTGCATCATGAGCCACATATGAGAACAAACAACTTTCGCTTTAAAATTAAGTATTTCATCAGAAATCATCCAGAGGTTCTAAAAGTTTTATCAACAATGGTGTTGTCTGGCTGAGTCATCAGGAAGGATGGAGCTACTTTGGAGGCAATTACTTCCAGTAAAGAAGGTGAACCCTCTTTAGGGTTCTATATTAAGAGCAACTTCTGCTTGTGTTAACTATATGAAGTTCTTTATGGTAAATTTATCTCTAGAGGAAGTACAGTTTAGTTGTGTGTGCATACTCACATGTGTTTTATCATAACGGGTCTTGTCAAATAGAACCACCAGAATTTCCTTGTTACAACACAGTAGATTAAGCAGGTAACTTTTACTGTTAAAATGAGCAGGAGAATTGCATTAGCTACAACAGTGTAAATGTTGTTTAAGGTTTTTCAGTACTTCAGGATACTGACTGTCCTGCCAGAACTATGTGTAGTAGCCTCAGGCAGTTGTTGCTCTCGAATAGAAGCATGGTCTCTCAAATTTGTGATGAATTGTTGAGGTGTGTCAAGTTAAATCATACCATGTAACACAGAATCAGCTGATACTGCTCATTCTTCTTGAATGTCACAGGGCTTCTAAAATTTACACAAATGCCACTTTTACAAATATGTGAGGATTTTGAAGGCAGAAATCTAGTATTTGTGTCCTCTTGCCCATATCAGAAGCTTTTGACTGAGTCTGAATTTCCTTCGTGGTACTATGGTATCTTTGTTAATGATACTTACATAGAATATGGTAGTCCATATGATTCTCATGTGGATGCCTCTGCCACTTTTATAGTCAAAAGAGTTTCAGCTAATTCCTAAATACTTTTACCAGCAAATAATTAATCATAATTGGCAATTGCTACTCAATATAATTCTAAAATGTGAGTGCTAATATTCATCCTTTGATACTAAAATTTCTAAAAAAACCCCAAAACATCCAAATATATTAGTTACTTTATAAGACCCTGTATTTCAAAGTGAAAATCACCTGATGGTCTTAGAACCAAAAGAGAAGCATATCAGAAGAAAAAACAACCAGTTTGGCTCTACAACTCAGTATTACTTCAAATATTTAAATATCCAGTTTGCCTTCAAGGTAAGTGTGTTTATTTTCCTGTGGAATGCATAATTAACATCAATAGTAGTATTATTTTTAAACAAGCACAATAAATCATGGATGCCTAGTCTGATTTGAATACTTCTGTTAGGGATTACAAGGTCAGAATTTACTCTTAGACTGTGACACAAAGAGGTTCTAAATGGATTACAGTATGCAGCTGAAGAGGATGTTGGGTAATAAGAATAACAAGCAAAACCTTCAAATCCTTGCTGTTTTGCAGGTTAACAAAGCATGTTAAACACTTGTAAACCAACACAGACAACAGCTAACGACCAAAATAATGAGCATAACATTTCTTCCTTTTCTCTGCAATATTACTATGACAAAATACAACTGTCTCGTGTACAGCTGCATTCAGGAAGCAGTTTTTCCTATTGCTCTAAATACTAAAAGGAGGGGATAGGCTGAAGCTCCATGTCAGCATCAGAGTAGGAAGAGGACAGCTATTACACAGGCCTATGTGCATTGGCTTTGTCTGTGCACTCCCCTGTTCCTTTTCTGTCATCTGTTCCTTAACCACAACTGTTTTACCCACTTCTGTTCTCACTGCTGTTACATCAAATAAATCACCCATCTTCACTGTCAAAGCCCTAAAACACATGTTTTCTCTTCTCTTGGTACTGCAGTCAGCACATGGTATTGATAATGCCCCTGGATTCTAAGGATGGATTCTAAGTCCCTGAAATTCTTCTCAGAACAGTCATACTGGGACTATTTCTTATTATTTCTTCCTTCTCTCAGTGACATAATTGCATTGTGGATATCTTTCTACACTATAACTATGTGTAATTATTTCACTTTTCATATAAATGCCTCTTTCCTTGGGAGAATGGGCCATTCATGGTCTTTAATTTAAAAACTATTTAAAAAAATATGTTATTTGTGTAATTTTCATTTCTTTGAAACAGAAATGAAAGTGAACATAATACTTTCCTATTATTGAGTTTAACAGTTACACTCAAACTTTTTATAGAAAGGTAACACAAACTTATTTTAACTTGACATTTGACCCTCCTAATATCAACTTTTATATTGCCGATGCTTGCAAAATGTTAATTCTTATTTTTCCTGCAAGAAAAGCAGGTATTAGTAAAAGTAGCAGGGCTCAAAAAGGGAGCCTTTTCAATGTAGACACGAAGTTCATTTAGGATAATGTTTTAATTGATTTGAAATAAACACTCCCGAGCTGGAATGGAGAATGACTCTTACATTTCATGGATACAGCTAGAAATTCAGACACATTCTTACCAAGAGAATTCTACTAGTCATCTGGTTAAAAAATTGTGAAAAGCTTGTCAGCTAAAAAATTCTGGTAGTGGTTTGCTTGTGTGAAGTCTGTAGTTGACTTTCTGCTGGACTTTATGAAGCCACTTCTGAATCATTTCTTGCATTCTGTAGGATGCCTCATAGTCACGAGAGCTGTGAAGACTTATTTTTCTGATTAGAACAATTACATGCTCCACATCCTAAAAGAATTTTATAAATTTAAGTCCAAGAAAATGTGTTCTATTTTAAAGTGAGCCTCTTTATTCTGCTGTTTCTGTAGAAATACCTGGTTTGTGCTGACATGTTGGTTATACCTCATAGATAAACAAGTTATACACATAGGGCAAAACAACACACTGACACAACCTCCCCATCTCACTGTCTCTAGGGGTAGCTAGTATTTCCCTGGAAACAATCAGTCCTCAAAAATTCAGAGAAATAACTACTGTTGCTTCTTTGTAATTTTTCCTGTAGTCCTATATAAGATGGCTAAAAATGCAAGGAATTAATTGAAATCTTAAAATTAGTCTAACAGTTATTTAACGGAGTACTTAGCCCTTCTTGATCCCAGTACTACAACACTTGGCTTGAAAGTTGAGGCAAAAAAAGTGAAGGGATAAAGAGGTGTTTGTTGGTTGGGCAAGGAGGTCAGTGAGGAAGTAGCATCCATGCCTCAAAGATAACAAAGACAACAAAATTCCCATACTCAAATGTTAAAATCTCAAAGCAGACAAATAGATCTATCTAGCCATTGGCAGGAATACATCCAGGACTAGAAGCATGTCAACTACAAAGTCACAGCATACATTACGGCAAATACAATCCTATTTTAGTGACAAGTTGTATCTCTTGTGCCAGAAAGAGCCATCTTTTGTCTTTCGTCTTCAGGGACTACTATACTCAGAGGACAAAGTGAGTTCAGAACTCTCAATAGCTCCTCTAGCAGAGATATAAGGAGTGTAAAGCAAGAGGAGTTCAGGCAGTAATTTAATGGCTTCCAGGCCAGTTTTCATAGGCAGCTGGGAAGCCTCTGGTGGGATAGTCTCCTTTGGGCATGACAGAACAAGGAAAAACAGTACCTATATGAGCAGTATTAGGGCCAGCACGAAGCCAGGTGTGCCTTGCAGCAGTTTAAGTTGTGCTCTCCTCATTTTTCAAGGGAGGGCAGAGGAGGAGTCAGCTCTCAACAAGAGGGGTGAGCAGCCCGGAGGTAACAGCTGCCTGTCAGCTGTGGGGTTCTACAGGATCAGCCACTCTCTGACTGGGACTGCTCTGATTCTATCCATGGTCATCTTCCTCCTTGTCCTGGGAACAGCAGGAGTGGGATCCCCAGTCTGTGAGGATGTGGGCTATTGTCAGGGGTCAGCAATGCCAGCTGCTCCCTAAGGGAGGCAAGCCAGTATCCAAGGGTAATCCCAGTGCAGACAGAGTTTTTACACTGAGCACTGCTCAGTTCCACAGCATTGGGATGTAGAAAGAACACAGGGTTATGATAACCACTGGCATGCCTTTTGAACTTTAGTGGCTTGATGCAAGATTTGGTTTTATGTTTGTTTTGATCAAACGATTGTTGGGTAAGAGCACCCAGCAATGTCTCCTAGGAAAATAAAGAAGCAGTCATTAAAAAGGCAAAGCACCTCTCCCAGTTATATTCCTCTTTAAAATATAGGCCTATTTTTATGGAATTTATTTGCTATATTTTGTACATGCTATATATTTTTGGCTATAACACCATATGTTCAGGTTCCTCCTGAATTAATTAACAGAAGTTAGAAGCGTAAGTCTTTGGAGGGCTTCCAAGAAATAAGACTGGAAACTTTTGCAGTTGTCAGGCCCTTCATTGGAAGAGTAGGCACAGCAATGAAGTAATTATGACCATCAATTTGACATAAAATATTAGTTACTTTTTTTCCTGTGAACTTAATTCTGATTCAAATCAAGGTTTTGCTTACTTCTACAAGAGATCAGTCACATTCAAAGTATGATGTACACCCACATTTCTCTTGACAATTTATTGTCCAAGAGTGAAAAAAAAAAAAAGAGGATTTATGGCAGTTATTGCTGTGTTGACCTGGCTGGTGTCCATGAAATAGAAGTCTGGAGTTTAATTGTCAAGGCAGAGTTTGTGAACTTGATAGTGACGGATAGTACCCAATGTGAGTACATGAAAGTGTGAAGTAACTGTTAAAAGAAAGAAGGCAGATAGTGAAATAGAAGGGAAACAGATCAATGGGATGTTGTACTATAGAGCAAAAGCAGGGGCTTTTGGTGCTCTATAGGCTTTGCAATCCTGGTCACCAGAATCTGCTGATAATTTTCAGAGGGTTGCTTGTGATTACCAGGATGCGATGGTAAATCTAGTAAAGGAGTGCTGTTTTCTGCAATGCCACTGATCTTAGTGAGGAGGCAAGTGGGCAGTCTGGAGAAAGGAATGAGCAGATTGTAAAACAGGGAAAATTTTTGAGGCTATAAGACATATTTTCCAAAGCAAAGAGATTTTGTAATACTAATTTTTATCATCTTTTACATTCCCATGTACAGTAAGTCATAAGCATTGGAGAAAAATCAGATTTTGGCCCTTGATGTTCTGAATGTGTCTCATATTATTTAACATGTAGATGAGCTGAAAGCACAGTACACTCTAAAAAGCAGGTTTTTATGGTACCCAGCCATATCCAAATCAGCCAGCTCCCCAGATTTTGTATCTGGCTTTGGTCATTTTGTGTAACTAATAGTACATTATAGACTGGGAAGAAGAAGTACGGTTAGATTTTTCTCTACTGAAGTATTTAGCTTCAGTCACTCCTAAATGAATTTTTTAATATTGTTTTCCCTTCTCCCCTAAACTGAGTCACAGATCAGTTGTTTGACAGCAGTGCAGCACTTGCTGTAGTCACCCTTCTCTGTGTAGATGAAGTCATGGATATTTCAGAGAGATAAGGCTTTCATCTTTATAAAATCACTTTTCCTGTATCATTTCTCATCACCCTCTTCACTCTACCAAATGTCTGACTTTCTTCTCTCTGAGTGGTCAATCCACAGAGAATAACTTTATTCGAACCTTTGGTTTCTTTATGGCTAAGAGTCAGGCTAGGATGGAGTTGCCATCTAATGAAATATAATTGTTTCCAGAAGCTGCAGGGTTGCAAGCAACCTTACTGTGTTTTCTAAGTAATTAATTTTATTTAGTAACACTTTAGTTTAGTTTTCTTTTTGGAGTATGCATACTTCATGGAAAAAACTATTGGTAAATGCTTACCTTGGGACATGGTAAACAGTAGAAACACTGCTGTACTGCTGTTTTCTGCTGAAATTATGACTGGAGTCTGTTCCAACCTTTTGTAATTAAACCAGGACCTTTCATGGTTTGCCCGGCCTGTCAGTGGTTTTCGCACACTTTTCTTCCAACACTATACATCCTCTTTTAACACATGGTTTTTTATTCAGTACCTTTGATAGCTGCTGTTTTGATCCTGTTGAGAATTCAAACTCTGTGTTTCTCCTTAAAATGACGCTGGTAGTAGCGTTCAGCTAAGCCACGTTCACACAAATACCTGCTCAGCACAGTGCTGCCTCTCTGCACCACATCTTCTTGTTATCAGCCAAGCTGAAGAAAAAGAAGAGTAGGTACCCTTCTGTCCCTGACCGTAGACCTTGCGATCAAGGAATTACTGCTGCTGCAAAGTGATCACAGCATAAATACAGTCAGCTGAGTATCTGAGGATACAGAGGGAGTATGACCTTAATGTGAGTAAATGTGCTACAGATGTTCAGGGATACCCACGTCACACAGATGTACTTGTAATGCAGCATATGCCCAACAGCAGTAACACCCTGATGCCTTTATTGAACAATTGCATCCTGGCTCTTACCTGAGCTGGTCACAAGATGGCTAAAGGTAGAAATATAGACAAGTCTATATGGCAGACTGCAAACACAAGATGCTCTTTCACAGTATTTGTTCATATCTGTCTCAGTGAACTGTTAAGGTCATCTGAGAGCTATTCTTATTGTTAGGAAGTAGTGAATCAAACAATTCCAATAATTCTGGGTGCTCTGTGAAGGCAGAAGGAAGGAGTGACACTGTTCAGTATACCCTGGGTAGGTGAGAGCTAATGGAAGGAGTTTGAGTTCAGTAGGTTTTCTTCATTTCATGGTAGATATATTGAAAAGCTATTGCTTAAAGATACCTGTTGTAGTCATACTTGTTTCACTTAAGATCACCTCTACACAGGCACCTCTAGTATTCCCCTTAAGTAGATGACATTGTCATTGAAGTCTTCCTTAGATTGATGGAAAGACTACAGGTTCTCAATATACTGAGAAGCAAAATAAATAAAATGAAACCAGAGCTGCAAAGGAGGAGGGAAGGTGTGTTGTTAGCACATTTCTTCCCACAGGCTACCCCCAGCAATGAGTGCTGTCCTTGAGATGGTGTGCTTCTGATTAGTGCAGTGTCACAGGAAAAGGAAACAGATGAATGTACTTACTGCTTTTTACTGGTCAGCTCAGCTTCCCACTTTCACCTGGAGGTCATATCACTAGTTCTTCTGCTGTCCTGAGGTGAATCTGTCTCTCTTTCCCTGGAACTTAAGGTAAACTGTGGAAGCTGGGTCAAAAATTAGGACAATAGTGGGCCATTGCACTAACACTTTTGATTTATTCTTAGCATTAAGTAATGGTTTATTTTCAATCTTGTTCACTGGTTTCAACTTCTTTTTCCTATTGGTTGAATCAACATATTCTTCAATGACTAATAGCTTAGAAGCCTCTTTTCTATGGGCCTGTGGTAATTGCTAGACATGGTAATGCTCTGCTCTTAAATAACTGGTTTTTTTTAGTTTTTGCTAAATAGTTATAAACAGATCATTTAGTGCTTCAAGGTTTCTGTATTGGAATATACATGATTCCATTCCTCTCTGGAATGTCTTCATTTCTGCTGTCTAGTCTCTGTCGATACTGCTTTTCAAGTGGGCCAATTAGAGGTAGCAGATGAGGATAACATGAATATTCTAAAAGTGATTTCCTTAAAGACTTCTCAGTGCTTGTACATGAAGGCACGAGCCGCAGGCACCAGATGCTGGACATCTGTTACCAGCAACTGAGGGAGCTTGGTGCTATGTTACACTGAGGGGTTGGCGTGGTGTGGGAAACATAGGCTGTGGCAGGAAAAAGTTGCTGCCAAAAGAGTTACTGCTGTTGGAAGGGGTATTACAAGTGTTCAGTCAGTATTGCTTTAAACTTTCTTTTTATGCCTAAAATGTGCTGTTTGCATTTCCAAGTATTCAGTAGCTATAAATGTGCAGGTCCTACTCAGATTGATCATCACAGTTTACCTTTGTCAAGAATGTTCTGTTTTTCACATGGGTTTTTTTTCAGCTTTTCTCTACATGAGCCATAATTTTGCTTTTGGGACTTGCAGTTCAGTCTGGTCTAATAAGAGTGTCAAAGAGTTATTTATCTTTCATTCCTCATCCCTTTTTTTAACTGACTGTGGGGTTTGTTTGGATTTTTTCCTCAAGGGCACTTTCAGACTAGTCCATCAAATTTTTTCCAAGAGCAGTTCTTGTCTACAGTGTGGCAGGCCCTGAGGCCTCCCCCCAATCATGAAGCTGTCAGTGGACCTCAGGTGCTGTCTGGCTGGTGTTTGGAGAACAGTTTGAAGAATGCCGGTTGTTGGCATTGGGAGTGCACATCATCTCCTTGTTCTCCCAAATTCCCAAGAGAGAACAACTTGGATAAGGTCTTCCCTTGGCTTCTGACAGTAGGCAAACCAAACAGAAGGACGGTGGAAGGAAGAATGATTATGTAGATGTAGAGGGAAGCCCACACTAAGTTTCTCAGTGACAGTGCCATTCTTTCCATCTTTGCTGCAGTGTGGAGCCTTCATCTTCTGTCTCCTTCTCAGAGTCAGGCTGGGCAGTGTTTGAGCGAATTTTACTCGTACTTCTACAAAATTTGAAAGAGTTGTCTTTCCAACCTATCCTAAGAGAAGCCAAAGCTATACAGCCCCATGATTCTGCTCATGCAATGAGACAACTGTTATAAATGTAAAGATATAAATATGTAAGTGAACATGGCTGTTTAATGGTTGCTGAACTGTGATAAAAGCAGCTTTTCCTATCAGTAAAGCAGGGTTATTCATACAGAAATAGAACTTCTAGTGGCCTGGGATAGAGTACAAGCCCCAGAGCAGAAACCCTCAACACTTGGTCAGAATTTCAGTGAACAAGCAGCTGTTTGTACTGCGTTCCCTGCCAAGGCAGTAGCTTGTTCCAGAAGTTCTCTTCAATGTTAGGTCCTGTTGGATAAGGAAGCAAGCTGCAGCTATAGTTTAAGGTCTTAGAATAAAATATAGTGTAATACTGATAAAAAAATTAGAGAAGTGGTGATGTTTTTATTCAGGCCTAGCACATTATTTTTGGCTCATGTTGTATTCAACTTAAACATTCTCAAAGAATACTGTCCCTTTTCAGTACTAGGAGATTTCACCTAGCACAATACAATTGTAAAATTTCATTCACTGGAGAGCCCGTGCCAAACATTTTCAAATGCTTTCACCTTGACGCAGCAAAGCGACAATGACACTTGTGACACTTGATGACAAATAACTTGCCTGATTGAATCGTGTCAGCTGTGTTGAATGCAATTTTCTGCAGAAAATGTCTGCCCCTTAAGAAAAGTTTCCTGCCTTTTTGCTAGTTAAGAAAACCTTGGAAGTACATAATTAATGTAATCAGGAGTGGCCTGTCTCACTGAGGTTACACCAGGAAGTTCAAAACACTAAGGAATGATCTATGTAAGCCTCACATTCTGGCTCTAGTTTGCAGTTTCTGGAGCCAGGCATTTCAGCAGGTGAGTTCTTGCAACCCTATGGGGAAGGAAATCCCTTCTTTACCCTAAGTGTTGTGCAGCAAGAATGATGAAAGCTCTCCAATTGCCAGTCTGTAGCAAATTCCTTATTCTTAAAATAAGGGATACAGAGGTCAAGTGAGTTAAGCAGCTTTATACGGGACTGTCTGCCAAAGGCTACAGGTTCTAGCAAACAGCACCCATGGGAAAAATTTTTCCCATGTCTGTCCTCTGCTATTTTTTGGCATCAATGATAAATTCTAGCCAGTGACCACACTCTCCTCTCATATTCCCACTTACCTCTCACTACTGTGTGGCTGCAAGAGAACTTTCTTACTGACGTTTGAGAGCAGGCAGACCTCCCATGTTTTAACTATTATTTTTTTAGACTCAATATGTCAGTCTTGATAACTCAGAGCATTATTAAAAATCTTTGTATGTGCATTACTTTGTGTCTTGGCACTTGAGATATTTTATTGTAGGAGAAACTTACCTATCTCTAGCATTTTTAATTAAGTTTCATGGCTGCTGAGCAAATCCTGAAAATATGATCCCCTGAAAGCTTGGAAACAAAAAGTACAAAGGACTGCAGATGTATTATTTCAAATCTCATGGTATTTACTTCACCTCTATGGTATTTTGGAGCCCGAATCATGATATTTGAAATGTTGAGGCTGACAATACAAAGATTTCATTCACACAGTCTCTACCTTACACTATGTTTACATAAGTAGAGCAATGAAGTGAGTTCACCATGAAAAATGTGGGAGATTTGGGAGGATGGGAACATCATAACCCTTTTCCTTTTGTGCTGTAGGGCTATTGATATCTCTCTGAGTCAACAGTGTAAATGAACAAAGAAATGAACAAGGAAAATGCATTTCACTCTAAAACTGTTCTTTTTCATAATGCAAAATATATATTTTTATTCTGGAAATCTGAAATTAGTTTCTTCTTTGCATAGCATTTTAAAGCCAGGTACTTCTTTCATAATAGTTCAGACATGAAGACTTCTGCTTAGGGCTGAAACAGCTTTATCTGATCATGCTCATTAGGCAATTATTATATGGAGAAAGCAAAAGTAAAAAACTTCTTTATTGTTTTCACTCAAAAAAAAAATCAAAACACAAACAAACCCCAAACCCCCAACCCTTGAAATGCAACAAATAGGATGGCACCAGGTGATGGTTTAGCTCTGAATAGTTCTACCTGATGGATTCTGGTGATACCAGATGCCAGAGATAACACTTTCTAGAGCTTCTGTTGCCTTGTAGTCTGATTGTAAAGCAATGCCACATGAAACTGCAACTTGTCAGTGTATGAGACAATGTCTAGGAGAAAATAAATGGGGCCAAAGTAGTATCAGAAAAATTAAAGGAGTTTAAAAATTCAAGCCCATTTAATCCAGCTTGTTTATCTTCAGTGAACCTGTAATAAAGTAAGCTTTATCTGTGCCTTCATGAGGGCTTAGAAATTAGAGGAAAGTTGGTAAGAAAGTATGTCCGCGCTAAAGGTGAGTAGAAATGTGTCGTGGGTGCCAGTGTCTAGTGCTGGGATACTAGAAAAGGATATTATTATATTTAATTTAATAAACCATTATTATTTGCACAGTTTGAGAAATCTTAAAACACTGATGTTCAGCTGTGGCCAAATATCTCAATAATTAACTGAATTGTCTAATTGTCTGACTATCTCACCAGCATTTCTGATAAGTGCATGATCTGTAGTACTCTGGCAAGAAGAGGTGAGATTTTCTACTCACAAGATTTTGAAGTGGAACAAGAAAAAGGAATCTGAATATCAATGTCCTATTTTGATGTAGGAATTTTTTCTTCTTTCCTCTGGATAAAAGAACCAGAGAAGTAAAAACAGGTTGCACCATGCAATTTTTAGGTTCTGCTGTTGCATGAAGAAGCAGAATTTAGGATCAATGTGTTCCTGAAGATACCTGAAAGGAGTAATTTCCATCTGAGTCACTTGTTTCATGGCTACCAGCCTTACCAAAGGCATATTCTTCCAAGGGATCTCGCTAAGCAAAACGCATTGATATTCATTTTAACTGATTTTTGTACTAGTTGCCGTATTAAAGGAAATTTCATTAAAGTCAGTCTTTCATACAACATACATATTATAAACACAAATTGTAACATCCTTGTTGAAACAAAACTGCAAGTTAATGGTGCTTTTCAGAGACCATAGCTATAAAGAAGAAATTTTTTTGCAAATATTTGATAATTGATTCAACACATAATCAGAAAGTCGTGTGGTATTTGGAAGATGGATTACTGAGCCATTAGCAGTCTAGCAATATGATCAGATATCCATATTAATAAACATCTGTCCCAGTGGCATAGCAGATGTGCTAAGTGCATTTATAACATAAAATGTAAATTTTTGATGAGTACTTTGTTCTTTTTTTACTACAAAATGTTTTAATTACATTCTAGATCATGCCATTTATTTCAGTTTGCAACACTGAATGTGCATTTTAAGAAGCCCAAACCAAAACAAATGGTGTGAGGACAGATTTTTGATAAATTCTAAAATATGATTCTGCTAATGGAATAAGCTAATTTTGAAAGGTGAATTTTATTGTCTTAGACTACCAACCTAGAACCCATTATTACAGGTTTGTTGTGGCATTTTGGTTCTGATGGTCCTGATTTGGTTCCTCTTTAGGTTCAATAGCACCCTTAATTCCAATTGCTGTTGAATTTATAATGAACGGCATGAGGAGGGTACAGCCTCATGACTCCTTTTTTGTAAATGTTGGGTGTCCCAATCAGGCAAAAATTGCCATTTTTTTCTGGAGATGAAATTTGCAAACTTAATAAGTGGAATTATAAGGTATACTATTTTCATCATCATCATGGCTA
>VXBA01003876.1:0-56841 GCA_013399895.1 Serilophus lunatus
CGGGTTAAACCACTACAACCATCCATTAAGTGATAGTGGGGAGATATTTTCCCTTCTGTTAGATCCTTTCTTCCTGAGCATCTAATGCTGAATCTCAAGAGCTGAAATTAGCATTGTTCACAAGAAACTGGTGAGAGACTTCTAACTTGGGTGGCTAAGACAGTGAACTGCTAGTAAAACCAGCAAAACTGATGCTAGGTTTCTGAAGGTACATTAGGTGGGCATAATCAGATTATGCCACTAATAAGTATCCTAAGATACGATATTATAGGAATTATTGGGGCATCTTCATAGTAAAATTTGCTTTCACTGTGCTAGTACATTTTAAATGAAGATAGTATGCTGATATTTCCATCAAAATTTAAAATAGGAGCTACAGTAAAGTGAAAATACATGCAATATCACTATGGCTATAGTTCGGTCATATTTTGGAGGCTTTGTTTTTGTGTACAGGCATGAGTCTGCATTTAGAAAGAAACACTTTTTGTAAATTATTATTTTTTATGTAAACATTTTGCTGCTTTTGGTGAAAGTAGATGTTTTCCAAACTTTTTTTCCCCAAGAAATTTTCTGTTTTATAGAAGTTAATGGGTTTTTACTTCAAACTCAGCATAAGCAATCTTTTAAAGCATGAAAAAAATGAGGTATCTCCAAAACCAGACAGCTTTGTTTTTAAAAAAAATCTTTCCTCTCACGTGTACAACCCATGCTATGACCAATGTGAATTAGAAACAATCGTAATTCTGTTCCTTTGGCTATATCTTTTGGATACCCTCCAACATTAAAATGCATTAGCACAAAAATGTTCTTGTCCTTAATTAATTTATAGCTTAGAGCAGAATACCATAAGCAACAGTTGAACTTCAGCTGCAAAGGTTTTGAAGCCATGGGTAAAATATTTTATAAAAATTGTAATAAAGCTCAAACCATGCAAGAGGGCAAGTAGAACTAATTATCAATAATCTTAGGAATTTCAGTGATGGACAACAGAATGCAAAAGATGTTTATTTTGTCGGTTTTATTTAATTTATTATCATTGTGGGAGAGGAAATTATTTTTTATCCCTACCCTGAAAAAAACAGACTTACTAAACTGAACTATTTGATTGAGATTTTTTGATTTGTTTTGTTTTTAAATAGCTTGAAGCATATAAAGTAAGTTGGCATATCTTGTTTTGAAGCATATATGGTTGAAGTTTTGAGAATCTGTATGATATACTGTGGCTTTATATGGGAACACAGGACTGGAAAGGACCTAATGGGTCATCAATCTATTGTCATAATATTGCAGCAGTCATGTTTTATAATCCTTTCAATAAACTTATCAAGTTACATTGTGAGTATGGTTAGGATTTTTGCTGCTCTTACTGCAATGGGAAAATTCTTCTCGAATCTCTTTGCTCCAAGTGAGCACAAATTAACTTCTGGCCAATCTGTGCCATTGGGTTCCCTTGCCAACACTGTCATTTTATTTAAATGGCTTTCCCATCTCCCTGATATTTGCCTCTGTGATATATTTATACACAGCAACTGGATATCCCTTAACAGCCTTTATTTTGCCAAGCTAAACAAGCCAGGCTCTTCATTCTGTCTTCTCTCCTTACCCCGGATCATCCCAGAAGTCCATCTTTGTACCTGAACAAGTCTGAGGTAATGTGCTACAAATGACAAAGTGCAAGAGTCATGTATAATAGCATAATAAAAGAAACCATAGCAAACAGAGTAATAATTTCATGCTTGCAAGGATGACCTGTGCCAAATATTATGGAAGTTGAGTAAAGGTTTTGAAATCTAGGAGTATCTTTATTAGAAATAATGTGAGTTTTTTTCCCCCCAAATTATTGATTGAAATTGCAGTATGAATACTTATAGGTTTTTAACTGCAAGATGGGAAATCAATGAAAATTATTATTCAGTTGAGATCTCCAGCCACCGTAGTATGCAACTGATTAGATTTGTGACAGTAATCATTGAAGAAATGGGTCTTGAATATAGAAAGTTTGAAAATTATGTGCTATGAACACTGTATAGTATGTGATGAACCTTTCCTGGAGAAGCCCAAATTGCTTTCCTATGTTGTCCGTAAGAAACTGCAGTTACAGGGTTCGAGGGGCTGGTTCCCCGGAGTTAGCTCTGCAGAGTGCTCCTCTTGGTGTAAGCCAGTGGAAAGCAAAAGAGAATGTGGGTACAACTGATCCCACCACCTCCCAGGACTGCTGAGAAAAGGATGTTTGGTCAAATCCAATATCCTTGGTCTCTTGTGGCATAGCTTCTTGGAAAATTCCAGGAAACTCTTGACTGTCAGCTGTTAAGACTGTGACAGCATTCTTTTTTTGGCTGCTTTACTTCTATTCCTTACTGAGTTGATAGTTTTATCAAGTTTCAATGGGAGCTTCAGACAGAAACTTTTCCCCAGACATGCTGAGCCTGATATCCCAATACTTGGAGTCAGGATCTCTGGAGAGTAGGTTACCCCTGTAAGTGTGAAGGAGGGACATTGGGGGAGCATTTGTTTTCTACAATCCTTTTCTCAGGAATAAACTTGATGATTCTTTTTTAATTTTTCTCTGCCCTGTACCATAATGTAGAAGAGCTTTTGTACTATACTATAGGAAAAGGGAAGCTAATGCATGCACATATGAAGGTCAGTGAAAATGAAAAGTTTTTAAAATACAAGCAATTTCTTAAGAAGGGATCAAAGGGGAATCCCAGCCACGATTACAAGCAGTTAAATAGACAACTAAAGAAATACAAGCAGTTAAGTAGACAACTAAAGAAATACGTGTCACGGCACTGCATGGGTAGCTGGTCCATGGGGATTGGGAGAAGGAGGAATCCCTGTGGGGACTAGAGCACTGCGGGCAGTCTCAGCCCTGGGCATCAGGCAATTTCCTGGAAATGGGATGGACCTGGGTTGGGCCCCCTTGCGGGGACTGGGCAGGGCTATGTGGAGCGGGAGACCTGCTCTGTCGTGGCGATCCTGGGGCAGGGGCTGATGGCCCCAGTGGGGCTGGCATGGGGTGCTGGGTCCTCGGGCATTGATAATATATTAAATGGAACTGTAATTCTAACAAACATTTCTGATGACAACCTTCATTGTCAAATAGTTGATTTGATAGTGGAAGCTCTTGCAAGCCACCTACGCCCATGGCAGCCTGCAGGTCAGGGGAAGTAGGTGCTCCTTCCTGCATCCCAAACCCTTCTCCAGTGATGTTTGACAAAATCAGCTTCATTTTGTGTCCTATCCTGACGACCTGTGCATAGCCAGAACTTCACAACTAAACTATCTATTCAGAAGGACTTTCCCTTTGTTTTACCATCCCCAGTGTAGCAGCTGGGGGTTAGAGCTGCAACAGAGTGAAAAGAAGCTTCAAGAGTTCTTTGCTTTCCCTGGCTGTTCTTTCAAGGGTCCTTGGAGCTGTAACTTGTAGATCAATGGGAATATGGGGACATTCACTGACTCCTTTTGTCAGGCTATCTTGGCAAACTTGCAAAGAAAACTTCAGCTTTTCTCCTCTTAAGATTGGTTTACTGATCTGTGATGCACTGGGAGAGCGGGAGCATGTGTATGTGAAGGAGGGAAGATGAGAGACTTTCTCCAAAACAAATCTACAGGGAATCAATAGCTTCATATTACTGTGCTGAGAGTAACAAACAAAAATTATTTTATTTAGTGCACATGATAAAACTCTCAACAATTAGCATGGACAAAAGAGTCCAAGAAGCACCCTGGTATGCAAAGGGCTGTAATGTTATTGTAGCTCTGTTAGGTTAAGTTGCTAGTGAGGTGAAGTCTGCAACCAAAGCCTTTTCTTTCATTAGCCAAACATGGTTATGAGCATTTTGATGCACCTCTGTGTCTGTAATGAAATACCAGCTCTATTCAACTCAGCAGCAAAATCCCATGAGCTTTTCAGTACGACACAATGTTGTAAAATGTTGTAATTAATACACTGATGTTAATCCTGACTATTTCCAATGCTCATCATAACTTGCTGTGGCATCACTTAATTAAAATGGAGAAGACATGTATAGGCATAAATATTATCTGAAGATATTTTAAAGTTTAATGAAGAAAAAGCTTTTCTACAGAGTGTAAAGCATCTACCTTATCCTGCTGTTTGGTAAAACATCAGAGGATTGAAATTACTCACGTCATATGTGTGTTCCAGGATGTCTCTTCTTGGGAAGATTTAATTGTAGTTGCTACACTTGTAAAATTATTTTAAAACAATACATATTGGAGAGAAAGAGCCCTTAAGGGCCTATTTTTAAACCATGTCACCTGTAAAAAAGGTTTTTGCAAACTGTTAATAATGCCATTTTATTTGCATTCAGAACACCAGATTTTAATCTTATTTAGACTGATGAATATCCAGAGTAATGTTTTTAAACTCAGAAGAGTAAAGGCAAATGAGGTCAGAATTTGACCCACTAAACCTTGGTCCACCCTTTTTGTATCTTAATAATTAGTATGCACTGGTTGACAAAATTCTTTGTTTTATAGACTGTGAATTGCACTGAAAATTCAGCTCTTCATTGCAAAAACATGACTAATTTTCTTTTATCAGGTCTAGATAGTTGCATATTCACTTTTAGAGACAATAGTCTTGATCCTTCCTCCATTCAAATTAATGAGACATACAGTTAAGAAATAGTGAATAAAGGTGTCATACAGTGTTCTGACTACTATTAACTGACACTGCAGTAGTCTTGCTTATTCCTTAAATAGTTATGTTCCTTGTATGATTATAGTGTTATTAGGAGAAAATAAATTATTTAAATAACTATCAGTTTCTAAAGTTGAACAAAATTGTTACTGCTTTCTTTAAAAAGATGACAGCTTCCCAGAACATTATGTTTTCCTCGCTAAGGGAAGACCTCCATGGTCTCACAGCCCTCAGAATCTCTGTTGCACCACCAGTCTTGCTACCGAGCCTGCCTGGACATATTTCCATGCCAGCTGTCTCTGAAGTGCATTTGACTTATAGCCATGCTGCTCAGTCAAAAAGGTCAGGGCAGAGTTCAGGGAATCCATAATGTGGATACAAATTCTGTGTGTTTATGCAAACGAATCAAATGCATGAATGAGCTTTTATCAACATGAGAACCTGCCTCCCTCCAGTGTTACGGCTCTGTTTCCCATATGCCCTGCAACATCCTCAGCTTTCCAGGAGCAAAGTTCTTAGTTCCCTGCATGACTGCCATACCTCCATGGGACTTGGATTTGTCACCATGTCCCCAGCTTTCCTTTGTTTGCTTCATGGGCTGTGAAAGTAAGTGGTCTGCAGCTCTTACTATGCTGCAGGTTGCCCAGTTTGGCCAGCCAAGGAAGTCACACATTCCTACTGAGCAGGTAGAACTGTGCACACTGCCTGCAGTGTCATGGCTGAACTGGACACATTTCCTCTCTGCTGTCATTTTGTCATGTCATTGGACTACATTGCACATATTCTGCAGAAGTGCTCTACTCAATGAGGAACCCAGCACATTACCTACCAGCTTTTTCCTTCCCTCCTTATGGCTACATTTTTTCTTATATATAGGGACTTACTTGGTGTTGATTGCTAGATTAAAGCAGAAAGCTGCAACTTGTGGTACCAGCTTTGGAGACAATGGAGTGCAAGATTTTACCACCTGGGTTGGTATACTGCATCATACCTGTAAACATACTGCCTAGAATATTCTGGATTCTTAAGGTCCCTGTGCTGTGTCGTGGCTTTGGAAATGTGGATGAAATCAATAGGAGTTTCTAAATTTAAAAATATAAATATTTTCAAGTCACTTTAAGTCTAGAAGTCTATGTTTTCTATCTGGGTTGCTGTCTATTTGGCAGAGCAAGCAGAACGTGCTGTCCTCTCTTTGTTCCTGGCATGCAGCCCCTGAGCCTTATCTTTTCTCTAGGGAGCAGCAGGGACCCCAGTCAGCCTCAGGTGGGAGCAGCAGAGCGATGACACAGGGACACCTCTACCCTCGACTCCCTCCTCCCCCCTCCGGACCTAGATTCTAGCGAAGTCCTTGCCCTGGAAGGGCCCTCGACACAGGTATTACTCTACGCCACGGGCTGTTCTGCTGACACACAGGAGCTTCCAGGTGGAGCCATGCTCCTAAATAAATAACATTCAGGAGATGCTTTTGCAATAGCATGTCTGGAAAGCAATGCTTGAGAGTCCTGCAGATGTCAGCTCCAGGAGGTGACCAAAATGACTTCCCTCTTGTTTTCCAAAGGCTCGTCTGAATTGCAGAGCTGTCAAAGCCCTTGGGAACTGCTGAGGATTCCCGAGGACATCCTCAATACACATTATTTTCTGTGAAATTTTTTAGCATGAGTTAAAAATAAACATCCCGAGTTAATGACTTAGTGTTAACAAGGAATGCTTCAGCAGGCACCTCAGCAGGCACTGTGGATTTTTATGACCGTACTGGGTGTCTCTTGGATTTTGCCTGTCTTTTAAAAGCCCCATTGCTAGTATCACATTGGTTATACTTTATTTCCAGTTTTAAAATATCTCACAGTGCTGGAACATACTTTGAAATTGTGGAAGGCATACACTAACTGATTTTATAAAAATTTCACAACTTTAAGCCCAGTATTGTATCATATTTTAAAATGTCTGACTCATTTGGAAAGCTCAGAATTGTCTGTATTAATTATGGCCTCAGAAGATCTATTTGACAGTCAGAAAGCAATTCCATTTGTAGTCAAGGATTGCAAACACAATCTTCCTGGAACTGAAAGTTGTACATTGTGCAATTTTTATGGCTTGTATAGCTTTTCTATTTCTAGTTGGTTGAAACCTGCAGTACATCATATAACCCTCCTTAAACTGATTCGTAATTCTAATTACCATTAACTAGCCATAAGTTATTTGCTTTCTTACATTTCACCTAACAATGTTACACAAACATAACTGTATTTTTCTCTGATACAAAGTTGATGTGAGTACAATCTACTAATTATGTTTTTTTTGTTAAGGACTTTCAAAAAATAAAAACCCCTCACATTAGTTTCTCTTTTTTCTTTTAAAAATATGTATGTGTTATGAAATCCAATAACCATTCCATTACTTCATCAAACTATTTTTTTAATGTTTGCCTTTATAGACACTTGGAAAAGTTTCTCTGAGGTTTGAGAAAGTCTATTAAGATTGTACTGTTCAGCTTTTTTGAAGCTGGAATGAGAATAACAATTCTAGGTCTTTTTCCTTTCTAGAAATGCATCTTCAAGGTGTAAGAGATCAGTCAGTGACAAGTATTTACACAGAACTCTCCAGCCTTGTTCTTGCTCACTTAAACAATGGTAATATGTATTTGGCTACCTGTAGAAATTGTTTGGGCAACATTGCACCATATTCTGGCTGAGAAGAGGGCAGGGCACATCAGTTCATGACTTTTATACCATAATGCTAAATGTTGTTGCCAACATCTTTATTTTCTAGGTTTTCTGATCCCTTTTATTACAATCCTTTGATTTTCACACATATGCTTATTTCAATGAGTCTGAGCTTTGTTGAACCTTTGGTGTTTGCTGCTTCCACAGGCTATGGCCAGATGAATTCTAGTGCCTCAAAGTCCATTGCTACAGCCAAGCCATCCTGCAGCACTGGAATGTGCTGCCAAACATTTTTGCATGTAAGCTTTTGGGTTTTCTTGATGGCAAAAAGTAATAACAGTATTAGTAAGTACAATTAGAATAAAGACTTTTTTTTGCAAACATGACACCTACCTTCAATCAAGCATGTGGCATCCTCCCAGCTGTACAGAGTTTATCTAAATATGGCCATTTCATAGCAGGGCAGTTTTGCAGTCCTAGAATTGACTGACAAACTGTTGAGTGTTTTTTCTTTTTCTTTTTTTTCTAATTTATGTTGGCTTTTTGGCATACAGTCAATGATGTTACACAGAAAGATTTGAAAAGATGTAGTAGAATACCAGATTTTGGAATTTACTTAGATTAAATGAATTACACAAATTACTATAGAGGCATAGAGTTTATACATTGCTCAAATTATATTTCATTTAGCAATGTCTTTCAGGTTTAAAAATATAAAATATTCTTAATTAATAAAAGTAAGGAAATATTTATTCAACATAAGGACTTTGTTCTGAGTTTTCTGAAAGCCTTGTCAAGTATTTTCAATATATATACAGTGGAAGCTCATCTGTTTAATTTGAGCTTGCTTTTTCAGGACAGCTGTGCTTAATATTTGGCTACTGGGTGCTCTGGAGAGCTGCCCTTTAACTTTCAGCTGGGCAGGTCTGAAAAAACCCCTCTTTTACCTCTGAAGTTCCTGCAGTCTGCGTATGGACAAATCCAGATAAGGAAAAGCTGTTATCTGTGGGCTATGCAGTGAATTCTAAGAAGAAAGAGGTGGTACTGAAAGCTCACTTAGACACTTTCATTAGAGATGGAAAGCTAAGTAAGTTTTATTCTCACTGGGAGTAAAACAGTAAGCGAAATGGGAAATGAACACATGAAGAATACTCACTGTTATATCTTATTCTTGAGATAACTAAATATATATATATATACATAAGTAACAGGAGGTGAATTTGGTTCCTCATAGGAGAGAAACTGGCTAATCTTCCCTTTCCCAAACCACAGCTTGGTCCAGCTTGGTACTGGTGGAGCCAAGATGTAACAGAGCTGCCAGCAGCAACTGCACCAGATCCTTGCCAGGGCCCTGGGTCCACCGCACATGCACAGGAGAAGCAGCTCAAAGTAATTTCTCAGTCAACTAAACTTCCTTGAAGGCAGCTGACAAATATTAAAGGAAACAAATAAGGAATGTTGAGACATTACATAACTGCTGGGTCAGACAGTTTTTCACTAAATAAAGAAAAACTGTAATGTCTTTATTTATATGCTGCTTTCTTACCTGCTTTCTTACCTGATTTACCAATCATATACCATCTGTGTCTTTTAAATTTGTATCCCAAGACCACATGTTGTGTTAATATTTAGAGAAACCTACCAATTCCCTTCAGCAACACTGAGATCTACGTTGCTTTTCTGTCATACACCTCCACATACAAAACAGGAACTTGAAAATTTTACTATTAATATCTTTCAGATTCACCTTATTTATTAAAAATTATTCTCTAGTTCACTTGCTCAAACTAAAAGAAGGCTTACATAGACCCATTTCTTATTGCTGTTTCTTAAATTACTCTTTTTGTACAATTACAGCCAAATTCCCCCAGCACCGCCACTCTTTCAAGAAAGAGTTCAGCATGACGAGTTGTGACCAGAGAATCAAATGAACACATTTCCTACTTAGGGAGCTCAGTAAGGGTGAGCTTTTGATTCTCCAGTACTTTTTAGGAATTCTGTGTTCTCTGCCCCTCTCAGCCAGAAGCGTGCCTATGTCAGAGGTCTGTGTACCGATGTTTTGTGGAAAATCCATCCCAACAGCAAAAGGCACTCGAGTTTGTGACTTCATTAACACAAAGTTGGCAGAGTTTGTTACAGCAGGGACTGTGAGGGGTGGACACAGTCCCACAGCCTCTGTCATGACCTAACATATCCAAGTGGGGCACTGTGTCAGATGCTGATAATGAGGTGCCAAATACCTAATATTGTCTCCTCACTCATCAGCAAAATCAACCTTTATGATGATGCGTTTCTGAATCCAACGCCAGCTTATTAGTCATTTTACTGATGTGCTTATATTAATGGCACAACCTCTCTAGAGAGGTCAATGGCGGCTCAGAGGGGCCTCCCAGCACATCTCAGGTCCAGCCATATTTTCTCACAGGGAAGCTAGAGCAACACCAACCTCCACCCACAATCTTTTTGTATGGAAAGAAAATCAGGGGATGCTTTCCCTGATAGACAGAAGTCATGGTGGGCTTTAGCAGTGGTCACTGGAGCTGCATAACTGAGGACAAGGACAGGCCTGAAGTTTTAACACAGCCTCAGAAAGCTCAGGCTCCATTTCAAAGATGCTACAGATAATGCGTGAAACCTAAACTCCTATTCAGTCACACAAATGAAATACTTAAAGCTGAACAGTGTGAATTTATGCCAGTGCAGATGATTTGAACTTCTTGTAGGCTTGTAAAACACCCACTCCACTTGTAGGAGCTCTTTTTAACATCTTTCCATGGCTCTGAACTGAAATTACTTTCTAAGAAAAGCAGTTAAGAAAGTTTTACTCTATCCTAGTGGAAAACAAAGAAACTTCAACTGTTTTTTAAAATTAAGAAAAGTAGGATGTTTGGCTAGTTGCAACAAGACAAACACAATTCATTTAGATTTTAGCCCTGTTGAAATTGGATTTTAAGAAGTCATAGACATTAAAGAAACTTGAATCTGGCATCAGATAATTATAGTAACGTTAATGCAAGACCAAGCCCATGCAGACATACTTATTTGCTTCCTCCTTTTCTATTCCTTCCCTACTCAAAGCAATTATGCTGTATTTTCAGCTTAGCCTGAATTTTTGCTCTGAATTGAAATGCCAGGTAAAAATTTGAGCAGATTAACAATGACAAGCTGTTCAAAAAAAGAACGAAACCAGCTCAACTGTACATGGGGGATAACTCTTTAACTTCAAAATTCCCAAGTGAAGAAATTGCTGTCCAGGGATTTTGAAACGATGGCATTAGAAGAGGAATGTAAATATGGTTTCTATAAATGAAAGCTATTAAAGTGGCCAATGCCCAGGTGAGGTTTCTGCAGATGTTTGTGCTGCTCCCTGTCAGCATGAAGGCATTGGTATTATTTAAATCAGTTAGGCTGACCTTTACTTCTTTGCTTGCTTTCCCACAAGTTCTGAAGTCAGTGGAAAGCCTGCAGGAAATAATGACAGTCACTGGGCTGGCACTGCCAGGAATGAAGTAAAACTCTCCTTTCCTTTCACCTCTTTGCAAATAGTAATGACGAGTGAAGGCCAGGACTTTGAATAATGCAAGTGCCACTTTGGAGCCTCGCAGTGCTAGCTTGTCCTCTTATCAGTGACATGAAGCAGAAGAGCTCAAAGTTTGTGCCACCAAGCCCAACAAAAGCCAGGATAAGTCTGGTGTGAAGTGGGGATGTTTTGCAACCTCTCTGCTTCAGCTGCCCTGTCTCCTCCTGACTCCTATTGAACTGCTCTGTCTTCAAACCATCCTTCAGCAACTTAAAATTGCTTTTAAGTAGCAACTTAAAAGTATGTCTCTAGAATAAGTAAGAGACCTCTGCTTGCCTTGACCTAACTTGAAAAATTCGGATTCATTTCTGTTTTGCTACCATCCTCTGCTTATTTTCTGTCTCCAGA
Organism: Serilophus lunatus; assembly: GCA_013399895.1. Classification (NCBI taxonomy): domain Eukaryota; kingdom Metazoa; phylum Chordata; class Aves; order Passeriformes; family Eurylaimidae; genus Serilophus; species Serilophus lunatus. The sequence goes on from VXBA01003876.1 coordinate 11,261, forward strand.
CTGTGTATTTATGGTGAGTTGCACTTTCCCTTCGCATGGCTGATTAGTTTTCCATTTCCTTTGTTTGCAAAGGAGCAGGCTGTGGAAAAGAAAGGCTGTAAATTATAGTGATGGGCATGGGCACAGATACTGGAAGGTGAATGTCTGTAGTCACACTAAGCTGTTGGAGTGGTCCCTGGTACACTTTTCGCCAGATCACTTAACACCCTCCTGAACCATTTAAGAGCGTGTTTCAGCATGGGCTAGCAGTAATTCCCAGTGCGCAGTGTGGATGCAGCCAGCGTGTTATGGATGCTAAGAGGGCTTAAGAGCCTGAAGGATTTTCCAGGACAGCTGGCCTCACAGTCAGAGACCAGTCCTGGACATGGTTAATCTCCGCTATACATGGAGCCAAAGAATTCCTTTTTTTTTTTTTTTTTTGTTCCCTAATGGGAAAAATATTATTGTAAAACCACCAAAATTGATAGTAAAACTCATGGGCAGGTTTTGTATCAGAGACTATTTTTAACTCTTTGTTTCGAAGCCAGTTAAACTTCACAGAGGAGGAAGCTTTTGGAAAGCAGGAGGCCGCCCAGTCTAATGAAGGGGGTTAAATTCACATCTCATCAGATGACCAGGCATTCGTGTGCAAGCTGGTACTCTGTGTCTATCAACAACTGAAGCTTCCTACAAAGCAGTCACTGAGAGAGATTTGGAACTTGCTCTCTGCCTTGGTTGACAGCTGAAATTTGAGATGTTGCAGATGTTTTTTTAACACTGTTGTCTCTTGGAGATAATATTTGTAGAAGATACAGATGCTCTGTTAATTTTTTTTTCCTTTTGCTGTAAAATCTGTGAGCATCCTCATTGTGATTATTTTTTGCATTTTTATAAAATAAAAGACAACTTAGCTACATGTAGAATGTAGCTATAGTCAATTACTGGTTTCAGCAAAACCAGGTGTGCAAATTGTGGCTACTGAAGAGAATACAGGATTCACGATCTACATCAGGTCAGCAAGAGACAGCAAAATGCTTACCTGGACTCAACAGTTGAAGTTTGCTTTTGTGACATTCATCTTTTTGTCTTATACTTGTTAAAATCCAAGTTAATTTTGAGACTAAAAGTAATTTTAAAGTGAAAAGTTGAAACTTATTTTATAAAAACCTAAGGGTTTCCTTATTTCTTAATTGTATTCCCTATTTGCTGTGTGGTTCATTCCTAGGTTAAAGTTTTTAAAGGCTTGCACAGACCCCAAAATGAGTTCAGTTTCCACGCTGTGTTGCCTCAGGGGTATATCAATTTTAGGCATTTTGGTTGGTGATAGTAAAGATAGGGAGAAGGGACTGGGAGGCAAGACCTGTGGTGATTATCAGCCTGTTTCTCTCTACTGCTGCTATCAGCAGTTTCCTACCATCTTGGCAGGAGACAGTGCATTGTTATAGGAGCAGTGGTCTTTAGAAACTACTTACTAGAGATACAATGTCTCTCCTGTGTCCACAGTATATTTGATCTTACAGGTTTTCAGCTTTTCTCTATGCTGTCAACAAAAGAAATGACTAATGCTTACCTAACACCAAAAATTTTCCATCTGCAGGAATGAAAAATCTTTGATAGGCCAGTTAATCTGCATTACCTCTCTGATCGTTCTCCAGGCACGTTCTGGCTGTCAGGTGGTGAAACAAATGTTTAGTGGGTTTGGGCTGAACTAATGGCGACATTGATAGAGTTATCTTCATGTGAAGTTGAAATGGCATTACTCAAAAGGGACAGAAAGCTGTAAAACAATATATGAAGAATCCTGTTAGAGCACAGTGCTCAATCCAGCCCTCAGAGCATGGCTGTGTCTCAAGACAGGCTCCATCAGCTGGGTGCAGGGCACCAGAAAGCAGGGGCATTTCTTTTCTCCTAAGGTCCGGGCTCTTGCTTCTTTGAAGTAGTCCTGGGCTTCCCCAGTGGGCTGGGAGGAAGAGGGATGAGTTCTCCATACCTCCTAGCTCAGCTGGGACACGCTAGAAAGGCTGTGTTGTGGGCAGTTAGGACTGTTGCCACCTATCTTACTCTTGACTAGTCCCTTTCAGCCACATAACCACTCCAGAGAATACATTTCTGAACCCTCATCAGACCTAGTAGTATGTTTGTCTAGTGGTGTCAGCTACTTGTCTCTTCTGTATCACTCCTGTTCATACTTTGTGGCAGCCAGGAAGCACAGTAATCAAAACATGGGTAGAATGATATATAAAAGTTTATTTTTTTGACTCCGTGATGCTCTAATAGCTTATCATTCCTCATGCCTTGCATCCAAGATGTTTTTCCAGATGAAGCCTGGGGGACATGAATCTTTGTGAAACAACTCTCTGTTACTCCTTAGTTGGTCAGCATGGATTACTCAAGTAAAAGTATTCCAGATGAAACCACAAGTTTTCCTGAAAATGACAAAATTAATGGAATTATACCAGCATAAACTCTGTAAATCTGTTCCATAATTTAGCCAGAGAAGAGTTTATCTTGGAATTAAGAAAATTATGTTAAAGTGGTATAAATCTGCCTCAGTGATGACTCTTTTAGTTTTGTGAAATCCTTTTCTGCTTTCACACAGATTATATCTATTCAGAAACACATCATGATAAGGAATTTTCAGAAATCTATTTTTTTTTTCTTCTTGAGACTACATTTATGCTTAGTCCTCTCATTTCTTTTTTCAAGCAAAGGAACTATTGTTGATATAGTCCTTAGTGAATGTAGTCCATGTGCTACTATGCTCCACTGTTATAAGAATCAATTTTAGAAGGTATAAACCAAATCTTTGATAAAGGAAAAAGGCTTTGCTGATTCTCAAGCTGTACCTCAAAAAATGTCTCTGCTGTGACTGCTACTTTTCTACACTACTTGCAAACAGCAAACCTCACTATGGCAGCAATGTCAGCAGGAGGAAACAAACACGTCTTCTTTGGTGCATGAGGCTCAGCACACATCCTGAGCTGTTGCTCCTCCTAACACCTGCCTGACAAATGCTTTTCCAGGGTAGCAAACAGACCAGGTGAAAGGATGAAGGCAGTAGTGGTTTTATGTAGCTGGACAAGCCACAAGTCCTCTCCTACTCTGTATAGCAGTTGCATCCCTGTGACTCAGTTATTCAGGCTGTTTACTGAGTAGAGAACTGTCCTAACTGCACCTCTGTGCCAATAGTCTAACAAGGACAAGCAGCAAACACGTGCTTTCACAAAAGCACACTGGCAACATATAATACTATCAGAAGGAACAAAGACCTTTTCTTCTTCGCTCAAATCCAGTCATGATTCATATGGGGATGAGAGACTGCAGGAGGGTTAGACAGCACAATGAATTAGTACTCTAGGCATGAATGTTTAGAAATTCAGGAAACTCCAGAATTGCTAAGACTAGATATTTGTTCCGTACTTCATTGTATTAGTCATTTAGTTTATCACTCTCCTCTGACCAGCATGACTGAAACAAACGCTGGAGTCATCTGCAAAAGCAAAACCAAGAATAAGGTCATCATTCCCTTGGCCTGGTGTCATTCACAATCTGGAGCCTGATACATCTGCTTCATGCAGCATTCAAGTCTAACTGCACAGCATTGCTTGACATATGCCTCCAACAATGCAGCCAGCAGCTCCTACCTGATCCTATCACAACCTCTTGGTAATGTGGTTCCTTTTAATTTCTTCTAGTCAGACAAAACAATAATAAATGAACATCCATACAGTCCAGGAGAACAACCTGCAATAACTAAAAAGAAAACTAATAATTTTAATCAGTCTCTGAGGTGGTGTGAACAGTTGTATCCCTCTACATGTTTGTCCTGTAAAAAGCACACCACTGAGGCCATGTAACCTTACTCATGGCTATCTAGATGTCTTGGGGTTAAAGCCATCCATTCTCACCTGAGGTGGTACTTGCTGAGGTCTTCTAAGCCAATAAGGTCAATTTGATGCCCCTATCTTCCCCTCCTCCTGACATTTGAAAAGGTGTCTTCTTTTTTGTGTGCTTTTATATGTTTAGGTTTTCTTGTTTGTTTGTTTGTTTTGTTTTTTATTGGTACTACTACTTGGAGATACAGACTAATACTATTTAAAATTTTTTCCAGCTCTTCTTGTCATTTATGGGGTATATCAGATCTGATTTATATGATTTGGTCTCCATCTTGAGTATATTTAAATTATTTTTTTGTTCCTGGTGCTATACACTGATTGGTAATCACTGGGCAGAGATTTGGCTTGCTCAGTGCATCAGTTCTCTGCAATCAACCCTGTGTACCAAGTGCTTCTGCACAACACTTTACTCCACTCCAAAGGGCTGCACAGCAGAGCTTCTGAAAGGTACAGTTCCCAGAGCCACAGCAGAGAAACAATTCCAGTTTTGGCTCACTAATAAGCTGACTGCAATGACCATACAATACATTATTGGCCTGTCAGAGACCCAGCACTTTCATGTGATATCCTAATCAGTTAGATCTGCAACTGAACTCCAGACTACAAATTTATAGCCAATGGCAACAATCATATCATGGCTTTAAATCAACTTTTTGTATGCGTGTATTATAACATTATTACTATTATTATTTTAAGGGAAAGCACTATGGAGCCAAAATCAGCATGTCAAATTAGCAGGAGGGACTACACATTAAGTTCAAAGAACCCTTTTGAGTTATCTGATTCTAATAGCACTAGTAACAGAACATAATCTAACCTGTCATTTCAAGGGCTATAGGGAGAACAAATTGCTGTCAATGAGGGAAGGGTCTGGAACAGCATGAAGCCTGTCCTCTCTTGACATCCTACTCAGCAAATTCCTCACAGATTTGCTCCTTATGTCAGTAAAACTAACATAAAGGTTATTTCATAAAATCTTTTGTGGTTTGTTAAGTTGTGAAAACTGAAGGATCCATGCCCAGAACAACAATACAGACTCAAGTAAATAATCATAGCATTTGTGCTTTGTGCTTAAAGCTTAATAAATGATTGAAACAGAGAGGCTGAAGATTTCCCATGCCAAGTACCAATGTTATGAACACATATTGAAACAAATAGCCAATAAATGTTGAAATCAAGGTGACTGATCATATAAAGCCTTCTTGTTTGACTGGTAACTTAGGAAAGGTTTCCAGTTTAATATGCAATATGATAAGGAGGGGGGAAAAAACCTCAGAGTTAAATGCTGAGGCCATCATAAATCACACCAGCTATTTCTTCAGAGAACACAATCCTTTCAGGAGATAGGAATGCTCTAAGATATAGAGATGTGATCAGGGCTGACAGGAGGAGGTTATTTGTTACCAGTGTTATATTGGCAGTGTCCCCAGAATGGATTTTGGAACCCTGGTGAAACAAAAGATAAGCAAAGTTTGGGGATTTTGATATTTGCATAACAAAATAATGTCATGCAACTGATCAGAAACTTTTTTATCCTGAGGCCATCAGAAATACAGACGGATGTCCAAAATGATAATACTAAGCACTCCTTTCCAGCACACAGTATGCCAGCCAAGATCACTGGTATGTTCTGGCTACTTCACGCTACTCTAATTAAAACTCAGTCATCCTTTCAGCTGCTTTATATTCCTAGAACACTGCACAACAGCTGGATCATGCCGTTGATTTTGGCCCTTAAATTCCTTGGAAATTACTGTGTGAATATCAAAACTTTGGCTCTATCTGTCACCATTTAAACTTCTGTCACCTGCATCTCTGGCTTCAGCATGCAACACCCTTGCTTTTGGATAACATGTTGGAAAAGTATCGACATTGTAAGGGAAGACAGACTAAGTATTAGCATTACATTGATTTTGGCATACTTTTACACAAAGAAAGGCTTTTAGGGGCAATGTGCCTGACAGTGACAGACTGTCACTCAGATGACTCATTGTCATATAAGACTTCCTGCAAAATAAATCTGCAAGTTGAAAAGAAATTTTGAAAGAGGCCAAGTTTGGTCTCCTCTAACAATAGTCATATTCAAATTAACCAGATGATACAAAACACCAGGCCAGTTGGTTAAGCTGGTCTGTTCCTGTTTTAATAAATTTTGAAAAAAACATAAATTGGTATCTTTGTGGGCCTATATTGATTTACATTAAATAAAAACACAACCTTCCTAATTTCTCTGTTAACAGGCTTATAAGCCTATAGTTAATTGCTCAGTCTTTACATGGCTCCATGAATTGTTATCTCAGCTCCCACAGGGGCAATGGATCAAAATGGCTATCTAGAATTATGATATGACATAGTAACACACCACCTTTCGTGAAGTCTAACATACTCAGCTAACTGTATCTGGTTGATTATGCAATGCTTCAGGTGGATGATTTGTCTCAAATAGTCATGAGTTAATTGAAAAATTAATTGTGCACCTTCAGGTCTAACAGTCGAGTCATCTTACTACAGAGAAATCACTAACATGGTATTACTTAGCAGAATACTGTAATTTAAGAATCTGTTTTCCCTGGAAAACATATACAAACCGGTCTTCCAATATTCATTCTTAAAACACGTAGGATGTCCTAGGCCCGTGAAACCACTCACTTTAAGCCATAAAAAACAGCTTTGGTTTAGAGATGAAAGTGGCTGGAGGCTGTGCCCACAGGGACTCAGAAGGAAATACTTAGAAAATAGAGACAGATTGAATCCCAAGTGCTTTCTCCTGAGAGGAAGCATGGTTGGAAAGTTTAAAATCCATTAAAGTTAAACAAATTGAACAGCCCTATCTGAAAGGAAACATAGTACAATGTTTGTTTTTCCATTACAGACCTGAAACCTAAAAGATTTCCTGAGGTTCTCAGGTATTGTTCATGCTTATAATGGAGATCTGTTTTTAGAAAGTGTAATTCATGTGTTTAATCCAAACTGTTTGATGAAAAACATACTGCATAAGCATTCAGGAAGCTAAAGGGCATTGTATACCTGTATCACATGTTGTTTGGATAGGAGCAGACCTACAATGCAAGGAATTTCTTTGGAACTCTCTTGCTTGAAAACATTGAGTCTAATTCTCTTCCCATTTATGCTGCTGGACAAATTCCAATGAATTAATGAAGACATGAGTAATGAGTGATAATAAAAAGACAATCTTCCTGCTGAGTGTGAAAATACGGAAGTGCAAGGCTAATGTGAGCAAGAGATTTATAACTTTGGCCTGAAGTAGTAAGTAGCAAGCCATAGCAGGCCAAATGTAATTAAGCCAAGCTGATTAGTCAATGTGTTTTAGGTTTTGCCCCATCACTAGTGAACTGCTGCTCTGAAATCCTTATCAGAAAATGTGTGATGTTATTGGTGTTTGACTAATGAACAAGCTGCAGACTAAATCCAGAGATTAATTTAAGTGAGAGGAAATACTTGGAAGCAGTGGAATATTATTTCTTAGATCTACTGATATAAAAATTTAGCAATACAGTAGGCCAAGTCATAGTCTAAGGCTGTCATAGTCTAAAACTGAAGTGTAGGTGCTGAACAGGAGAGAGCATTCAGTAACCTTGACCTGTCCTATTTGTCTTATCTCCTATTTGGAGATACCCCAAATCTTCTGGAAAGACTGAATTGATCTTGCCCATTTACCTCTTAGCAATTTCATGCCCTCTGTGCTCTTTTTTCAAACTTCTTTTAAAGTTTCCTTGATGGCACTTACTGTCGAATAATTTTATGAAGTATTGGCATCTGATTTACTCTGCATTACCCTTTTTTTTCTTTGTTGCCTGGAATAAAATCACTGCTTCACTCAGAGAAATTATATTTTCATTCCACTTTCATACAGAATTTATATTCAAGGAATATGCTTTTCTAAAAATTAATTGTATTTCTGTATCTCAAGTAAACCACATGTTAAAATAAGATCTACTTAACAACCTGCTTTGTTTTGTAGTATTGAATTGTGAATGATCAAAATGTCAACTGAAGAAAAGAAAACACTGGAACATGTTATTTATAATTTTCCTGAATCACTTTTAAGTTGCATGGATTTAAATTCATATTAGCATCTTGGCTGGCTGAGAAAGGTGGTTACCCTTACTTTAGGACTTTTTTTCTGCCACACACAGAGTTGTGAAAAGGATTGCTCTTTCTACCACAGTCTCAAGCATGACAGTATTTTTAGTTATTTAGAAGACTGTTGTTCTTCCCAAAGGCAGTATTTCCACTGTGGCTTTTTTTTAAAGTAATTTTGTTTATAAATGCATCTTTATGTTTGTTTCTTTCTAGGCAGGGATGAGATCCCGAAACCAAGGTGGAGAAAGCTCGTCTAATGGGCACTTCTCCAGTTCCAAGCCTGTCATCAGCCATGCAGAGAATGAAAAACTTCAGGAGGATGCCAAGAAAAAGAACAAACCTCATCGGAAGGAAGATGAGATCATGGTTTCAGCAACTGTCAAACGGCACTCAAAATCACCTGGACCTGCTGAACGAAAGAACAAGAAGTCCATAGAGCTTTCTAAAGAGGACTTGATAAAACTACTTAGTATAATGGAAGGAGAATTGCAGGTAAATTAAACATCTTTTAAACCATATTTTCTATGTACCTGTTTATTTTTAGATTGTCCAAAGAGCACAGAGGTCAATGGACCAAGACATGCAAATTAAAAGCAAAGGACCAGAAGGAGAGAGCTCTGGTTGTTGGTGTGACACAGTTTTACAGCTTTAAGTACTGCTTTATTTACCATCTCTATCGCACTTGTAGCTACTGAAGAAAAATAAATTATAAACACCTGTCAGAATTGACAAAGAAATGAGGATCTACAGGTGAGGCAGAAAATAATCACAGGGGAATCAGTTGGGGGGGGGGGGGGGGGGAGGAGGGGGCAAGACAAGCAAACATAGTTGTTGTAGTTGCAATCATTAATGAAAATATTCAAGAGACAAATCTGCAAGTCAGTAATACTGAAAATGGACTTAAGATGTCCCCTGGACCTTCTGCATAGTCAGATGTTGCAGAGGGCTCAGCCAAAGCTCTGCCAGTCCTGTCTGGTGTCCAACACTCTGCACATTCCTTGCCTTTCAAAGATCCATTAGTTTTATTTTTTGGAGTTGTGCTTTCTTGAAAGCTTTCTCAATTGTCCCATTTTCCACATTAGTTCAGCCCAGTAGTAGGTAATCAGCCTGATTTAGTGCTTAACTTGTCCCCTAATATCTGTCCAGGTTTGAGATTCTCTTTAGTGCTAATAAATCATTGAACTCTCAGTAGCATCAGCCTTCAGGTAATTTCAAAATAAGAAGCTAAAACATGGTCTTTCAAATAGTCCATATGAAGACTTCTGAATGTTCAAAACTTATCCCTTCTGTGATAGGACTGCTTGCCAATTTTATACATTCTTTTGGTAGTGCTTTAGTGAGCTTTTTTCTCTGAACCTACGGACAGGCAGAAAAAAGCTGCCCTACCCGTGTGAAAATATTTTATCTTAATTTCTTTATTCTAGTTAACCATCACTATTTAGCACTTCATATAAGGCTTTACTTTTTCCCTGAAACCCACATTCATAACACTTTAATTTTGAATTGTTACCATCTTAGCTGATTACAAGAAGCAGCTGTATTGTTAATTTCTTCGGTACAGGAGTCATGTGAGTTGCATCATTATCACAACTCTGAGATTCCATCTCATTGAGTCATTAAGTATCACTTTTCCTGTACATAATTCACCTCTGGTATGTCAGAAAGTACTTTCAAGGTACAGGAATTATGCGTTCAAAATAAGTAATTTGGCAAAGACAGAGAATGGTCACTTTAAAATTAAAAACTGCAGGGGGGAAAAAAAAAGGAAAAATATCTGTTGAAATTGCACTTTTGCAAAGGACAAAAGAAATTACCATTATCGAACAGCAACTATTTTTATATTACTTCAATTTCTTTTATACAAAAACTTGTATATATAATTCCCTTAAACACAGAGCTAGCACGCAATTTCTGTGGTGAATAGAGTCAAACCTCAATAGAAATATATCATGCTTGTGTTGTTCAGAAAGACTTGCCCTGAAGTCACCTTTGTGGTCTGGAAAGAGGAGGTGAAGAAAGTCACTAATGTTTCCTGTGAGGCAATAAATGTGGTCTTTATCATTTGAGTAATTCTGCTCTTCACCACAGTCTTTTACTTCACGGGCTAGTTACACAACCTTTGAAGAACTGCCCATGTTCTCATTATCCCTATGGGGATGGTGGGAATAGCTGCAATCTGTACTGTGCAACATAGGCTTGGACATCCTCACCAAGGCAACGCTTCCATTGTTCTGGACAATACTTTTAGGGATACTCATACATACAGACTCCACAGAGATGTTAGGCACTGCTGAAGTTTCCTGATATGACAAGGGGAGTGTGAGGACATCAGTAGCTGTAGAATATATGGTTCTTTGGCTCCTTTTTAAAAAATCTGTATTAGTTTTCAATTTCATTTAAATCTCAGCCCACTCCCCTCCCCCCCCGCCCCCAGCTTCATTTTAGTTATGTCCGCAGTACCTGTATTGACCCATTTCTGAAGTGGGCAAGCTACAGCACTTTGACTTGAGATGAGATCCTGGCTTTAACACTACAAATGAAGATGAGCCAAGAAAGACTCCAGCCAAAATAAATACTCTGCTATTACCTCCTGTCTGTCACAGTGACCTAATGCACTGAGTCATTTCATGGCTTTTTACTTTCAGATCTGGTTGGACATCTCTTGTGGCCGGCTGGCATTTTGTTAGACTGGCAAATCATATTGTGGGTTTGTTTTTGAAGCCTTTCCAATCCTGGCAAAGCAAACATATAGGAAAATGGAACAAGATTTTGGTTGGAGAATAACATCAGTCTGTACCTGTAGGGAGATCCATCATTTTCTGAAGAAAAAGCTGCGATAAAATATCATGACTACTCAGCAGCCATGAGCAGGAGGCATCTTATGCCTACACCTCCAAACAGTAATCCCCAAACAGTGAGTTCAACCATAAGAAGGAATCTGGTCATGAGAACCATGGGGTTAGAAGGGTAAATGGTAAAGTATTCATATGTATTATGTGCTTAGTTCATATTCACATCATGTAATAACATAGCAAACATAGAGCCATGCCCCATCACTGTTGGTATCACCTTTGAGTCCTTACTTTAGGACTTGACCTCCCAGCTCTTCATTTTGAAGGCAAATGTGCTAGAAGATCATGGGACATGCCCTAGTAGTGACGTTTATGTCATCATTTTTAACTTTATTGTTTTTTTAAAATGATAATAACCTCAGATATCTTGCCTGTGCTTTAGCTTGTAGGACAAATTTGGACTCAGCTCTGCTTGTATTCATGTTTCCTGTGCATTTACGGAATATGGAGAAGGAAACCTTTTCATAAATGTCTGAGGTCACTGTAGCCTATGCTTTATTTTGTAAGAAAACAGAAGGGGGGAAAAAGTACACAGAAGCTGTGGTGATGTGTCCCAATATATAGGGCAGGAGAGCTCTTAAGTACAACCTCTCTGAAGGATAGTAGGAAACAAATGAACTGATGACAGGGATTGATTTTAAAGGCCTTATAGCTCAGTGGAGTCTATTTTCTCGTGAGATCTAAGTGCTCATATAAAAAAGCATTTAAACACAACTTGAATATATAGGGGCAAAAAATCCATGAAGGATTTCTGCCTATATGTGGAAAAAAAAAAATCTAATTTTTAAATAGTACAAGCTGATTTGAAGTGAAGACTTCAAATACCAGCAGAATAAATTGACCATGAACACATGGCATTAGTTTTCCTGGTTGTTACAGCCATTTCAGTCAAACCCACATGGGAATATTATTAATTACAGAGAAACACAGGCAGTGTGGATCTTTACAATGATGATATAATCCTATCTGTGTTTCACAGATTTTTGTTCAATAGTCCGTGTATTTGTCCTGGCAGGAATATATTCTCTTTCTGTATGCTTTCTGAGCAACAGCTATTAATCTCCAGCAATAGCAACACTGATTTTCAACATTTCCTGACTGGGGGTCCAAAAGGAAATGAGGAGCAGTATTCATACATGTTTACCATTCGCTTTTCTATTGCATGTTTGGGAAGAAAAAAGAACAGAATAATACAACTAATTTTATGAAGACAGCATCCCACTGCAAATCATTAGTTTTTTTCCAGAAAAATATTTTCTTATCCAAGTTCTGTGCCTGTTGCTGGATGACAATTTAAGCCTGGGAGCCAGTTTGTTATATTTCACACAAATTTAAACAGGAACAACCTTTCCTCTTGAGGTCATTATTATAGTCAGAGTTTTACCGTGTTTCTCCAGTGCAAATGTGGCATTTATTCCTTGCAGCTCAGCCATCCATTCCTGTTGAGGACCCTTGCATGCTTTAGGACTGAGGGGAATGTTTCCTGAGAGCCTGGCACTGTGAAGAAGCAAAGCTCCTCAGAGCTAGGCAACCATGGGGCTTAGAGGAAGTACCTGTTAAGTTGACAGCTGTATGCTCTCTCTGTTGCATCTGAGGATGTGGATGGACAATAAGTGAAATGTGATGTCTTGGGGAACAGTATATATAATATACAAGTGATACATAGATTAATCACAAGATAAAAAAATTCCTGAGAAGTCTTCAGACTTCCAAATGGGTGAAGGTAACACTGGGTTTGCTTGGACATTTGAAGGGAAACACTTTGTAGCAGATACTTAAAGGTAAACAAACCTATTTATACAACATCCCTCCTTCGAAGGGAGAGACCAAATGATTCTGTTGTCAAAGAAACCCTCTTCTCTAATCTGTATTTATTAAAGAGTGCATTTAATGGTTAATTTGAGTTCTCACAAGAGAGAGTAATATGTTGTTGTAGGGGAGGTACGGGTGGCTATTTGCTGGTGGTTGAAACAGCATAGTGATGGGAGGAAGGAGGCCTCCTATCCAACAAGCCGGGAGGAGCTCAAGCTCCCCTTCAGGTGAGCTGCAAGACTTTCTTTTTGACCTCAGTGTATCAGGGAATGGTTAGCAGTGGCGGCATATCCTGTTGTTAGGGAAATCCTCCCTCCTAACAAAGTCAGTTGGCAGGTGTTCACATGGGTGTAGGCAATATATCCATGACTACCTGTTGCTTTCTAACATTTTTAAAAGGTATTTTAATATTTTACCCTCTGTTTTTCTATCAGAAAACTATGCGTTGTAAATGAAAAGGAAAGGAAAATTCTTTACTATTCCCATCTTTTTGCTTTCTACTTTCTTTCCCTTTTGTATAGTTACATATTTTATTAATATATTTTATTCCATAATCATTCTGTTCTCTTTCCTAAGATCTAACTTTCCCTCTTCACTTTTCTTCCCTTGTTTATTTCTCTAGTTGGGACCTTTTTCCTTATTCTGCCATTTTGTCACTTCCTAATTCAAGCTTTCCTCATCCTTGTACTGCAGATGCATTAACTGACCTGAGAATCCTGGAGATAAATTGTAGAAGATCTACTGTAAATCAAGTTCCAGTAGCTAAATTTTGTAGGCAACCACTTCATTTAACCTTTGTCATTAATTTATTAAGCTGTCTTTTCAGATCAGATGGGTTGTTTACCTTGACTTTCCACATTGGAAAATAGTCCCAGTACTGAAAAACTTTAAAGTTTAGGTAATTTCCCTCTTTAATTTCTAATGCAATTTTAATTATGTCTAATGAAACCTTCATGAAATTGTGCTATACACTGGTCCTGCTTTGAATGGTCTACTTCTCTGCCTACTGTTTAATGCCTGCTGTATTTTAGACAGCAGTCTCACATCCTTTGTATTACTGTGCCATATCCTTTTAGTTTTCTGTAGCAAAATAGGCTTTCCACGATTTTCATCACCTCTTGATCAGCACTAGTTACACCCTGGGTCCACCTCTCTTAATGTCTGTAGCTGGAACTGCACACAGGGCTGTAGGAGAGGGCTCACTAGTGCCCTGTACATTGGGTTTAATATGGCCCTTTCTCTACTGGCATAGCATTACTTGGCCTTCTCATCACTTGTCAAACTAATATAAGCAAGAGAATTTGACTCTGTAGCTGTAATTATGATGTTTTTCTGTTTCTTCTTCCTCTTGCTGCAACATGTATACTTTCATGTAATGCTTAAAACGGCTTTTGTACCAATCTTGATCTTCCCAAGATGTTTTAAGAACATTGTGAGAGACATCTAGCTGTTGCTGAGGTAAAAACACTGTGCAAACTTCTATGCTTTTTCTTCAATGCCCTTTTTTTTATATTCTTGTAATAAAATGATAAAATATTAAGCTGTCTGAAAGCTCAAGCAAGGAATATGGGATAGATAGGTGGATAGAACCAGATGAGTTTGTTTTGCACAGTATTGAAATCAGAAGAGAAAGCTGGAACAAGTTGCCTTGGCACCAGAGAAAGAAGTAAAGGAGTACATAGCAGAGTGGTGAGAAGTTTTCAAATGATCGTTAGCAAAACATCACAGATTAACAAGATGAAGAAAAGCCAGAGTCAAAAGAATAAAGCCAAATAAAAGTGCATGTAGGGTATCTTTTTAGGTGTTTATAACTTCAAAGTCTTGTTGATTGAATTAAAGTGGTTTAGGATTTCTGAGCGTATCATACAGAAGAAGTACAAATTCCCTGAGAGAAAAACCTTGGCATGTACTGAACTACAGAGGAGATAGGGTTAATGTGAGGAGAGAGAGGTGACTTAAGGAGAATGGAATGAGGGGAAAGAGGCTGAGCAATAGAAGAAAGAGTATAAGGAAAGGGAGAATACAACAGAGACAAATGGAGTCAAGCCAGAGATGTGGAAAGGGGACATAGAAAAGGGAAGACAATGAAGATAAGGATGGTATGCTCAGTGTAGCAAAATGAGAGTTTAAAAACAAGCCCTAAAAATGTCTGGCATATCAGTACAATAATTAAAAAAATTCTCTCCCCTCTTACTGACCCCTGGCTTGTTTGTTTGTGTTTTCCTAGTGAAGCATGCTTTTGCAGCACAAAAAATTAAATTAGGATAGATTTCATACCACAAATGCTCTCTTCTATTTTTATTGAATAATTTATAATCAGGGATTAATTTTGCCCAGAATACTATGGGTTTTTTCTGTAGCTTGCAATCACTGCTGTGCAAAGTGCAGCATATACCATGGGAGATAAGCAGAACTTGTCTAGCCAGTCCCAAAATCATGAATTTTAAAATAGAACCTGGCTGCTTTCTGAGATGAAAAAAAAAAAAAAGACAGTATACTGAAATATAGTTAAATTGTGCTACTATAGGCAATTTCCTGCTCCCTTTGAAATGAAGGGCAGAGGTAATAATGATGATCTCCATCTATCTCTTTGGTACTAAAATTGCTTTAGAATTATATGTTTTTCAAAGTAAGTATCCTCAATAAAATGTCACAGTGACCAGAAAGCTATAGGCTGAAAACGTCTTTCACAAAGACATTTTAACATCTTTCTCTATTAATGCCTGAACTGTACTTAACAGAGTAACATTTCATGTTAGCTAGACTTGTAGGGTCAGAAGAGAGAGGAATAATTGGCAAGTGTCTCTGATCTGTTGAACATCTCATCTAGAGTGTAAGGAAGTGTATGAGCAGCTTGACTTTTTTTTTTTTTTTTTTCCAAAAAAATCTTGGTCTTCTGTTCAAAAGAGAACAGTAAAGATTGACCTCAATCAGGTTTTAAGTTTTGGTCTTATTCCTGTTGGAATCAGTGTCTGTAACTGATCCTGTTTTGCAATATTTTAAAAATATTTTAAATAACTGATGCCATTTGATGATTTTTTTTCTCCCCACTTAATAGAAATTGTATACTCAGTGCAACAGTAATGAGGAAGCTTGTATCTTTTCTCATTTTTCTTGAGAGAAGGTTCACTCTGTGGGAAAGGAAATAGCCAGCCCTTTTGCAATCAATGTTAAATGCATGGACTCTCTGGCTTTAAAATATCTGAGATTCTTGAGAGAGCTTCCAATGAGCATATGTCTTATGTGTCATAATGCTGTCCAGTACTCTGACTCACCAGTTGTTCATTTAACCTTGCAGTTATAGATGAGTCTGTTTTTATTAACTTTGCTGCTCTGGTTCTGTATTTATTAAGTTTTTGTCTCCTGTTCTCCAGCTGAGGATCATATAAGTTCTTGAGAGGAAAACGGATTATTTTTCATCCAAAATAAGCTTCAATAAAAGCAAATATAAGTCTTTACATTGTAATAGGGAGAACATGGCTATCTGAGAAAGTGTCTTGTTTCTAGGGTTAAAGGCTCCACCTATTGGTTGACTAAAATGAGAGAAATTTAACATTTTCACATGAAAAACTGCTGGTCCTAGTGAACATCCTGTGTCTTGCCACATCTTACGAAATTGTTGGCTTCAGTGTATAATTCTGCATGATGTCCAAAATAAAGTGAGCTCAGTGACTCAGTGCAGATGTGGCACCCAAAATGATGTACTGCTGAGACACTATGAAGGGAAGTCCTTTTTCTGAGACAGAAAGAGTTTGGATTTTGCAAGTGAGGACTTGTTATCTTCGAAATTATTGGTTTTCTTTGCAAAAAAATTAGCATCAAATTTTCTATGCCAGCAAAATTAGTGGAACTGACTATCTTTTGAGATATTCGTAAAGCTGCACAGTAATTTCCAGGCATTTGTCACCTTCAAGTTTAAACAAGTCAGAAACAGAAATGTTGATGTTGTTAGCTTCATAATAAAACTTGATTTTCCCAGTATTGGCTCAGGCAGTCTCTGCCACCTGTGGCATTTTGAAGGGCTTCAGAGTAGTTCCTGGGAATGTGATGGGAGGATTGGGAAGGGAAAGGATGTTCAAGTGGGGCTTGGGGAGGACAAAGAGGACAGATATCGGGAAGGATCAGGGGGATTTTGGAGATGGCAAGAAGCTGTGAAGGCATCGTGGGCATGTCTGGGAACTCTCTGAACCCTTCGTTGCTCACTGTCTCTAGTTACTTCACCCTAAGAGTTGGCGCCACTTGCCTTGCCCCTCTGACAACTCCTCTGTTCAAATTATTTGCTATGCTGGCAAATGCCTGCTGTAATGCAGTCCTACTGTTCTCGCCCATTCATCAGTCATCAGTAACTTGAATGCACATCGTGTATCACAGAGTCCTGAAAAACAGCTTACTGAAGCCAACAAAATGCTTGGACGAGAGAGAGTTGTGTATACAGTTTATTACACATGTACACAGACTTGCGTCTGTTAGTGTCCCACATGCTCATGTCTCCATCGAGGAGGCAGAAAGATTGCCTCTGAACTTCATCATCCTGGTGGCTACAGCCCTGCTGGCACCAGCCTGTCTTGCTCCTTCCTGCACCTTTTGTGCTCATTCCTGCCAGAAGGCAGCCAGACCGCTGTGGAAAAAAAATGCCTAGGCAAATTTGTTCCTCTTGAAGAGGGGGTCCTCACGCCAGCAGCTTCAAGTGCATACCTGAAATTCAGGGCAGAGCACCTAATTTAAGATGCTATTCTTTATACAGTCAATGTAACATTTCAAAGACCAATTTAGACAAGCTGAGTTACATGCCTAATGATGATACCTTTTAGTTTCCAATGGATTTCAACAAATTGGATGACAGTATAGAAGTACATAAACATAGAGGAAATAAAAGAATATAATGAATGTGGAAAATTAATAGAACAACTATATTGATGTCAGAGTGCCATTTTTTTTGCAGCGTTCATAGCATACCTAGATCTTCTATATACTTAGAAATTAAATCTTACAGCATGCCTGAGAAGTATTATTTCCCTTATTGAATGGAATTCCTGAATGGTGAGGTTAATTCTATATGTGAAGCATGAGAAAGAAGTCCATGATCCATGGATCTCTTATGTTTTGGTCCAAACAGGCTAACATAAAACTAAGGGCCAGATGATAACAGAAGAAATGCGTTTTCTGCGATTACTCTTTCATTAGTCACCTCTTTTTCTTCTTCTTAAAGAGGAGCTAACTGATCACAAAAATGTTGTGGTTACAAAAGGAACATGGCAACTTACTACATGACTCCAACTGTATGAAACAACCTCGATATGTTGGAAATGTGCTGCAATTTTAATGGCTTCCTTATATTGCTAGAGTAGCTTGTGATGAGCCATTTGCCTGGGATATGGAAAGCTTCAGATAATTTCTTAGCATGAATAAACCAGAATAGGAACTCATTCATTTGGGTTTTTGTGTCCTCTTTGGAGCACATGAAGCAGGGAGCTTTCCTCTGCCATTTCAAGTATTGTGGTGAGCTGTGCTGGTCAGAGGAAACACCTAAGGTTGCTTTTAATGACTGCCTCACTTGTTGGGATGCACACTGCATCACACAGCCACTGAACCAGCCACACCAGCCCTGAACTGCAAATATAGTAATTCATGCGCTGTTGTGGAAAATTCTTCCTGCTCAGGTGTTTGAAAAACTGTTTTAACAGATATTCCTTCCTCTCCTTGATGGCTAGTTGGATCAGTCTGTGGTTTCTGCTTGCTGCTTATGCTTCAGGTCATATGAAAAATATTATTATATTGTTAACGTTGCCTGAGATGAAAACTACATGACTGGATATAGCAAACCCAAAACAATGGGTTTAGCCATTGTGATGCATTGCTGAAGCTTGTAGAGTATATCCCAACATGCAGACTTGTGCACATAACTGACAGTGATCCCTGTCGTTGGTCTCTCTCTCTGCTGACTGGATCATGACATTGTAATTCTGTTTGCTGTAGTAACTGACTCACAGTTCAACAATATCAAGCAAGGCACTCTTTCAGTGCAAAAAGTCAAGACAGGGTATCCCAAACCCAAATAATTCTGAAAACATAAAGCAGTGTGGAGTTAATATTTCTCAGGGCCTTGCTATGGGAATTTTGCTGGCTGTGGCCCAGACTACAGATAATTAATTATGTCAGTGAAAGACTCTGGTGGCCTGTTTTCTTCAGAAAAAAGTGACATCATCTATGGAGCGCTCTGGCAATAAAGCAGAACAAAGCTGTGTGGGCAGGAAATAACAGACAGATGTCTTCTAGTGCTCATTTGATCTGTTTCAAAGCTTGCTGTAAGAAGTAATACATTGCTTAATGCTGCTTCTCCTCAGCTCTGCAATCTTTAGCAGGGAATTTTTGAAACATAAGAGGCCAAATTAATCTCTGATGTAATTCTTCTGGAGCCACTTCAGAAAGTTTAGACAGTGGATGAGTTGGTCTAACATGGCCCTCTTCTCAAGTATGGATTTTAGAAGGACTTTCTGTGTTATGACTGTAAGATAAAATGAAATACACTGTGTCACTCCAAAGGCTTCATACAAGGTCAAAAAGTTCTGCACAGTGTGGAGAAGACAGGACAGTTCTGTTTCATTTCCTCAAGGTCATGAGGGAACACTTGTTTCTGGATATATTTCACTTAACTTTTCTACAAAATGAATTATCAATGATTGTCACTTTTCATTACTGAAGTAATCTCTTTATCTCCAAAGTACATCATGTGTGTAGACTTGAGTCAAGAAATTTTAAAAGAAGTACATGCAAGTGAACTCCACAGTTTCAAGTATTAGGAAATTAAGCTAAGATGAAAGGCAAGAAAAAACGTTGCTGCACATAGAGTCTTTCTTGCAAGGAAAACTACGTATACATGTTGCTAGTGCAGCCCCTCTTTGAGTCCTGTGTGCAGTTTTGATACCATAATATAAAAAAGACATAAAGTTATTAGAGGACATCCAAAGGAAGGCTATGAAGATGGTGAAGGACCTTGAGGGGAAGCCATACAGTGGCTGAAGTCCCTTGGTTGTTCAGCCTGGAGAAGAGGAGACTGTGAGGGGACACCTCACTGCAGTCTACAATTTCCTCATGGAGGGAAGCAGAGGAGCAGACAATCATCTCTTCTCTGGAATTAAATGAAGTTGTGTAAGGGGAGATTTAAGTAGGAAAAGCTTCTTCACCCAGAGGGTGGTTGGTCACTGCGGAGAAGTGGTCACAGTACCAAGTCTGACAGAATTCAAGAAGCGTTTAGACAATGCTCTCAGGCACGTGATGTGGATCTTGGGGCTGTCCTATGCAGGGCCAGGAGCTGGACTTGATAACCCTGTGATTCCCTTTCAACTCAGGAATTCTAGGATTCTGTGTCATTAACCAGAATTTTGGATGGCTAGCATCACTAAGTGAGTGATACAAACAAGGCTATTTCAGATATCTGGTATAGGAGAGAAAAATATTTATTGCATTTTTAGCAAAAGGAGCTTTGTATGATGCAATATGCAGTAGACCATCAAACTTCCCAGCTTTGAAACATACCTTGTACACTAAGAACATGTGTCCTGGAAGATAAATTGCTATGTAGCAGTTAGTAGGACTAGTTTGAGGAGTCAGAGCTTTAACAAAAGTGACATTCCAGCAGGCAGGGTTAGTTTTTATCACTTTGTGTATTCATAGTAATAGAATCATGAAACAAAATTAAGAAAGTCCACATTCATTTAAATTATTTTAATTTCCTCCTAAGATAAGAAAGGAAGTAACTGATTTTAAACAGGGACTAATGGATTAATGTTAGGAAAATTTTGCATATACAAGTGTTTGAGTACACCTGCCTGAAGCTTTCTTTCATTAAAGTGAACTAAGCAAACTCACAATGTTCACTTTCTGAGGCCTCTAACGGAACTTTTAAGAATTAAGGCTATTCCTGCTCCGATGACAACATAGCATGTCCTAGAAAGGGCAGAAAGCACTGTGAGAACATTCTCCTGATTGCCCTCAGGATGCCTTGAGTATGATGTTTATTAGCTCTAGGTGAAACAATCGTAAAGCCTACTGGAATTTAGGAAATCTGTCACTGGTAAGACCCCAACATTACATGGAGAACCTGTGACCTTATCTAGTTTCTGATGCTGTACAGAGTAGCTGTTGTACTATAAATAACCTGAACTGTATGCAATGCAAGTAACAACAACATAAATAGATGTGAAGGTTCCTGTCTGTGGTTTCATAATTATTTTTTGTCATTAATCATTGACAAGAAAAATATGACTTAATGACTTAATAGATATTAAATCTCTATTACTTAGTGCTTTTACTTGTGTAGGTATAACAGCGTGTCTTTACACAGAGAGAGTGATTTCCCATTGGAATGGGCTTCCCAGGAAGGTGATGGAGTCACCATCCCTGGATGTATTTAAGGATAGGTTGGATGATGAACTTAGTGACATGGTTTAGATGGTTTAGATGGTTTAGATGTTAGATGTTAGATTGGTGTTGGATAGGTTGTGAAGTTAGGTAAGAGGTTGGACTTGATGATCTTTGCGATCTTTTCCAACCTTGTTAATTCTATGTGTGTAATTCTGTGTGTGTCTTCATAATGAAGACGCGGGGATGGAATCCGTTATTAGTAAGTTTGCGGATGACACCAAGCTTGGAATGAGTGTCGATCTGTCAGAGGGAAGGAGGGCTCTGCAGAGAGACCTTGACAGGCTGGATAGATGGGCTGAGTCCAATAGCATGAGGTTTAATAAATCCAAGTGCCGGGTTTTACACTTTGGCCGCAATAACCCCATGCAGAGTTATAGGCTGGGGTCGGTGTGGCTGGAGGATGCCCAGGCAGAGAGGGACTTGGGGGTGCTGGTTGATAGGAAGCTGAATATGAGCCAGCAGTGTGCCCAGGTGGCCAAGAAGGCCAATGGCATCCTGGCCTGCATCAAGAATAGTGTTGCCAGTAGGACCAGGGAAGTTGTTCTTCCTTTGTACTTGGCACTGGTCAGGCCACAGCTCGAGTACTGTGTCCAGTTCTGGGNGGTCTCTTCTCTCCGGCTCCCAGTGACAGGACGAGAGGACACAGTCTTAGGCTGCGTCAGAGAAGGTTTAGGTTGGATATCAGGAGAAGCTTTTTCACAGAGAGAGTGATTTCCCATTGGAATGGGCTTCCCAGGGAAGTGGTGGAGTCACCGTCCCTGGATGTGTTTAAAGATAGGTTGGATGATGAACTTAGTGACATGGTTCAGATTGTTTAGATGGTCTAGATTGTTTAGATGTTAGACTGGTGATGGATAAGTTGTTAAGCTAGGTAAAGGTTGGACTTTCCAACCTTGTTAATTCTGTGTGTGTAATTAGAAAATAAATAGTCAAAAGGTGGAAAAATCAGATTGTCCAAATAATACATAGCTGCATTTCTTGTAAATACTACTCTGCTCCTGAATTCTCAAAACTCCTTTCATCTAATTGAGAGGATTGTCATCTGTTATTGAAATACTTAGAAGATTGTGCTGAAGAAGTTAGTTGTATTTCAGATGCCTCCAAACAGGAAGCTATGAAAAAAATAGTTACTGGTAACTATTTTTGGGAGAGACACACTGTGAATTTGCAGGAAGGCTACTTAGAAATAAAATTCAGGAGAAGAGTTTAGGAGATATACTGGCAAATGATCGTGAGCTGGGTTTTGCTCTCAGCTGACAGTGATTACTTCAACTCCATTCAGCTCATCTTGAATACAACTGAAATTTTTTTCTGATTTACTAGATGCCTTACATGAAAAAAGTTTGATCAGTTCAGTCCCATTTCCCAGGTGACAAATGGCCTGTGGCAAAAATTCCCCGTTTAGTGGGTGCTGAGTTTTGTCAGCAGTCTCATGGGAGAGGCCAAAGACTGTGGGAATGGGGAGAGAGGGCTGTAGTAAATTGGCAGGGCAGGGCATGAGGAGGAAGCACGTCTGAACACCCGGCTTGTGTAACAGTCTTTCCATTGACCAAGAATCTGGTTGCTAGGCTGCCGGACCCCTTTTACAAGCAGCAGAGTCATGCTATTGTTTTCTAAATGGTTTCAATTTTATGCAGGAGCCCCTTTACATCCTTTCTATATCTTTTAATATTTTACTAGGCACGTAGTAAAGTGAGGTTTGGAACACAGCCTCCTGCTCTGCTCAAGTTGGTAAGCAAAAGAAAGTCCTTCTACTTTATTCAAAAAATGAGCATTTCAGAGTAGCCCTGCAAAGACCGGGCTCACGTCAGCCTTTCATCTGGGCAGTTAGTATGCACTCATGAGAGGAAGGGAGCACTGTGTTAGATTTTCCAGGTAGTAATGCAGATCCCATATCTTAGGTAAGTGCATGCATAAGTGGGTAATAGAGAGGATGGGAAGGAGAGCAGGCAAAGCTCTGTGGGACAGCAGTGCTCCACAGCACTTCAGCCCATCCATGGATGTACTCAACAAATGAGGTCATCAGCCTTTAGATTTTGCCTGCCTCAGTGAGCATAAAACAAATCTTAGACACAGTTAAGTTTTGCAGTTCTTCTATCAGCAGGAATAGCTGAAGGAGTTAACTGAGTACAGTGACAAGTTCTGGTCCTCACAATTTAAAAAAAAAGATGCAGACAAGCTGGAAGAAAGTCCAAAGGAAGCCCACGACAGTGCCCTATGAGGACAGATCAAAGGAATTATGCCTTTTCTCCCTGGAGAAGAGAAGGCTCAGGAAGAACTCATCACAATATTCCAGTACTTCAGGGGTAGCTGCAAAGAAGATGGAGACTCTGTCTTCCCTAGGAGCCTCATGGAAAAGACAAGGTGCATCTAGTACAAGGTTGCACTAGGAGAAATTTCATCTTGACATACGAAATAATTCCTTTACAGTGAGAACAATCAATCATTGAAACAACCTTCCATGAATGAGTCCCTGCCACTGGAAATTTTCAAGACGCAATTGCATATGACAGTAGATGATTTCTTCTAGACTTCCCTTCCAGTGAAAGATTGGACCACATGGTCTTCTGAGGTCTCTTCCAACATGAACTGTTCTACAGTTCTATGAGTTTGATGAATAGGTAACCTCTAAGCAGGCTTTGCTTCTGAGGAAAATGAGTGTGGAAAAATACTCCTCAGCATATCTGGCCTTCTGTGTTTCTTGCCTTGAGAGTACTGTAAAGCAGTAAAAAAGGTCTCTTCTTTAAACTGTCTTCATTGCTCCTACGGCTTAGAGAATCAGGTACTTGGTGGCCCTTTATTAATGGAAAAGTCTTTATTTTCAACAATCCACAATCTGAACAATATAAATACAAAGTTAGCTTGGAGTTTTCTGTGGGACAATTGAAGTAACGGAAAACAAATAAAGTAAATTTTTTAAATTCCATATTTTGACTTTAAAGAGCTTCTCTGACTAATTGGAGTCTTCTGGACTTTTGCAAATAAGTTTCATTGTGTTACAAGCTTCTCAAGCCTAGATGCTTTCTCTCATCACAGTACCAACAAAACAAAACAAAAAAAAAAGGACTTGAAAGATGGTTTTCCTGTGCCAAACACCATGTTCTTTCTACCAAAACAGCTAACAATTTTTCTCTGGGATTTATATACAAATTTACTTCCAGTTTGAAATATCTTCCTTGTGTTTGTCTCCCAGCTTATGAATTATGCAAAACAGCTTTGGGACAAGGGAGGCACCAACAGTAGAAACAGCTTGCCAGCAAGGTTCCCTCCTCCTAGCTAGGAGCCCCCACTTTAAGCCTCTCATGCCTCTTTCCAAGTATGTGTATTGAAGTAGCCCAAGTGTTCCTCTACAGGATTATTCTGACCTGTTTTCTGAAAATAGTCAGTTTCCTGCAGATCATTATACACTGAAAGAAAATATTTCTATCTGAGCTATCTTTTAGTCCTTTCAGTGGAAAATTAGTGATTTGAAGGATACATGAAATCAATGAGATAGAGAGGCATGCTGTTTCAGCTCCGTCCCTCTACATAATTCTCAGGAGTTTCGAAGAGACTAACTGGAGTTCGAAACCTCCAAGGCTGACGGACGGTTAGAATGTTGTCTGGGTCTCTCTCTGACTTTGATTAGATGCACTTCAGAATCTCCCTATGGTGGGGCTTGTTTCTGAGCAAATAAAAGTAAATTTGTCTCCAGTTTATTATTAGCATGAGATCCCCTGTTTGGTTCAATGTTTCCTAGCAACCTGAGTGTCTGTTTGTCAGTTTGGTTTTCACAAACTGTTATCATAAGTCCACTGAAACAGTGTACTTGGAGAATGAGCCAATACTCCGGAAAAGATAACGATAGGAGAACTGGCCAAGGCCAGAAAAGGCAGAAGGCACTTTGCCACATTAACATGATCCAAATCTGGAATGCCAGGAGAGTATGGGATAACCAAGACGGGGTATGTGAGGGGGGAACTGACTGTGCCCTTGGGGATGGTGCCACTCAGGCTGTGTCCAGGTTGGGTACCCTCCCCCTGGGCTGCAGCAAGGAGTTTTCAGTGCTGACAGTCCTACACTGTGCCCTTGGAGCTAAGCATGTCACTGCTTTCCCTTAAAAATTAAGCAGTGAAAAGGGTTTTTCCTTTAAGGCTCTGAATTGATCTTGGGCATCTTTTTTCCTTCCTAGGGTGTCAGTTCTTCCATTCGGCATCACCCACTCCCCTTGCTTGGCTCCCTCTGGCTCTTGGGAGACCCAAACTTGCAGTTTCCAGAAGCCTTTCTCACTTAGCAAGTTATAAGCTGTTTCAGGGACTCTTATTCACTCCTGCTAAAGTTGCTCCATTTTAATTGTGAGGGACAACAGACTAATGAGGCCTGAAGGAAAGTACGCATGGTACTGCACAACTGAACAAAGGCTGGGGCACAACTGGGCAGGGCAGCTGCCTTTGGCAGCTATTTCTGTATCAAATAACCATTGGAGGGACTGGAGTCCAGCACTTTGCTCTCCCTATTCACAGTGTTAAATCACCAAGCCCAAGCTGTGTCTGCTCTGCCTAGCCCTGTCAATATTTAATTATGCCATCTGGGGCCCAACAAGTTTAACAGAAGAGAATGAATTTATCCTCCTCCTAAATAACCTAGGCTGTGAGACTCCCTGTGAGGAATGGGGTGTGGGGGTCCTGAAGTTTTGTGTGCTCAGAATCAAAACAAAATGACATTTCAACATGATTGGCTGTGGCCCTTGGTGCGTAGGGTAGAAGGGGGCTGCCCCTTCATCCTGCAGGTTTTGGTGCTCCCTTTGCAAAGTGCTCTCCCTGAAGATGCTTGTGGCACAGGGCCCCTGCAGTGAGGCACACAGTGGGATACCACATTCAGTCACTGGGACAGGGTGAATATGGCCTTAAAACTGTCTCTTCCTAAAAGGACTTAAAACAACACATCATAAAATCTGGATATTTAGAAATCTCCCCATACTCCCACAGTATCCTATTACACTTTTTATGGACTTTTCTTAAATATAGAAGCATTGGCCTCGTGGTAATGAAGACATTAAGATATCTGTTATTTTCACAGAACTATCAAAAATTATACATCCTCAAACCTGCCTAAACCTTTTATCAAATAATATTTGTCATGTTCTGAGAGTGGCACAGTCTCAGGGTATGATGTAGTGCACATGCACTTCTGACTTTCTTCAGGACTAGCATACATAATTCACTTAGTTGTGATACTCATGAGTGATACACCTTTTCCACTCTCATTTTAGAATGACATGAATACTATTTCAGTCTGTATTTTGTATCTTGCAGATAAGTGCAAACCTTTATCTTAAGGTTACAAAATGTTATACAGTTTAACGGGGCTAGTTCTTAATTGGGTGGCATAATCTTTGCCTCAAGTTCATTTTTTGTTTTATTTTCATGTCAAACTACTTTATTGAAAAGAAAAAAAATAATTAAAGGGTCTTTGCCATTTCCTGAAATTTTCTTGCTCATTTTAAAAGCAGGTGGTTTTGTAGAGCTGTAATGGCTGTGTGGTACTGTTTAAGGATTTAAGATTTGCTGCAGAAATAATATTGAGTGCCTGCCATTATGAACACTGTGAAAAAACACGAGGCATTGGTCAGTTCATAAATCTTAAACAGTAATTGCTTACATAGGGGCAGGATTTGTAAAGGATTTTTTCCTAAAATGCCTGAATCTTTCCTTAGCCCTTAATTTATTCCCCACACTCATATGTGTTTTCAAAAAGGGAGATGAGAGGAAAATTGGTGGCCATGCTCCTCTGCTTCCCACCTACTTGAGCTTGTCAGAAATATGCTCTCCAGTGAAATCCAGGAGCTTCTTTGAGCCCACCAAAAATTTGCAGGTTTTACAGCCCTTCCCTGGACCATGGCTTATGAACATGCTTTGAAAGACAAGCAGGTGCCCTGCCCTCATTTTGCAGATGGCTTAACAGATGTTGGAAAGTATCAGGGGATGTTGCAGATGTTGGAAAGAAACAGGGCTCTGGATTAATTGTATCTCCACAGCATAGCCCTAAAATGTCTCTTACTCATAGGCAGGTAGCCTTGCAGAACAGTCTTGTCATGCCCAGATGTCTGCTCACGTTGTCTGAAACTGGGGACTCCCACCTAGAGCAGGGAGCAGGAGCTGGGACCTGCTCTCCCCTTTGCCACAGGGTGCACTCCTGCTCTCAACCCCTGGCTAAAATGTCAGCAGCCCTCCTTCACTGCTAGAAGGATTTGCTCAGCCTTTCCATGTCTGATGCCAGCTATGCTAGTTAGCCAGGGTTTGCAACATTTCTAGGGTTATATTTAAAGAAAAAAAAAATCTAGAAAAATTATTTTAGAAGTGACTTGAAGAGCGTATCTAGTCACAAATTCAGATAGGGAGTTATTTAGAAATACTTGATTCAAAGCTTCTGAGAAATATTAATTCAGCTCACTTGTGCTGCTTCTTCTACTCATTTCCTTATACCAGTCAGGGAGTAGCATGGGCAACAAATAAGATGAAGTATACAAAGAATAATGATGTTCCTTGGCTATAGTTGCAACTCAGATAAAAATTCATACAATTCAAATCAAATGGGAGACAGGAATAGAATAATTAATGTCTTTAAGGGTAACATTCGTATTGCACGGATCATGTTTAATATCTTCCTAAGTTTTTATATTTGCATTGGCAGCCTGGATTTTTTCTAATTTATTTTATTTTTGTGTATGCAATCCGTACATATGAAATGCCTCTATTTTCCCTGTTTGTGAATAGTTTGGCTTATAGTAGTGATTTGCAATATTACAGGCAAGGGAGGATGTGATCCACATGCTGAAGACAGAGAAAACCAAACCTGAAGTTTTAGAAGCTCATTACGGGTCTGCAGCTCCAGAGAATGTGCTACGAGTGCTACACAGGGATGCCATTCTTGCTCAAGAAAAATCTGTAGGGGAAGACGTCTATGAGAAACCAATTTCAGAGGTAATTGATTTACAACATTATGTCTGTGCAGGGGGAATTCTACCCAGATGTAAGACTCTACATATTTTGAATGTGTGCAAAACACTCAAGAGGATAACATAGAATTTGCACAATGATAAGAAATCAAAGAAGGTCTTGTTCATTCAAATGCAGAATAATTTGTAACCAATGACACTGGATTTGAACACAAACCATCATGAGGCTGTATGCTTCTTAGGGCTGGTGCTGTTAACCAAGACCAAAATTTCTGTTCTGACATTTCTGTTTTTTTAAATTCCTTTCAAGTATAGGCTTCAACTTCTACTGCTCACAGCACTCATAAGCACTCTGGTTTTCTTGGCCTCCTAGACACTATCATATGGGTAGTTAAGAAAAGAAGACATTTGGAGATTGATTTTAGTGATATTTATGGGATCATAAATCTGCATTCATTTTACATCACTTAAGCTCTAGACCTCCAAAATTAGTTCAGCCCCTAAAGGAGACCTATAGAACTTGACCCCTTGCTTTAAAATCTGAGCAATAAATGAATATAGAATAGACCTGGGAATGTCCAAAGCCAGTGTGAATGCCAAAATAAACAGCCACTGGTCATGTTTATAGTTTCATAACAGTCTGGGGCATGGAGAAAGAACATGCAACAATGTACAATATAACATACTGCAGTGCCTGCACAAATCTTCATAGTTCCTCCTATTAGAACATTTAGTGTGTTCACCAGGAATTAATTGTGTCTACCATGGGATACCTTTACACTGTATATTCTCATTGAACCATTTCCTGGAATTTTTGGAGTGACAGTAAATAAGGAAAGCAAACCTTAGCACGTGGGTGCATGCGTAAAATGCTGTCAAACAAGATCAAAAGATGACAAAAAATAAAAAAAGATGACAAAATTAAGTGCAAAAGATCTACTCTCAAAAGCTGAAACAAACCTGGTTCCTTTATAAAATGCAATGACAGTTTTACTTTGACTGCTATGGTCAGCTTCTGGAGAGCAAATTGCCAGGGTTCTCCTGCTCTCTTATTTCCCTCAGTTTGCTAAGGCACCTTGTGAGAAAACAACTACCTGGTGCAGCTGGGGCCAAGAAAGGTGCAATTCTCAGGGTAAAGGCTGGGGATGGGCAGAGCAGGCTCAGCCAGCCACTGTGCCAGGCAAGCAGAGAAGTAATAGGGCTGTGGGCTGCTCTGAGTGAGGAGAATGGAGTTTTTCATCTGCACCCAAGAAACAGCAAAAGAGGCAACATGAATAGCTATGATGTCTTTGGGGTGCCCTCCCATCCTTTTAGACACATCTCCCCGGCCTTCTGGTTGTTTGAATTAACTGGAATATTAAATTAATAAAGACAAATAAAGAAGACAAAAAATGTAAAGCGTTGCAAATAAAGAATTTCAAACAGGCTGAGGGGAAAACCCTAAGGCTTACAATGCATTATATTTAGTAATGTAAAACTGAATCTGTACTGTATCTAAATAGTTTAGACCTTTTATCTTAGCAGTTTTACAGGTGTGTTGAAGATGCATGAACTCAAATTTCAGTCTTGCAATTAAACTTTATGCTGCACATGTAGATGTATAGTCCCTGTATAGGTGTGTGAACTCAGGCTCTGAGGTCTGAGCTACAGCTATTCTCATGTGAAGTAAGTGTGCACAGCACCTCATCACAGGGAATATTCTGCACTGCAACAGTATTATTTGTTATCCTAACAATAAGTGAAGTTCTGTCCTTTGTGTATCTGAACACTGTGCAAATGTTTATTGGCAATATGTCATCTAAATAAATCATTACTCTCACAGGACAGTTATTCCATGGCATATAGTCATGGCTTTATGTAAAGCCCGTGACATAAAATTATGGGACTCGCATTTACCAAACACAACATTGTTGGTTAATAAATCAGATGAAGTAATCGAGGAGATCTTTTAAACAGTCTGTTCTCCTTTCCTACAATCCAGCTGGACCGACTTGAAGAAAAGCAGAAAGAGACGTATCGGCGCATGCTGGAACAGCTCCTGTTGGCAGAAAAGTGCCATCGTCGCACAGTTTATGAGCTAGAAAATGAGAAACATAAACATACGGATTACATGAACAAGAGCGATGACTTTACCAATCTCCTGGAACAGGAGCGGGAGAGGTGAGTACCTGAGGCAGTGCAAAGACTATCCCCAGTGTCCCAGTGTTTTCTGGGTCAGCAGTGATACGGTCTGGTATTTTCTGACACTAAACTCATGTGTAAAGCATTTCTAAATGCCGTTTGCTGGTTCACTCACATTATTAGTAAGTACATCACTGTGCAAGTCTAGAGCTGGAGGAATACCATTGAATGTTCCTGTAGTATGCACTTGAATTAAGGAATGAATTTGTTTTGAATCTGTCATGCCTGTTTTGGGTTCACCTCCAGGTAGCTTTTGATCAGAAGTTATTTATGTTGGCTGAGTTTGGGTCTTGCTTAGCTAAGTGCTATGTTTCATGAAGAAAAAAACACTGCTGTCAAAGGAGGAGGACAGGACAAGAAAAACCACAACACACATTAGGATATTGGCCATCCCCTTCACATTTCCGTTTGCATAGTCACGAACCATTTGCATTCGTTTTCATATTTTTGAAGATGCATGCCTTGGGCAGATTCTCTGTTCCCCTGGGTGAAAATGTTTTCATGCTTTACAAAACATGCCCAGCCTACAATATCTGCCCATCCTGGTGGTACCTTTAGTGTTTACCTAATGGTCTTTACACTCCAGATTGTTTTTTTCAAGTGTTTATCCTGCTTGGGGGAGGAGTTATTTGTTCTCTGTGTCTCTAAGAAAAGAAAGATCACCTACCTTAGGTGAAGACTGAGCACTCAGTTTT
Organism: Serilophus lunatus; assembly: GCA_013399895.1. Taxonomy (NCBI): domain Eukaryota; kingdom Metazoa; phylum Chordata; class Aves; order Passeriformes; family Eurylaimidae; genus Serilophus; species Serilophus lunatus. The sequence continues at coordinate 42,141 of VXBA01003876.1, forward strand.
AAAATGTGAAATCTTCATGCTCATATCAAACTTCTTGAAATGAATTCAAAATGTTGTGTTTCTTTTAAAAAAAAATCCAAAGAAACAAAAAAAAACCCACAAAAAAAAATCGAAAACCCTGAGAAAAATAGTTAAAGCAAGTTCAAAGAAGAAATACTTTTGAGGACACCACAGACTTGTGGCAGATATTTGCAAAAAGTCAGGAGCGAAATTGTTTAGTGTATTTTCTGAGTAAGTTCAGTGCCAGCTTGGAGTAGGTGGCGCATAAACTACAGTGAACATATTTCCTGGTTTAATAGCTGTTATTTTTTCAGTCTATGTTTTCCTGGCTTGATTGGCAAACTTTAAAGGAAAAAAATGCTTCTGTATCTTAGCAATTTGATTCTCATAGAAAATAAAAACGTGTTGTATTTCCAAGTAAGGAGCAATTTCACATCTGATTCTGATAGATGCCATTGTCTCTCCTTGCTGAATATCCATATCTGTGTGGACATGTAGCCACTTAAATGCTACAAAAGTAAAAGTGGTATAGAAATACCATTTACATTTGTCTTTGCATTTTATATTCACATTAATTTGACAATTGTTGCCTTCTTATTATTCCCTCTCAATTCATGAAGGCCACTAAACAGCTTTAAGATTATGACCTGGTTTGAAGCGACTTCCTTCAATTAAAAGGATTAAAAAGATTTTTGTCTTACATTATTACTGCTGGGATAGCAAGTCCCATCTCTGTGGGTATTTTCTCTTACCCTTCTTGCTCTTTCAAACTTCAGGTTTTCTATATTTTATAATTTTTGGAAAAACAGCAATTAAAAAAAGGGAGAATTTGAGTTCGAATTTCTCTTGAAAGCAGATCTTTAAGAGCAACTATGCCTGCTGACTTTTGCCACCAGTGCCTCTGTATTGGTGGCTGCAGAAGAATAATTGAAGTGCTGAAGCACTTTTGATTTATGTTGGGTAACACCAGAAACTTGATGTTTGCTATTTAATCCACCTTTTCTAAGGCACTAGCAAGAAAATTAATTTGAAGTTAGTAGTGACCAAGCAGAGAGAACATGGCAAGTAACTGAACACAGAAAACCAAGATGTACATCCCTCCCTCTTCAGGGTCTGCCTCCCAGATCACTCATAGAGTAGATCAGCAAAATCTGTAAACCACTCATTACGATATAGTCTTAAACGATCTCAACTCCTCACCTTTGTTTGCTGAGTGCATATGAAACTGAGGCAGCACCCACATCTTTGTAGATATTAAAAACTAGAAGTAGTACTGTTTGATGGCTGTAGTCACAAAGAAAGAAGATGACGATTGGATGACTTCTTAGGAAGGCCCCAAAGTGACAATAGATTTTGCGAAAACAAAGAGTTCGAAGTGGAAGGATTAAGCTGCAACAGGTTGAAACATACAAAATACTCATACTCATCTAATTTGCATTTTAGGACAGAATACTGACCTGCTCAAAGGCATTTTTCAAGGTCCTGCATAGGCATTCTTGATTTATAAGTACCACTATGTATATAATTCATTTTACTGTGGTGCTCTGAGGGTTATTTTATTAAGAGCTGAACAGACTTGTAGTCTCCATGAAAACAGAAAGGGACACAGAGGTGAACTTTACCCGTCAGCCACTCTGCTGCACTCGCAGTTATAATGTTAATGAGACAGGGTGAGCCAGAGGAAGAACAGTGCTCTGGGATGGCCATCTCACAGCAGCCTGCTACAATGAAAGCAGTAATAATTCCTATCCTGGATCTAAGTAATTTCTTTCCTCACAGTATTTTATCAGCCTTTCCTAACCATTGTTGTCCACATCAGCTTTCACAGGCTTCATCTGCTTTTCCTGTTTTGTGGAAGTTTGAACAAAGGAAAAAGGAGAATTCTCTAAGATCAGAAATATGTCTCAGTTCTAGTGTATGTCTAGCACTCTCTTAATTTATTTACTTTGGAATATTTTTTTACATACACTTTCATAAATTATCTCTAATCCATCTACAACAACATAATATAAAAGCAAACCATTCCTATTAGGGGCTAATTGTTAGATCAGCATCACACAGGAAGTAACAGGAAAACATGATTTGTCAAGAATAATTACACATGAAAAGTATAAAAAAGTAAAAGTAAATTATGCATAAATTTTACACTGGAATATTCAAAATGTAGGCAGATGAGTGTGTGAATGGAGAAAGCTAGGAGGACTGACTGTTGGTGTTGGCTCTGCAAGACCAAGTGCAACTGACCTGAAGAAAGACTGTAGAAAAGTCTGGCATGTTACAGGAAAAGAGTAGTAACAACCATTTGCCAGATGGAGATGAAAGAAATCTGGTACTTCTAGTGGAAGGTGCTTCTGTAGACTACGGTGGCTGTGTGTGTTGTGTGAATTTCCCTATAGTATGCTATAATAATATCAAATGATGTTTGAAAGTTACAGACAATATTTTCTATTTTAATATGAGACCAAATTTCCCTTTTCAATGCTTGCCCACCTCAGCTGCTGTTTCTGTAACATCACATTATTCTTGGGCATCTTCTATGCCCAGGAATGCAAAAGCAGACCTCCTCCTGAGGTGGCTGAGGAATACAAAGAAGAGCTAGAGGCTTTGGGGCCCCCTCAGAGACTTTGAGTGGAGTAAGGAGTCTCTGGCTTGACAGGTGGAGAATGAGGGGTCTACTCAGAACTCCACTGACAATATGGCTTGCAGTGGACACCTGGAGAGCAGGAGACCAGGCAGCAGCAGCAGCCTTGGGGATAAAATTAGTCTTCCCAGCACAGGGAGCTGGTGGCCTGAGTTTGAGCAGCGCTGGCTATGGCTAAACCAGCTATTGGTACTTCTCTACCCCAAAGATTCCTGTGTAAAGGAGGCTTGAAATGGTACTTGGTTGGTCTCTGTTCTACCTAGTTCCAGGCCTCTTGTCTTACATTTTAAGGAACTGGAGTGGAGGGTGGAGGTGAATCTTTAAGTCAATTATAAACTTTTTCATTTGATCATTAGGGCTTTTTCTTCTGGTGACAACGGGCAGAGCTCTGTGTAAACTTAGCACTTTTTTTGACGTCTGGATAGATCTAGGAGATGACCTAGATGATGACATTTTTAGAGGTGCTAATCTCTGAACAATTTGTTTTGTACCCTTCTTTTAATCCCGTTTGTTGACAGCACGTTTTCTGCTATTAAAAGCACTGGAAAGCTCCATTGATTTTATTGATTCAGGTACAGGCTTGCTGTAAGGACCACTGCCATTCAGGACTGATTAAAGAAATAGCCTGAAAGCCTTCAGAAATGCAGGGAGGAGGGAGTAGGGAGCTTCTTTTATAAGCATGGACATGTGTTGCCAAATAGAGGGTGTGATGTGGCAGAAAGGCTTTGTTGGAGATCTGTTATGGAGGGGGATCTATGTGACTGCTTTGTGAGTAATTTGATCATTTCCACCTCAATCCATAAGACTGCCGAGACTCTGTCACCCCACCACACAAGATGTCAGTAAATATACACACAGTATCTAAGCCCTATCTGTCCTAAAACATTAATATCATATTTAGCTATGTTTCATTGTAAGATTTCATTGAAAAGATGAGGATTACGAATTGGTTCTTCCTTTCCCCACTGCTTCAAGTTATTCTTTACAACTGCAGTGACAGTGTTCCCAGTGCACTGAAGCATTTCACGTTTTCCTCAAAGGCAAGACTGAGGATTCAGTCTGTACTTCCTAAGCATTGCCCTGCTAAATCTGGTTTTAGTTAAACCCTCTTTTTGAAGTACATGGCCATAATTAGATCTGCTAAGAGGAGACAGCAAGACTGTGACCCCAGATCTTTCCTCCACAAAGTTTCCTTTCAGTCTTCACGTAAAATTGTCTCCTCTTTGCCTCCCCCATCGCAGCACCCCCAGCAAGGAATGCACTGGCAAGTCCCTCGGAGGTCTGTGATAATACATTCCTCTCAGCTTCGGTCATCCTGGCACTGAGATGCTCTTGGCTGCTCTGCTGGTGATGTAATTCTGGGCCCCGTATCACCTGCAAAGGAAACTGATCTGCAAGCAATAAAGCACACAGCCGACTTGAAACAAAAATGGGATTGTTGATGTTAACAAGTTTTTAAAATCCCTTTTTTCCTTTCTTGCATTTCTACTTTTATTAGCAAATTTCCCCTTCTTCCTTTTCCCACGAGACGGCAGCACCAAGTCTTTCATTGGGAAGTACTTGCCTTTTTGTTTCCCTCTGTTTCAAGGACCCAAGCAACTGTAGAGGCTTAAGTGTGATGTAGCTTTCCAGTTTGTATTTTCTCATTACTCCTATGAAGACTGTAAAATGAAGAAGCTGGCAGGAAGAGAGCAGGGCAGAGTATCCATAAGTCAATTACTTGTCTACAAAACAATCAAGCCAAAAATATTAAGTGTTCAGGACTAATAAATCTTTGTGATTTACCACCATAAGGTCAAATTCTGTGGTAAGAATAGCTTCATATTGAGGAGAGGTGTAAGGTCCAAACATATAACACAGATTTTGGCCTGTAACTGTGTAATCTGTTGGTGGTTCCTCTAAAGCATGGAAATTAAATTACTTTACAGAAATATTTTTGCTATCTTTTTTTTTTTCTCCAAGAGTTCTTGTTTGTACTCTGGCTTTTTTCTCATATGGTGATTGTTTCTGTGCCCTGATTCCAAAATTGTGACCCATAAAAAGGAAAGACAGCTCGATGGGACTGTAGGAATTCACCATTGCCTACAGTAGTTGCTCATCTGACTGCACATTACTGGCTGTAGTAGAGCGCTGAGTCACTCACTCTCTGTTTCCTTTTCAGTAAGTGCATCTCTAAACTTTTAATCTTATAGTTCAGAACACAAGGGCAGCAGTACAATTTTTATTCTTTTCTTTTAGGCTGACATGCTATGGTTTGGAAATGCTGACTATTGTCTCTAAGTGTAACATTCACAGGATCAAAGACCACAAATTCTGTAGTAGTCTATTAAATAAATAAATTAAAAAACCTGGCAATGACAAATACAATTTCTGCACAGTTAAGTAAATCTGAAGGTCATCCATTTTGCAGGTCCTGTGTTACAGCTCTAGCTGACTGCAAGTCAGTGACAACTCGAAGTTTATGTTTTGACTAATGAATCTGGTCCCAAGTTTCAACAAAATGGCTCCAAAGGTAATTTAAAAATGAGAGAACAAACAGCCACATCTGACTGGGGAGAAACAATATGAAAGTATTGCAAGTCTTACACAATGTGAGCTGGGACTAATCCAAATCCATCTCTTTACACTTGGATAGTTCTCAAAACTGTCCAGCCTTTCAGTCACTTCTGGGATTATATAAAATGGCATCATGTGTTGTTTCAACTATTCTTCCAAAAGTTTTTCTAAGTAGGCATTAGCTTCACAGCCCTTAAGAGAGAATTATTATACAAAACTATATGTAGTTCATTATTCCTAGAAACTTTCCTTGCTAAAATCATCAATTCAAATGCTCCTGGGGTCAGACAGGGGGAAAAAATGACTTCATTCAAAATCTACTCATGAACTCAAACTCTGTCCAGGGTGCAATAGGTAACAATTTTAACATTTATGGGGCCTTTGGCATGTTTCAAAGTTATTATACTACTGAAATAAATATCAGTTCACAGCTCTACTGAGGCCATCTTTTTAAGTTGTCATTTTTTTAGGCAAAGAAAACACAAATTGAATGAGGGTCATGTAGGTAAAATTGCTTCCTCATTCAGAAAGATTAGAAACAGGTTTCAGTTAAAGCGCCAGTTTTCACTGATTTTCTAAAAAAATTTAGATAGATGCCACTTATTTACAAAGAAAAAAAATATGATAAAAGGCACTTAAGCTTGAACATGTTGTATATTTGCTTTTTATTTAAATTAAAGTCTACCTGTGCAGAGATGTTAGTGAAGTACATGACCTACTACTTCGATTAATGCCCTACTAATAGTCAAGACCTGTTCTATATGGTACAATAATTTCCACTAAGATATGTGAAGAACCTCAGGATGTTATCTGACTAGGGGGATTATTTTGACTCACTGAGGCTACATAGAAGACTTCCTAACCCTAAACAGATGCAATGCTTTTTCCACCTTCTTTCCCCAAAAGGGTCCTAAGTTGTGCATCCTTCCTCATTCCTGCGTTATCTACAGTAGCAATGGAGAATAACAATAATGATTTTTATATTTGCATCGTTTCAGCTTTCATTTCTTTTTAAGGCTTATATGTGGAAAAAATCTTAAGGCAGAAATAAAAAATCCAGGGACTGTACATATCCAAACAAAGCATTCTTGTGAAATTTGCCAAGGCCTGTGCAAATATGACAGGGAGAAACGCAAAATGTGTAATTCACTACATATTTGTAAAGTACCTAAGTAGATACCTGATTATATTATTATTATTATTATTATTATTATTATTATTATTATTATTATTATTATTATTATTATTATTATATTGTGTTGCCACATTGCTTCAACTAACTTTTAAAAACTCATTAAAACATGCAATTCTGAGTGCAGGATTATAAATGTCAACGAAGAAAATCTGGTGGCTTGATTCACAAGAATAGTTAGTCAAAAATACATATCAAATAACCTTGTGATTATGTCATTCACATGGACCATGGGAGACTTTCAATCTTTCTGTCAACCTGTGGGGATCCAAATCCACCTTTCTGAGGAGGCCCTCCTGGTCCTCCAGGACCAGACATCACTGGTCCCTTGGGTGTCTATTCCAATTCTTCCTGGGCAAAATTGGTTTGCTTTTACAAGTCACATAATTTTGAGTTCTTTTCACCAAAAAAGTGAAAAATCTTCTTGGAGGTCAGTGTCTAGGTATTCAAATTCCCTTCAGTTTGAAAATTACAGGGTCCAGGCAGGTCACTTCATCTTTAGAAAAGGTGAGGATTTTTCACTTGTTGGTTTGGTAAATTGTGCCAAGATGTGGTCCTCTCTATCTGCTGCTTTTCTTACAATGACAAAGATGGAAATTAAATTACTGATTGGAGATAAACAAGTGTTTCACTGAAATCCACATGAAACCCTTTTTTCACTTGAATAACAGAGAGAAATACAGCACTTTTTTTCTTGATACATACTGAATTTTTGGTTCAGCTCTGAAATTGAAAAATCAATTACTCACACAAGTCTGTTATTCAATTGCTTATGTTAGGGAATGATTAATAGTAACGTAGCTGAGTATGTAATGCACTAATGAGAAACAATAAAGAAATGAGCAGAAAATGAGGCTAAATTATAGCAGAATGACAGCAATGCTTTTCTGATGATAGCAGTTATGTCATAGCTGAAAAAGTATCTCTTGGTGACAAGTATATATATCACAGAATGAAGTTCCTGTACAGTTCCATTTAAAGTGTTTATCTTCAGAGGAACTGCAAAGCAATAGATATATTCTCTTTCACCATTTAAATGTCAGTCTTTTCCTAGATGACTTAACTTGTTTTAAAATGATGCATAGCTTTCAACATTTTTTTCAGTTTGAAAATTACAGGCTGGGATACAACCCTGGGATCCAGAAGCAGTAGGGGAAGAACAGTGTCTGTACTGGCGAAAGGCGGGCAGATGGTGTGGAGGACAGGGCTTTGCCGCTTGCAGTTGTTACACAGCTCATGTGGTGTGGGCATGGCTAACCTACAACAGAGGAGAGTTTGTCCTGGTTTGACTGGCTTGGGTTCTTACCTGACAAACTAAGTGCTCTTGGTCCAACTTGCTTTTGTTGGCAAGCACAATTGCCTTGTGCCCATCATTAGCACACCAAGCTCTCTGCATCCATCTTCTTCAGGTCTTAGGAAATAATTAATCTGTAAACAAAGCTGGCATTGTTGCAATTCCTTTGAAGTCAGTAGGGTTCTCCTTGATTATATGGGATTAATGAGAATCAGAGTAGAAACTGAAGTGCACGTATGCATGTACCTGTAGAAGTCTATACATAAGTGTATTACATACAGCATTTTCTTGAGTGGAGTTATAGCTTCTGCATGTTTGCTTTCTAGAAAGTTAACTTATCGACAATACATGTTTCCTGTAATATTTTATTTTTATATCACTTCTGTATGCATTTTGGTAATAATAGTGGTACTGGTAATAAAAATAATTATAATATTAACAATGACAACAACTATTTTTTTTTTCATAATTTCTATAGCCAAGTTATGCCCTTGTATTTTGGTCAGTATTGCCTATTGATTCCACCAAGGAGTCTGTAAGCTTTTTCCTCTTTGTGCATGAGGCATCATTTGCACTTATGTCACTATAAGATTTTTAAAAATAATAGTGATTTGCAAGTGAGGATGCTCAGTGGAAGTCAACAACTAATGACCGAATATCTGACTAGAGAAAAACAAGGACGGGTTGCTTAAGCCCTGCAGTCATGGTAGAAATTTAAGGCAGAGGCAAGCACAGAACCTTCTAATTCACACTTACTGTCTGAAACTGGTCCGGTTTCTCTTTGCTTGCTCTCCATCTTGAAACCTGATTTTCCCTGTCCTTTTTTTTCTCCATTCAAACACTCAACAGGCTGATTGTCAGGACATCATCTTGGAAAGAGGTAGTGCAAGCTCGAATTATTTCAGACTGAGGAGAGACATAAAACCACATATGCCACTCCTGGGGCAAGTAATACAGGGATGCTGGTGCATGAGTCATGCCCCTTGTAAGTCTTTCTTCAAATGGAAGCACCTATGGCTCCCATCCTTGTACGACAGCTGTGGTCAGCCCATGCCTCTGGTGCTCAGAACAAGGCCCTAACTTCTAAAGACATGTATTTCATAAGGCCCCAATAACCTCAGGTGAAGAATGATGTTTAGCTCAGGCAAGAGGATGGGAATACCAAGGATGTGCAAGAGCAAATTTGAGCAAGCAAAATACAGATCTGCTTAAAAATCAAGTGACTGTGTATATTCAAATTTATACGTGTATTGGTTGTTCAGGCTTTTTTTATCTTTTCCTTTTAAAATTCTTCATTGATGCACTCCAGATTTCCATGGGAGCCTCTTTTGGATCCTGCTCCAAGCAACTAGAAGTAGAAGGTTAAAATAGGCTCAAACCTTGCCCCTGTGCAGGGGCTGGGGATGGTTGCAGTGGGGACAGAGTCTTCTATAACAGCCTCCCAAGAGACACAAATCTAAAGCAATCAGCAAACCTAAGAATGAACCTAACTGCATGAGCAGTTGTAAACAGCTATGTAGTAGTCAAAAAGCTCTGTGGCATTTTTGGGAGCTTATTTGGTGTGGGGTTTTTTTCCAGTTATAGGAAGATAGGTTTGATTTTTTTGTTCTTTTTCTGGTAGGGGAGAGGCACTCATTTAGGCTGCACATCCAGAACACATGGGCACTAGTGGGGTGCTCTGATGGAGCACATGTAGGTGAAGCAGCCAACGCTAACAATGGCTGGTCCACAGAGGGCAGAAAGGAACCATCTTGCTATGTGCACTTCCCTGAGCTCCTGGACACCTCTTCCCCAGGCTGCTGAGATACTTTGGTCAAAGGGCCACAGCAGGCTTCTATGAGACTACTGGTGCTCACAACATACATATGATCATACAACAGTATCATAAAACTTCATAAAACAGTAACCTTGAGATAGATGATTCCTGCTTCAGCTATAATCACTTTTACTTAAGGAAGTTGCACCAATATTGGAGATGCTGAGCTTTCCCAGAAGGATAAACACAAGTGTTAAGAAGTTCGGCAGAAAGCCAAAAGGAAAGGGCTGAGGGAGTGCAACAGGGAAAAAAAAACCAGAAATGGTTTTGTTAAACTTTTGAATCATGCTTCCATAAAAGGCAGCAGATTCTAACGTAAGGCAATTTTCATGCTGCAAAGAGAAAAATAATTTAAAATTTAGGCAACACAATTTTTTAGAAAGATCTGAGGAGTAATAAAAAAGCCTGTGCGCAAATGTGCGCGCGTGTGTGTATGCACGCAGTTTCTTTAACAGATGCATGGAACAACCTGTTTTAAATAAGAACAAAGGTGAACAAAGCCAGTTGTTTTTTAATGTGCATGACGTATGCCATATAAAATGTATTGCCTGAGATATAACAGCACAGAGGCAATCTTGAAGTCTTTTTCTCAGGCTTTTCCTACAAAGTCATGTTTCAAGTATTTACTGCATTTATCTTTATTATTTATTTCTCTCCAAAAGGTCCAGAGGATCACCTTGTTCATTATATCTTCAGCAGCAAATTAAAATCACCCTCTTCTCCCTCTCCGTATGCAAAATGTTTATGTTCTATCAAGATGACACTGAATCAATCTGTATCTGTTGCACTCAGAGTAGACAACTGGCAAAGCAGAACGTTGAGGTCAGGTCTGACTTAACAAATGAGTTTGACTTACGAAAAGAAAGCAAGACAACAAAAACAAAATAATGATGGAAGACTTTCACTGCTTTGAAGGCTTTATGAACAAAAGAAAGAGTCTGGCAAGCACACACAGTGTACCTTTTCATGTATGTAGGTAAATACAAATTGAGGAAAAGCTTTGCTTTGCACAAACAGAAATATTTGGGCTTTTTGTAACAGAGAACTTGGAGAGAGTTGCAAGCTCTCTGCCTTCATTGTAAATGTTACATGTGTTTCTGTACTGAAAATGAAAAGCCAACAGAGAGCAGGACAGTCTGCTGGAAATGTTACAAATCCTTGTTTACAAAGTTTTGTAATCAGACAACCATTTGTTACAAGTCTCTAAGATCCACAAGAGGAATCTGTTGTTGTGCAGTGTTTAGGGAATTTTTAAAGAGAGCAACTTACCAAAGAAATGTGTAGTCTATTAGCACATCATTAAATTGTTAAACCAATTCCATCTTTTGCTTCCCAGTTACTCTTCTCTTTAGCAGACAACTGTACCAGATGCACAGAATAATTTCTGACTTTCAGAGGTGAATTGGAATTTGGGTTTCCTATCTATTCCCTCCCCTGCTTTTATTTCTTGTTTTGTTTTTTTTTTTTTAATCTGGTCTCACAATGTTGCAAGTGCTGTTTTACTCAGGAATGTGTTTCTGGAACTACTTCATCCCAATGAAAGCATGAACAAAAAGATTCATGAGCAAGTTAGATTTTCCCAGACTTTGATGTGACTTAAAAGTTGAAGGTAATCTTGAGAAATTACAACATGTGAAACACCTTTATAGTTTTAAATAGACACTTATTGGGATTTCTATGCAGTAAAAAAAAAACCAAACAACCCACCAAAAAAAGTCTGTAAATATTACAGGTTTGTTTGACCTTATCTGTGACATCCTACATGATATCCTCTATGGCTCTGGTACCATCATAGTGGTGGGTACCTGGAATAGCTGAAATGGTGATGGAGAATACTATAATTGTGAAGTCTCAAGGTAGTACAGACACATCTCAACTAGTGCAGGTGTGTAGGCTCACCACTAGCACACTGCACTTTGTCTAACAAGTCTTGCAGTCAGTTGTCTGCTGGCTCACATCCGGACCATTCCAGCAACTCTAGATCATGTTCCCTGTTCATTTATTTGTAAGTTGCAGAGGAAGCTGAGGGAGGCAGCAGTCTGGGGTAAGTCTCCTCTGGGAAACACTGGTGGTCACAGGTGCCACTGGTGACTGTCGTGAAGCATTGTAGGTGGTGTATATGATTCTGTCTTAGAGAGTCAGCCCAATTTGGATTTTTCTCAGGATGAGGTTGCTCAGGCCCTGGAACACGTTGCCCAGAGGGGCTGTGATGTCTCCATGCTTGGAGATGTCTAAGACTCAAGTAGAGCAGGTCTTGTGCAACCTGCTCTAACTGGACCTGCAGGAGGCTGGACTAGACATCTCCAAGGTCCTTTCCAACCTCAGGCATTCCATGGTTTTATGATGTGGTACTTTCTGGAGGACACACATTTCCTGATGACTCTGCTTGCACCTGTCGTGACTTAAACTGGGGTGGACTTTGTGGCATCCTCTAAATGTTCCCTTTAGCATGTCTCTTGCCAGGTATGAACACTGGCAAGTTCTAGCTGCTGGCTTTTTGCTATGAAATTTGTGATGGGTAGAGGCAATCTTTTGAGGTTTCTGGTGTAGACAGGAATCCACTGCATGGTTGCTGTGATTGTGAGTGGTTGGACTTCATGAGATAGGTGATTCCTTTTAGCCTGGGTGCCAGTGTCCCCTCCCTCATTCATGTCACATCTGTACAAAGCTGAATAACTGCCATAAACTCATGGCAGCTTTCCTAATATAATTATTAGGGTCCTCTTGATGTTCCTGAACTTTCTGCTTTGAAAGCTGAGCTGAGGTAATGAAAACACAAATGAGGGAAGATGCGACGCTCGCAGTTCCAGCTTGGCCTAAAGAAGAGATAGAGCAGATGTAAGAGGACACCCAGGAGGGTTGTTCATTTGGAAGAAGTGGGGTTTAGAAATGGCATGTAGAGGTGAGGAGAACCTGGGACTGAACAGTGGGTGCAACAGGACTGAGATAAGCTGTGCAATGAGTTCAAAGCCCAGAGCCAGTAGGGATAGAGTGTATGACCAGATATCCTCCTGCCGAGCCAGCAGCACCAGTGGAACAGAGCCTTGCTCTTGGCTGCTGACCACAGCCAAACCTGTCTGTCAGCAGATAGTTTTGAAACTTGCTTGCAAAGTGCTCTATGCCTTTCTAGTATCAAACTGCCTCGAGGCTGACACTCTGCTAATGCTATCCATTATTTTGTTAACTTAGAGTGCAGAATTTTATACTGGCAATATAAAGGATCTAAACTCTTCCAACGTCTCCTAAAGTGCCCATATAAAATAAAATAATGTCACATCATAAAATTTCAATGGTCAATATCTATTTTAGTGTTTGCCATTGTGCACACAATTTTCCTCTTTTTTGGCTCTACCAAACAACTGTTAGGATTGCAAAAGACACTGTAAGTAAAGTAAACAGAACATTTGTCTGTCCAATGCATATGAGCATTTGTAATTGCATGTTTTGTACAGAAACTTTTCCTCTGACACTGGAAAAAGAGAAACATAGTGAGATGCATCAACTTTGCACTCAGGAAGAAACAATCTTGCTGTAGGACCCTAACTTCATCTTTTGGAAAGTATTTAGAAAATGAGGCAGGCGAATATAAAATGGGAGAGAATGATTAAGGCTAGTATATATTTCCCTGGAAAATGTGACTTTACTCCTGTTGTGATTGTGTGATGGATTTCCTACATGGTGCTAGTTAAGTCATGTGAAGTTAATTTACATGGATTGTGAATGTTTTTCACTCTTAAGAATTGTTCTCATTTGGGGGAGCTTGTTGAATCTGGGCTCTGACGTGCAGGAGTCTGGTGCATCGACTCCTGGGTAGAGACAAATGGGGTTGTGGTCTGATCACACACAGCACCCCCCCTGCAGCACTCTGAACCCCACATCCTGTGTACCCCAGAGATGTCCCAACCAAAACCTTACTCCCTCTGTGCTTCTATCTCCCACCTAGAAATTAATAATTCTGTTCTCAGCAGAGTCTGAAGAGGGTGTGGAAAATAGGGCCTCGGATAATGAGAATAAAATCGCTCTCTACGCACCTGCTTTTCAAATGAGCTCTGTCCAGCTTGTGTGCTGAATGAGGTGAGGGTCCTCAGGAAAAATAATGAAAGAACATGAAATTAGTTTCTCAAAAATGTTGACACACATTGTTCCATTTTTAATGGATAATAATATTTGAAATGATATGCTCTCAGTGTTTTTTCTATTAAAAGCTGCCTAAGAAAAGTGGAAGGTGAACAAGAAGGGGAAGAGGAAAGCAAGGGTGAAGGAGAAAGAGAAAGGGAAGAGGAAAGGAACAGTGGTTTCTAGTTCCCCTTATAAAGACTGAAAAGGTAACTGTGACCAATCTAGGGAATCATTAGGCAAATAGAAGGAAACCTCAAATTCTTTTATGTTGTTTTGGGAACAAAAGAGCTGGTTTAGGACTTCTTTAATGCAGGGAGCTAGCAGAATGGTGCTTTTCAGACCTCACCAGACTCAGACTTGGTACTATGCACGGATTTTCAAAAACAAACACGCGCATATATTAAATCCACAGGGGATTTTCTTAATGTATTCATGCCTTTATCAACCGATGTTAAGATCAGCCAGCGCGTACCAGCAGTAGTACTGCCACTTCAAACACCAGGAAGACAAGAGGAAAAGCAACAAGAACTTTTGTTGAGCCAGAGGAATGCATCGGGAGCTGGGACTGCGAAGCATCGCTTCGTGCATCCCAGTTCACTTAAACAAAAGCAATTCACAAGGGTTCTCTGCGATCAAATTATTAATTCCTAATTGTTCACCTATAAACTGTACCTATAAACAGCCCGGGGAGGGGAGAGGGGCTGTCGAAACTAAACTCGTGGAAAGCGGTCCCGAAAGGAAGCGGCGGCTCAGCAGCACCCCATGCCCGGCGCGGTCGCCCCCCTGCCTCGCCTGCCCCGCGGGCAGCGCACAACGCGGGGCGCAGCCGGCACCTGGCAGCGGCTGGCCTCAGCGGGGCACCGGAATTTTCCTCTTTTGTTGTTGATTTGGTTGCTTTAAAAAAAAAAAAGAAAAAAGGGCCTAGTTATAAGGTAAGAGCTTAAAGGTAATTTTAATTTGAGCGCTGCTAATTGCTCTGTACATGCGCACTTGGCAGGTTCCCTGAGCGCACGGGGCACTGGCGTAGGCGCCGGCTGGAGGGAGGAAGGGAGGGAGGCTGGAGCGGGGTCTGCGGGGAGCGGG
>VXBA01003876.1:56943-88653 GCA_013399895.1 Serilophus lunatus
CAGCGCGGAGGGGCTGGGCCGGCCCCGAGCCGACTGTAAGGTTGGGCTGGAGCCCTGGAAGGTGCACCTGGTGGGGCTGTGCTGCGGGGATTGCCCTCCCGAGCAGCGCACCAAAGGGTCAGGGGAGGAGAACCGCAGCCCGGAGACAGGTTTGGCAATTTTCATCTCTCAGCCGAGCGTTGCTTCGCTTTTGCTCTCAGGTGCTGTTTGCTTGCTTTCTGTGCATCCCCCTTCCCTTCTTGTGATCTCCGAAATTAATGTGAGTACCTTAAGTGGGGGGCTTGGGAAAAGTGCCTGTCCCTTGGGATATTGTTGGGATATTGGTTCATAGCCTGAATGAGTGTCAAGTCGGGTTGTGTTCTTGAAGATCTTTGGCGCTTTTTTTTATGTTAGAGAGGTGCTGGAAAGGTGGTGGTGGTGGGGGGTCGCTGAATCTAATAAGTGTTTTATTCCAAAATACTGCCTTTTATCACTGTTCGATTGGAGTAAGACACTTTCAAAACAAATTAACTATTTCAGCAAACTGGATTTTAGTTTTTACAAAATCAGTAAAAAACTAGAAACAAGGAGGAAGAAAAACAGTTGTAGTTGACAAGCAATGTGTCCTCCTAAGGAAGAAAGCATTTTGTTTACTTTCAGTATATTTTGGGAACTCTGATGTAGTTTAGAAGTAGCCAGAATATTAATTTGCTTGTGATATAGTTTGATATAATTACTTCTCAAAAATTAATTCAGCAGTGAAGAATATGCACTTTTTTTACACTTTTGAGTTTCTATATTAGGTAGCTACAAAAAAATGTCTTTAGATTTATTAGAACTGATAACTTTTTTTTAGAAGTTTGTATTTGGTTTGAGAGTTGACCCTGTGATAAACTGAACAGCAGCTTGGGAAGTTCTGTAGTAAGGCCATTCAAACATTTTTCTCATTGCTTACCTTTAAAGTTTAATGGATAGAAAGAAGAAAGTAACACAGATGTGCTTTATTCTTTCGCTTGTCATAGAATCTGATCTCATTTATATCTTTCTTGTCTCAGTTGAGTTGGATATGTGGAAAGTAGTAAAGCTGATGATTTGAAAGTGTTACTTAATTTTGAATTGCCCAATTTTAATGTTAGGCCAGATTGTTTTGCTTTCTAGAGAGCCTGACCACCTTTTGGCTCTTTTTGATTTCAGCTGATGTTGTAAGGATTCAGAACTAGTAAAATTCAGCCTGGTCCCAAACATGGAAGCATTCAGAAATAGTCCTGACGTGTGGAGGATTTCCCAGTGGCTGCAGAAACAATCTTCAAAATCAGCTGTTGTACATTAAACAGGGAGAAAAAAAAAAAAAAAAAGGAACTCCTTTATTAAGTTAAACCACCTCTTGCTGGTTTTCATTGTCCCGGGATTCCAGCCTCTCACATTCTTTAATGGATAGCAGCTTTCTTGCTACTGCTAGGAAATTGTTCAGTCTCTTTAAGTTTGCATATACAGTAGCAAACTCTTTCGGTTTGAAGTGGAAAGTTGATCTTGTGAAAGCATTTGCTTTCCCAGTGGAAATTCCCTTGGGATTGCTATCTGAGTGGCACCGAAATGCTGCTGGCCCCTCAGGAGGAAGCAGCCTTCATCAGCTGTCAGTCAGCTCATCCTTAGAGTGACCAAGTCCTCCTTAACATACTTTCCTTAACCCCTTCTTACTGGCCATCCAAAGGATAGGTTAGAAAAGATTGGTTCCCATTGCCACAAACTTTTTGGAATGTCAGTGGCAAAATAGGTACTAAAGGAGCCGTACATCAGAAGGCTTTGTGCTAGAGCTGCAATAAGGGTCTCCAGGCTGTGCTCAAACTCAGTTAAAAGGTCCTCAAGACACCTTACCTGCTTCCCTCCTTCCCATCCTCTTTCTTCTAACTGCTGTTCCTCCTGCTGCCAGCAGTTTTGATAGGAGGGGAAATAGCTCCAGATTTCCTTCTCATAGGAGAAGGCTTCATTAAACACTGTGAGGACACCTTGGGAAGTTTGGCTTAGTCTGTTTGCAAAGCAGGAGGCAAAGCAGCAGGCCAACACAGCTGAAATATGGTGCCAAAATGTTCACATGTATGCAATCCACCAAGGCAGCTCATGTCTTTTCAGGGCATCCTCCAGGTTGCCCTGCCTTCCCAGGGTTTCTTTGTGTAGGTAAGTGCCCCTTTCTGTGCTAGAGTTGGAAAAGGTTTTGTAAGTATTTTGTGATCTTTTCTCATCTTGCTGGAAGTACAAATGGAAGTAGAGATGCACACACTGGTATAACTTTCAATAAATTTTTGTGAGGCTATTCACTTTTGCATGCTCTATTTTAAATACTCTCAAGTGAGTATTTTTGAGGGGAATGGTGGTTTTTTGGAAATCACTGATCATCTTTCTTCTGATAGCTGAAACTTCCTTGTATTTTCTTAAAATATTCCCACTTCAGAGAATGGCTTCTCTTATCAGCTGTCACTGCTAAGCAGAATTTTTACAGTTCCCAGTTTGCTATCCTTATTACATTTCAAATGTAGTTGTGAAGTTTATTATCTTTCAGATGGTAATAAATTGTCTACTGACCACTATTTGTAATTTCTTTTGCAAATATGAACAAGAACTAATGCTTGATTTTAGCTAAGGTCTTGCTGCTGCTACTACTTTTGCCATTTACAAATAAAATAAATCCCATCTAAAATCCACTGATGCCCAGTGGAGCTTTTCTGTTGTTAGACTATTGCTTCATCTTTCAAAAACTTTCAAACATTAATCTCTGTGAAGTCTTGGCCCGATCTGAGGAGAGATACTGTAAAATGGTACTATGGGGTTTCTCCTTTGCATCTCAGGGATTGCACTTGGCATAGACATAAAGCAGGAAAAACATTGTATATGGTTAAGTGAAGTCTGTAGCTTTATTCATGCAATGAGCCTGTTGGTCTTAAGGACAATGTTAAACCACCCTTATAGCCAAGCAGAAAACTCCAGCAAGAAGCCCATTGACCACTTTGCATTTCTCATTGGAAGACACTCACTGGAGATACAGCCATCCATGTCCTCTTGTTTTCTGTCCTCCAGGGCAGACTCAGGGATTCACTTGTAGCAGACCAAAGCTCTGCCTGTGTTGGACACCACTTCCCAATGTACCCAATGTGCTCTTCTGGATACTGTCTCTATGCTGTAAACCAGAACTGTCTCTTACAAATACATTGACAGGATAACGACTTTTTGGCAATTGGCATGTAGTAGCTGAGGGTAGGGGGTGAAAAAGGTATGGTATTGGCTAGGTTTGCTTTAAGGAAAATTACCATCTAAATCTGAAGGAGTGATGAGCCCCTGCCTGAACTGGTAGGATGAAGCACTGGAATATAACAGGGGTAGAAGAAATGAAGGTACATCTCTGGAGGAATAGGGGTTTAACTATCAGCATCCTGTCCTGCGTCTGTTCATCAATTTCAAAGGGGGAAGCAGAAAGACCTAGTGCAATGAAATGCTTCAGCACCAAACCCAAAGGAAGGAGTAGAGGGAGGGCCTGGTTACTGCTCATCCACATCTTCCTTCCTCCTTGCTGGGTGCTTCCAGCACATCATCCATGAAAGATGTTAAAACTAATTTAATAGTTACTCTCCCTCCAGCTACAGTGTCTTGCTTTCTTTGCAAGCTGAGATGGATTGTTGAAAGTCTTCAGGTTTCTACTTTCCCAGCATACTTGCGGACAGACCTTTCATCTGCTGCCCTGGTGCTGCCTGATGTGGCTGTGAACAGGCAAGGCTGTGGACGGATGCAGGAGATGCAGCTCCCTGTGCAGCATGGACTATGTGAGATTGCATCAGTAGCTTCTGTAGCACATTGTCCTGTGCCATGCCAGTGAAGCTTCTGTCTTTATGGTTCAAAATCAGGGAACAGCATTGTCCTGGGGTCTTTGTTTTTAACTGAGGTTGTTAACAGTTTGCACACAGTCATACACAGGGGTTTGCTACTTTTATTTATTCAGTACACTGCCGCGGGTAATGTGGTTGGGTACTAGACAGCTGTAGGGCACGTGTTCTTCAAGTACTGTGGGGAGAATAGATAGTAAGGAGAGGTAGAAACCACCAGGATCCTCATGTCAACAAAAGGCCCTGTATTCAGAGAATGACTCGGGCTGCATGCTTTGACATGATACACGTAGTAACCGTTGGGGAAACACACAGACTTAAGCAGTGCTGTCCTCAGAGGAGAAGGTGATACAGTCCCCTTTTCCACAGGGAACTGGAGCACAGCTGCGTGCTCAGGTCTAGGTGCCAAACCCCTGAGATCTTTACTGATGAATGCAGATTATCCCATTGTATCCAAACATTTCTTCCCATCTCTAAAAAATCCCACAAACCAAGACAGCAAATACAGAGACTGGGCTGGGGGAAGCAAGTGGTTGGCTTGTCAGTGTTTTGGATGTATATAGACCCATAGTTCATTAGTAAGGGTTTTTAAAATTTTTTTTATTATTATTTTAACCCTGAATGTAGATGCTTTCAACCTCTTTGCAATTCAGTGCAGTTGCTGTGAATAACACATTGCAGACAGACATTCTGGGAGTCTGAGAGGCTTTTAGTGTTGCATTGGAGCCAGTTCTGCACTACTTAGCAAACAGCAGCAGCAGCAGTCAGCAGTCAGATGCCTGGTAGTAAATCTGCTGTGAGGATCAAGAGAGGACAACCTCACCTTGCAGTCCTGCTGAAATTCCAGTTTAACCACTGTGTTATGTTGTGAAAGAATGGAAAAGTGGGAGCAAGCTTAAACTCAGCTTTATTTTAGTGTTTAGAAGTAACACTGAGAAGGTGTAGATTTTGTTAATTAATTACATTGGTAATGAACACAGATTTGTGTGCTGCTTTCCTATTCATCCCCCCACAGGACCAGCTTTCAGAAGCAGTTCCTCTAGACATGGAAACCAGAAGTATTGTCAAGTATCTTCTCTGAAAGTTCATTTGTCAAATCTAAGACAATGTAGTTTCACTGTATTAAGGCTGAGGTGGAATAAAATGCTGCACGTTGCTTCCTACCTTGCTCGGCATAAACATGTTAGTAAATGCACCATCATGTTTTGTCACAGTTACAATGTTTTATTTTCCCAGAGGGGCTAGGCCAGTTATTCCCCCCTGCTAGCTCCTGCAAGGCTAATGTGCTTTTTTCTCCGGTTGCTCAGTCTCGTGACTGGCATTTTTTTGTCTTGGTTTAACAGATATTTGTATTTTTTCAGTGACTTTCTTGGCAGTATTGCTCAGTAGACTCTAAGTTAATCACGCGGGACCATGTGTGGCCAGTGAATTATTTTGCACTCTGCTTAGCAGCCTGGCTGGTGTATACCACCTATAGCAACTGCTGGGTGAAAATCACATGTGCATGCCTAGGAATTAAAAATCATAGGCATTTTTCTAAGCCTCTCTGGATAGGCTTTTGAGTGGCAAAATTGTTAAAAATGGAAAAAAAAATACTGTCTTCTGTTTATGTATTTGTTTGTTTGTTCGTTTTTAATTCTCTAGTGATCACCTTAAATTTTTCTTGTGGGACAAAGGAGGATGGAAACTTTCTATTATTTTCATGACTTTGGGAGATGGGTCATTTAGAGCACCACTAGGTTAGGGTCCACTGTTCTGTTGTGGCAAATATTTTCTAGAAGGGTACAAACTTATTTTTAAAAAATTGCAGCCTTGGGGAGATGAGGAGTTCTTGGCAGAAGCATTTGCATGAAAGCAGTGTGATGGAGCAGCCAGGGAATACATTGCATGCCAATAAAGTTCCCTGTTCAGTGTGAAAAGTGCATGCTTTGTGAGTGACAGTGGGTCTTTTTTTACCTTTTGATATTCTAACTTGACCCGTAATGAGGCATCCACCAGCAGCCTTTTCAGTCCTTTCCAAAGAGCTGCCAAAACTAAAGAGACTTCTTTTTTTGAGGATAATCTGTGACCCAGCAAGGTTGGCTGTAAGGTTTGTTTGTTTTTCTCTCTCCCACTGCTTCCTACTATTCTCTTACTCCCACATTCTATCCAACTCTTGTTTTCAAATGCATTCTTCAGTCTTCTCCTTCCCTACCTACTGCATCCTGTGTTCTGCTTTCTGACTTCCTTCTCTTTTCTTACACATTTCTTTCCAGTTCCTTTTTGTTATGGTCCCCAAGGAGCAAGGAGTGAAACATTAACAGTTGCTGGAGTACCAAGTGAATATGGCTGTTAAGAGCTCAGGCGAGGGCTTTGGAAGACATCCTTTGTGTATGACATTGTGCCCCAGAGCCCTTGGCACTACTTGATTGCTGAGGTAGCAGAAAGGAGTGTATATCTGTGCTTCACCTACTACCATCTACAGTCCAGCATTTAAGATAAAAATACTGATAAAAGTTGATCTTTGCTAAGATATGGATGTTCCAGTTACTGCAAGTTAGTTAACAGGCATAAATTGCTCTGTTATTATCACTCTGATGTATATCTCATTTATAAAAAAGAACCTGAAAAGCTTCATACGTAGGGTAAGCAAAGCAAGTGGATTTGTATTATCAGACATCTTGATAGGGGATATAGGAGTTGTAGGTGCCATGACAGTGGATTGGAAAACATGGCATTTCACAGTAAAATCAGGGTGCATACCTATGTCTTTCTAAGCTGGAATGCTGCTTTTACAATAAATTTCTTAGATTGGTAGGGGATACATCCCTGTGTTACCTGTACCTCTGTCAATTGAGGGGCACCATCCTCATAAATCCATGCTTACAGTGAATGTGTGCAGGAACTTCCTGTGCTGATGTCATTGTATCGTGAATATAAATCACAGGTATAAAATACTTACATTGCTAATAATTTCTCCATGTTGCATGGGTAAGGCTGGAAAATGTAGTCTCTCATATTTCTAAGGATACACATAATTTGTGTGCTGTGAGCTTTTATAGTGTCTGAAAATACAGCTTTACAGATCATATAGAGAAGAGCATTTTCCAGATGATGTTAGCTGTAGCCAAAGGTTTGATTAGTCTGATCCTTTTGCTTCACAAAATCTACTAAATGGAAATGTGTCTGGAAGAAGAAACTTTTTAACGTAACAGTCACTGTGCTGGCAAATTTCATATGCCTGTGATGCCCAGATAGTTATCAGTTCTGTGCTAAGGTAATTGTCAGTCCTGCTGGTTTATTTATAACCAGGATTGCTCTGCTTATGTGTGCCTGTATATGGCAGTAAGTTTTCTTTTTTTTTTCTATATGTAAGACATGAGGAGGAATCCATCTTGTAAAACAAGTTTTATGTAAATGGATTTGTGAGTAGATAATACCTATCCTGTTAGGATATTACATACTTTCACCAGCATCTTCCCAACAGAGAAATAAATGTGAAGAAATTAAAATCTGATCTATTTTTTATCTATCCATGTATAAAATTTCACTGTGTTTCGGATTAGTAGATGACTTTATATATTTTTCATTTAACTTTTGTAATTTAAAGTATTTGGTTTGGGAATGTAACTGTAGGAGGTAGTTATTCTGTGATTTTTTGAAAGACTATTTGAAATAAAAAAGCAGCCAAAATGAAGGTGATTCTAAAAATGGAGAAATATACACCCCATATGTGGTTTAGTTTAACGGATCTCTTCTAACTTGTTTCAGGTTGAAGAAACTTCTTGAGCAGGAGAAGATCTATCAGGCCCGGAAAGAGAAGGAACATACAAAGAGGATCAATAAACTAAGAGAAGAATTAGTTAAGCTCAAATCATTTGCACTCATGCTGGTAGATGAAAGACAAATGCATATTGAACAACTTGGTCAACAAAGCCAGAAAATACAGGACTTAACCCAAAAACTAAAGGAAGAAGAAGAAAAGCTTAAAATTATTACTGCAAAAACTAAAGAGGATGGACAAAAACTGATGAAATTAGAGGCAGAACTTGAACACAAAACATCATCATTTTCTCAAGAACATGAGGAGATGACTGCTAAACTGGCTAATCAAGAGTCACATAATAGACAGCTAAGGCTTAAGCTAGTGGGGTTGACTCGCAGAATAGAGGAGCTAGAAGAAACTAACAAAAATCTTCAAAAAGCTGAGGAGGAACTTCAAGAACTAAGAGATAAAATAGCAAAAGGGGAATGTGGGAACTCTAGCTTAATGGCGGAAGTGGAAAACCTCCGCAAACGTGTGCTTGAAATGGAGGGAAAAGACGAAGAAATCACAAAAACCGAATCCCAGTGCAAAGAGCTAAGAAATAAACTGCAAGAGGAGGAGCACCATAGCAAAGAGTTGAAACTTGAAGTGGAAAAACTGCAGAAAAGAATGTCAGAACTAGAGAAGCTGGAAGAGGCTTTCAGTAAAAGTAAGTCTGAATGCACTCAGTTACACTTAAACTTGGAGAAAGAAAAGAATTTGACTAAGGATTTGATAAATGAGTTGGAAGTGGTGAAGACACGAGTGAAGGACCTTGAGATATCAGAAAGCAAGTTGGAAAAGGCTGAAATAAGTTTAAAAGATGACCTTACAAAGCTGAAGTCATTTACTGTAATGTTGGTTGATGAACGAAAAAATATGATGGAAAAAATAAAACAGGAGGAAAAAAAGGTTGAAGGTCTGAATAAGAATTTTAAAGTTGAACAAGGGAAAGTTATGGATGTAACAGAGAAACTGATAGAAGAAAGTAAGAAATTTTTGAAACTGAAATCTGAAATGGAGGAAAAAGTTTCTAGTTTGACAAAGGAAAGGGATGAGTTAGTTGGCAAACTGAGAAGTGAAGAAGAAAAATCCTCTGAACTAAGCTGTAGAGTTGACCTGTTAAAGAAAAGAATCGATGGTATGGAGGAAGTAGAAAGAGAAATTACAAGAGGTCGAACCAGGAAAGGACCAGAGCATGGTTGTCACGAGGACAACAAGATTAAGGAACTCACCATTGAAATTGAAAGACTGAAAAAACGTCTCAAACAATTGGAAGTGGTTGAAGGAGATTTGATGAAGACGGAAGATGAATATGATCAGCTAGAGCAGAAATTTAGGACTGAGCAGGATAAAGCTAACTTTCTTTCTCAACAGTTGGAAGAGATGAAACTCCAGATTGCCAAAACCAAAGCAATAGAAAAAGGTGAAGTGGTGAGCCAGGAGGCAGAGTTGAGGCACAGGTTTCGTCTGGAAGAGGCCAAAAGCAGAGATTTGAAAGCAGAAGTTCAAGCTCTTAAGGAAAAAATCCATGAGCTGATGAACAAAGAAGACCAACTTTCTCAGCTCCAAGTTGATTATTCAGTTCTGCAGCAAAGGTTTATGGAAGAAGAAAACAAAAACAAGAGCATGGGGCAGGAAGTTCTGAACCTAACAAGAGAGCTGGAGCTTTCTAAGCGTTACAGTCGTGCTCTGAGACCCAGCATAAACGGACGAAGAATGGTCGATGTCCCTGTGACATCCACCGGTGTGCAGACAGATGCTGTAAGCAATGATGCAGCAGAAGAAGAAACTCCGGCAGTGTTTATAAGGAAATCCTTCCAAGAGGAGAATCATATTATGAGCAATCTGCGACAGGTAGGTCTGAAAAAACCCATGGAACGTTCTTCAGTGCTTGACAGATATCCTCCAGCAGCAAATGAGCTTGCTATGAGGAAATCTTGGATACCATGGATGAAAAAGAGGGAACCTGGGGCTCAGGCAACTCCTGATAAAGGAGCCCGAACCCACAGGAGTCCAGCACATCCTGGCGAGGTTGTCGTTTCACCAAAGCAAGGTCAACCTCTTCATATTCGAGTGACACCAGACCATGAGAACAGCACAGCAACTTTGGAGATAACCAGTCCAACCGCAGAGGAATTTTTTTCAAGTACCACTGTCATTCCTACTTTGGGAAATCAGAAGCCACGAATAACCATCATTCCCTCTCCAAACGTTATGCCACAAAAAGGAAAAGGCAGCGAAAGTCCCATGGGCCCAGATCGTTCTATGTCTCCAGTCACTATAACAACATTCTCCAGGGAGAAGTCCCCAGAGGGAGGGAAAGCATCCTTTGCCGACAGACCTGCATCGCCAATTCAGATTATGACGGTATCAACATCTGCAGCACCAGCAGAAATCTCTGTCTCACCACAGTCACAAGATATGACCATGGGGAGAGCTGTCTTCAAAGTAACACCAGAAAAGCAAACCGTCCCAACTCCAATCCGCAAGTACAATGCCAATGCCAACATTATTACAACAGAAGACAATAAAATCCACATCCACTTAGGTTCCCAGTTTAAACGTTCTCCCAGTGCTGTACCTGATGGTGCGAGTCCTGTGATAACAGTAAGACCAGTGAACATAGCAGCAGAGAAAGAAGTTGTAACTGGTACCGTCCTTCGATCGCCTCGGAACAGCCTGTCCTCGCGACCTGCAGCAAGCAAGGTGACAAGTACTATCACTATCACACCTGTTACAACATCTTCCACCCGAGGAACACAATCAGTGGTAAGCAGCACAGTCTCATGATGTAGTCTTCATGGTGAGGAGACAGGCAACCATAGTTTGGGTTTGAGACACCAGCAGGGAAAATGGGTGGGATGAGGAGAAACTCTTGACTTCCCTACATTTGCTTCAGATACAAGCTTAATTATAAAACAGAATTTGACTGTTTCATATGTTTTTGTACCACTGTTGGATGCTGATACACTTCTGGCATTATCTCCCAAAGCAGTAATTTTCAGAGGAAAATGTCAGAGTTCCTTTCAAGTTATCTTCGTAATCTTCATAATCAAGTTATCTTCTTCAAGTTATCTTCAACAATCCAGTAAAATTGCAAATGAAGAGACAGAGGGGCAAAGAATGATGGAGACGACAGAGTAGGAAACTGTGTATTTATTTTTGGTGTATGCAATTTCTGGTTTTTGAAAATAGTCCTCGCATTTTTTTTGGCCCAACTGGCGGGTCTTTAGACTCTGATCATGCAGGCTGGTGTTCCTTTGGTATAATCCCATTACAGTTATAATTTAGTTAATGTTTGCTGTAACACTGAACTCCAAAGGAGTAAGCAAGCAGACATGTTGTCATTGCTTACAGTTCCAAACGTCTTTCATACGGTGAATAGTAAAACTTACTCTGGTCCTCTGAACTTCTGCAAGTGCTGTATTACAATAGTGCTTCCTCAAACTTATTTTTTTCTGCTTTCTCTCTGGGCTTCTGTAATGGAAAAAGTAGGAAAAAACCCAGCTTGTTTTTCCTACTTAAATCAGTCTCTCACCTCTGTCTTTAACCACAGTGGGTAGTATTTATTGATAGTCCTCCCCCCGGTTTATTATTGGACATGGTTTTGTGTTGCTTTAGTTGGAAATTCCCTGAGAAAGAAGAATTTAACCAAAATTTAAAAGCTATCAGTACTGTATTAGTCCAAAAACTTACTTAGCTAGACAGAGTCTGCAACAGATGTTTGGGGGAAGATTATTTTAAGTGGGTAAACACACATTAATGTTTCCCTCAGTGTCTGTTCCCAGTTTTTGGCAATAAGTGGTTATTTCTTTTTGAACAAGGGCCTATAGCAACAACTTTGTCTTTAATACACCGTGGCAGAAATCTCTTCTATTTATCCTTTTAATTGCTTTTTGATCTCATTTATACTGTTATTTCCACAACATCCTGGGGCAGTGAATTCAGATGTGGGCTTTGGGAAGAATACTCTTTTGTTTAATACCTTCTATGCAATACCTTCATTGGTTACAGCTCTTTCTTGTATCTTGACAAATACTGAATAGTCATCCCTTGTTCATTTGTCTGCGCTGCTCAGGAGTCTGCAGACCCCTACAACGTGCCTCTTTAGCCATCTCTTTCCAAGCTGAAATGTCAAACTGTATTTAAGATACACTTCCACACTTTTGGAGAGAGGCTGCCATTCCCATTTAAGTCTTCTGACTTTAAGAAAACTTGCCTTCATCATACAGCTGTGTTTGGAATTGCACATGTGTTGTCTCTCTTCCCACATACGTAATGTATTGTAGATACTTTACAGTGTTTTCCTACATATTAGAGGCAACTATACATTTTTAGGAAGTCTCAATTAATTTACAAACTCCTTTGTCTCTCAGAAGCTTGGAAATCATTTTTTTAAACTTTTTAACTAGATGTTTGTCTCTACTGTGATGATGCACTTGAGCTGTGGCAGACAAAACGTT
Organism: Serilophus lunatus; assembly: GCA_013399895.1. Classification (NCBI taxonomy): domain Eukaryota; kingdom Metazoa; phylum Chordata; class Aves; order Passeriformes; family Eurylaimidae; genus Serilophus; species Serilophus lunatus. The sequence goes on from VXBA01003876.1 coordinate 69,045, forward strand.
TCTGTTTTGTTCTGGGTAAAAACTGGCTTCTTCCTTCACTTCATCTTCCTGGATTTGGAATGTAAGGAAAATAGTTCAATCTTGAGATTTACTTTGTCTTATGCTTTCCTCTGCTTTTTAATGTCCCTAGTCAGATGAGCAGGCCACTTTGAACAAGCCCAAATGTGCCTTTTCCTCCCCAGCCTCCTGGTAAAAAAAAATAAAAAAGTTGCATTTTCCCCATCTATTTTGCAAAAGATAACTTTATAAACTCATTCCAGTACCTCTAGTCAAGAAAAAACAAGTTTGTAACCATTTACTCAGTAACCATCATTGATACAATTTTGAGGGTTTAAGTTAATAAAATCAAACATGACAAACTGATACACAGCTGCTTTCTTAACTCACTGGGTTACTTTTTGTCTGAACTTTCCTCATACAAGATGCTTTGTACAATGTACTAATGCTGCACCAATATATAAAGGGAAATATAATTCTGAAATGCCTGGCTTTCATCTGTCCCTATAACTGTTTTCTTGTTTGAAAATATTTAGCTTTTCCAAATTGAATTTATAGTTATCTTCATTACTGCAGGTACACCCACAGTTCTTTTGAAGGTTCAGCCTGAACTGTGGTATCTCCCTGCAAAAAACAAGTCCAGAACCAGAGTCTGTGATTTCATTATAGACCCTCATGATTTTTGAATCCCATGAATCCCATGGATTAAGAGGTGTTTTGGTTGTGTTAATTTACACAGAGTATTTAGAGGTTTATATTCTCCTGATCCAACTCCTTTACTGAGTCCGCAACAATTTTGATTTAGATAAAATGAGACCCTGGTTCAAAGAAAGACACAGGCTTCTGAAGGAGAACTTGGGAAATTTTTGAGCACTTAGTGAAAAAGAATCAAAAGAGGCACTGATCAGTTGTATCTCCACTGGCATCTGGACTAACAGGACCCAAATGTTTTGGAGGCAGTTCATGTTGTGCCTTCTGGACAAGCCCTGGGCTGTACAGCTGAGCAGCAGGCCTCATCACAGTAATGCTGCTGCCCAGTGTGGTCCAGTTCCACAGGGATGTCCACAGAAGGAGCTGATGTGATGGTGACTATTTGACCAGTTGGATTGAATTCTGCATTTAACAGAATCATCACTGCTTTGACGAAAAAAAACCAAAACCAAACAAACCCTAAGATGGTAATTGCCTCTTCTGTGATAGCCTATGGATTTGGACAGTTTCCACAGAAGGAGGAAAAAAAATGGGGTTTGGTCCTCCTTAGCTTGATTAGAGTCAAACCCACTCCCAGGGAAATACTTGGACTACCCTAGCAGACCTAGGAGTGGTTTTTTTATTACAGATGAACCACAGAGGATATGAAGACCAGAATGAGCCTGAAACTTGTAGCCTGGTTGGTTGTCTTGCCTTAGCCCCTTGGCCCAAATTCCCGTTCCCAGGACAGTTCATACAATTTACAGTAAAAATCCCACAGAATAAAAACAAACATTATTTGTGGATAAACAAACAACAGTATCTAGATATCCTGATTTTTGGTTTAGGTCTTACATTTGGATCTTCTTTGGCTACCAGGATGGGTGTCAGTCCTATAATCACTTAATCTCTGTGCTCCCCACCTCCTACAAGCTTGGCATGAGGTACCAGCTGTTTATGCTGCCAAGGTACACAGTGACTTCAGTGCCATGCAAATCTGCAGAGAGCAGAGGGAATCCTGGCTGCAGCAGAGGCAGCATAGTGGCACAGCACCAACCATGCGGAGTGTTCTGTGACTGAGGCAGGAAGGCACGGCTAAGAGGCTGTTGGATGCCAGAACGGACAAATGGACACACATTTGCACAGCTATGTCTACTTTCATTTGAGCAGCATTTAGTTTGAGATTGGTTGGCATGTAGCTTTTTGTAGGTGTCCCATGTATGCTGTAAGCATCTTCTAAAGCTCCTGGAGATCCAGGGGTCAGCTCACTTGCCTGTATAGAGGTGTGTGGTGCTGGATGCATGCCCTGTGGCATTAAGACACGTGCATAAGGCTGGTAGGTAGAACACAGACCTGTACCTGTCTGCAGTGGCAGCTGATGGGAGACCTCAGATGACACGAGATGTCTCAATGTGGGCAGCTGAGTCAGTCTGTAGTCATCAGTCCTCTGTTCAGCACCGAAGTCTATGTGCTCCATGGAGACTGGAGGGTGATTTCAGCTGAGACAGGGTGAACAGAATTGCCGACTGGGCTCCACTGGCTGTATTGACTAGAACTCAAGTCCCATCCTTTTCAGGATTCAATTGCCTAAACATCCTTTTTTAGTGTCATTTTAAGTGCTATCAAATAGCCTACCTAACTTCCAGCTGCTTTATCAGAGGTTGCAAGTCTCCTTGAGTCCTCTGTCTTATCTACCAGTTCTGTGCACATGGCTTGAGTAGCCCAGGGCATATCAAATTGTATTAGGTGTCTGTCAGTCACTGAATTAAACCATTTCTGTTTAGGTCAAGCTAGGCCCTGATCGGAAACAAATGCTGAAAAAGGACCTTTGTTGTTACAATATTCCAGAAGTCAATGTATGCATGAAAGCACTCCTTCTGTGTGTCAGTGAAGTGAACTAAGCATGCTCTGTTATAAACTACTAAAACATGCTAAGTGTTGTGTACATTCAAATTGCTATTTTCCTTTAATGGGGCTGTCCAGCCTTGCTGCATCTTCACAGGTTAATACACCTGCCAGTGTCTGTAGTGAGAGCTGATGATCAACCGCACCAGCTTAGCATCTGTGTGGATTCATCTCACTCTCAGTAATGTCTTGAGTAACCTCACTCGGGTCCTTGTGCAGTTCCAGCACCACGTAACGCCTTGGTAGCTCCAAGCCAGCCTGCATCACCCAGGGGTCCCAAAGGGTCACATCTCAGGCACTCCACGCCAGCTGCGTAAGGGTTGGTTTCAGTCCCATTTCTGGATCAAGGAGAAGGCAGCAGGCTACAAACAGGGCTGGAAGGAATGGGCTAGAGCTTGGTTCTTGGAAGAAACGAGGAAGAGACACAGTCATGTGGGTTCTCTGCCGCAGACACGGCAGACGCATACAGGACCGTGTCCTCTGCTTGCCTGCCCTGTCCCGCCAAAGGGAACTGCCGGCTGGAGAGGCACCTTTGTGCCATTTCACTCAGCAAACACAAAATGCTTTTGCAGCTGCGTGTGAAGCAAGCATTAGCTTCCATACCATCAACACTTAGTATGCTGCAAGGAAGGCGGCTAAGAAATTTAAAGCAAGTTAGAGTTCTTTTCAAAGTGCTTTTGAGTGATTTAGGCTTGAAATGAGTAACTTGAAAGGGCCCAAATCCTTAGTTAATAATTTACATGTGAATAAAGCTGAAGAAATGCCTGAGATTCCAGTTACTCTATTTGATTGCCTCATGTTTACACACTGTGGAACTCTTTAAGGGAGTACAAGATGTTTGTCATTTGGGTTCCCTGGGATGTTGACATATTTTCCAAGGCTGATGGAATGCATTTGCATGTTTTGCCCTACAGAATTGTATGGGTCTAACTTGTTTTGACATCTACATGTGAGTTCCATATTAGCCTTTACACTGCTATTGTAAATGTTGCATTTAGTTATTGAAAATGTCTTCCTTCCTGTCAGGCAGACAGCATTCAAGTTTTCCAATTGTAATTTTTTTTAAGTGTACACATGGGGTTTTGAACTGTTCTTAGAAGATTAAGGAATGGTTTTCCTTTGCATACTCAGGATGCAGACAGAAAGCTGTGATGCTACTGAAAAACCTTTGAGAGAGAAAAGTGCTCCTTTGTTGAGCATTTTTAAGCAAATGAACAAATGCATATCGCAGCTGACACAATCCCCTAATCCAAACTATTTAAAAAGTTTTATTTTGCTTATATATCATAAGTTGCAGGGTTTAATAATTTAGTAGATGGGTTTAGCTAGAATTCCAGGAGCTTATGAGAATTGTTCTCTTTTGTGAGATCAAAGTCTTCATCCATTATCTGAACAGAAAACAATCACATATGAAAGTCAGCTGAGACACTGAAGTTGTCACCATTAGCATTTGTGTCTGTATTGCACACTGAGATGAAGCCCATTTTCCTTCCAGATTTGTCATGTTCATAAGTATTTTCTCAGATCATGATTCATAAGGGCGTAGCTTCCAGTTTTGACCTTGCAGAATATGTGCATCAGTATCTGGCCAACATGACAGAAAATAGCAGTTGGCCCTTTTGAATCTTTTTATCCTATCCAAGTACTCTTTGTGGGTTTACACGATGGAATTCAGTTGTCTAAACTGATGAACTGATTGCAGTTCACCAAGCTATGGAGTAGTTTTGGCCTGGCCTCTGGCTGGGGCTCCAGAAGGGCACATGAGCTGTGTTGTGTCTCCTGGCCCTATGCCAACCACTAAGGCCATTTTTTTTTTCCCTTAAATTCTGAAGTACTCACACTTGAGGTTAAGTGTGCTTGGTAGGCTGTTGTCCAGGGCAGTAGACTGGCAGAAATGGTAAAATGACAATGTCTGCATTGCCTTGAGGTACCCCTGGAAATTTGGGCTGGCTGCTTCACCCTCACCAGAGTTCATCAAACTGTGGGTAGAGCTAGAGGGGGAGAGCCTTTTCCCACATCCCTCCTACCACAGCCACAGGAAAAAGGAATCCAAATCTTTGCTCCATCTCTCTTTCTCTCTTCCCCAGCCCCCTGCTCTTCTCCAGTGCAGAGATAAGTGGCCCCACCCATGAGCCAGCATACTTTGGGAAGTAAAATTCAATTTTTTCTAAAATGCTGAGCAATCATGTGCTAGCTCTGAAAATATGGCAGTTACCCTGGGTTCAACATTAGCCTCTCGTGGCTATGCTGTTTTGATGACCCTTGTTACTCTCTGTACATGATGCTAATATTATACCTCTCTGACAGCTAAGCACTCTTCTGGTGTCCTCTAAGGTTAACCTGTACTGTGTTGTGCTGTGGAATGGGAATTTTGCAAGGATTCCCATCCCTGTGGTATCTTGATCCAAAACAGAGGACCTCAGATCCGGGAAATTCATTTGCTCTTGACTGTACCTTTGGCTGTACTATAGCAGTACATGCCACAGCCAGAATCCAAATGTGAATATTACTTAGCTTTTGCTCATAGGTATGATTTGGAATATTGGTGCTTGAGAGATAAATGAAGAACCAACGAAAAGTATAAGGTAAGCATATATGAGAAGAAAACGTCCTCCATTCATGGCATTTTTCTCTGTCTCTCTCTTTTGCAGACAGGACAGGATGGGTCATCCCTGAGACCTACACCCACCCGCATTCCCGTGTCAAAAGGTATGAAAGCAGGAAAGCCAGTAGTGGCAGCCCCAGGAGCAGGAAATGTGACAAAATTCGAGCCTCGTGCCGAGACTCAGTCTATGAAAATAGAACTGAAGAAATCTTCAGCCAGCAGCTCTGCCTCCCTGGGCGGGGGTCAGGGCTGATGGCGGTGGCTGAGGGGGTACGTTCTGCAGGTTTTACTGCTACCATGGAAGTCAGCCCCTCGTCTGTGTAATTGCTCACATTTGCCTGTACTAACAAAGTCCTGCAGCTGTCACTTACAAATAACTAATAAGTGTGTGCACTGACTACTTAAGTAACAACATCCTTTTGTTTTCTTACTCAAGTTTAAAAAAGGGGAAAAAAGCCATTAAAAAGGCAGTTGTATGCCTGGAAGACTCAGTCTAGGAAGTGAGAATGGGGCAACTGCACTAGGTTATTAATCTAGTTCAGGAATTCTTAATGATAGACTTGGTCATTTTTTAATAGATGGAAAGAAGTTTGGTCACTTCTACTGATTGTCTTCCACCTTAACAGATCACCTTCACCTTTGCGACTGCATGGGACACTTTCCTCCCTGCCTGTGATCACATTATTGAACTGACACTTGGCCTAGGGATGCAGTGCCAGGAGACATGCACTTGAGGCCCTGTTACACTGAAAGCTAGTACCTCAGATGTGGGAGGGAGGGGAAGAGAGAAAGGATGAGCCCCATATGACCAGCCTTCTCTCTAGAAGCCTCCCATCCAAGTCAGCATTTCTCAGTTTTTAGCTGCTTTCTCAAGATAGTTAAAAAATTATGGGGCATAGGGATGTTGCACAGTGTTTGGCAGCATCAGTGTTAAGCACCAACTTTGTTCTTCCAAAGGAGATTAGCACTGGTAGACAATACTCAAAACCAGGTCCCTGACTTACACACACTGGGATACTGCCAGCTCAGGGCTCAGATGAAGGCATGTGAGCCAAAATGTGTTCAGGAAAAGCTTGAGAAACATTTATCTGGCTAAAATCAATACAGTCCATTTGTGCCTCCTCCAAAGACTATTTTCTTCACAGAAAGAGTGATTGGCATTGGAATGGGCTGCCCACAGAGGTGGTGGAGTCATCGTCCTTGGAAGTGTTTAAAAAAAGACTGGATGTGGCGCTTAGTGCTGTGGTTTAATTGATGAGATGGTATTAGGTAATAAGTTGGACCTGATGATCTCAAATGTCTTTCCAACCTAGTTAGTTCAGTGATTCTGTGAAGGCTATGAAGCAAGTCACTCCACTGACCTTACTAGGTTTTCAGTTTTCCTTGTTGGGGTCTTCTATTTAAATCTTAGTTGTCAATCATCCTTACGTCTTAGAGGGGAAGTCAGCACAGACTGCTTGTGGCAGGAATTGCTGTCTAAAGGCACAGCTCAGGTGATGGTTTGGTAGGAAGTTACTCTCAGTTTTCAGTTCTGTAAAATATTTTATCATAAATACAGACTGCCTCACAATACCATGGCAAGTCATCATTTCTCCTTCCCTCTTTGTGATTTCCTCATGTTTATGTTTGCATTTTTTAAGCATGTTTTAAGGATTTGTTCCAGCATGGAAGTAGTGTGGATGCCAATGATTGTTATGATTGTTTATTTAATAATAGTGAAGTTATTAAAGGACATTTCCATTAAGCAATCAATTTCCACTGAAGAAAGTCACAACCAAAAGATGGAGCCAAGCAGACCAATCAATGATGGGTTTAAAGTTTGTATAATGCTTCAACCACCTCAGGAAGCTGTGAAGGACCCAGTGGTTAAAACAGCTTTCAGAAAACAAGGTGGGAAGACCACCAATAAATAATCAATACAGTTCACAGAAAGGAGAATGCACCAGTGGGTGAAATATGAAGTGGCTTTCTCTCTGGGAGAAGAGATTTGATGGAAGACTCTGTCACAGAAGGTCAACAAAATTGCATTCAATCCAAGTAATGTTTAGTTTCCAGTCTGCTTTGCATTGCTCTCCAGTTTAAGATCCAGATAAAGCAATTATCCAAGCGTAAAGCTGGCACTTTATTATTCACATGAAGGGCATTCTTTCTTTTTCACATGAAAAAAGAAGTAGGTTTTGTTTTTTCACATGTGTAGTGCTGACAGTGCCTGTTACTTTTAAGGTTCTGGTTCCCATGACATCCAAAAATCAGGTTAATATTAGTAGCATTTCTCATAACACTCTATTCCCAGTATTTCAGATAAAACTTGGAAAATGGAATTAGCAAGCAATGTGAGTTACTATTTCAGAAATACATCAGATGTGCTAAAGTAATTCTTATCACTTGAAAGCCTCAATATCTCGATAAATTGTTGCTGAGATCTTGCTGCTCTTATTGTAACACAGACTTTTAAACAGATATTTGAAGAAAACACATTTTTAAGAGCTTTTTGCTGGATATTCACTCTAAATACTGGCATTAAAGGAAGTCTTAAGGTCAAAACAGTCATTTAAGTAATATTGCGAACATGAGCCCCAAGCTAATGTGGCTTAATGCAATGATGAACTACAGCTGCCTTAAGCCTTCCTTGTGTCAAAGGAACTTAGTTCCTTAGTTAACTGTCACTACCCTCAAGGCAATGTTCTGTGTGTGCCTGTGGTTGAAAAATTTGTTTTTGTCTGAGGTCTAAGAAACTAATTCAGTTGAAGAAACAAGCCAGCCTCACAGTACCTGAAATCCATGGCACAAAAATTGATCTAGTTAGAAGCAGAACTGCAGGCACAAGCTGGGGATTGCTCCTGTGGAGTCACTAGGATTTGATGAGACAGATTTGAGAAATTCCAGACAGGTCAGACTGAGGATCCTGTTATTTTTCCCAGAGGGAGCACGACAAAAAGGAACTTCTGCTCTGCAGCAGAAGCCTAAAAAGTTGGATCAGACAGTGGGTTTAACTGTTAGCTAAAAATAGGTATTTAGATATAACTTCTAACATCTATTTTATTTGACCTGATACTTGTTTCTTAAAGATAGAAGAAGAGCAAGATGAAGAAAAAAGAAAGCCTGTAGTTAGAAGTCTTGAAAGTTGAAGCATAACTGTCTATATTATATAGGAATTTCCTCTATATCTGAACACAGTTTAGTGACTGCAGTAAGATTATCTATTCAGTAGGTCAGCTCCAGAAAGCAGTTTAAACAACCAAGTCTAAAGAGAGTGCCTAAGCCCCAGAGGCATCCTGAAGATCTTACTGATGTTCTTCGACTGCCCTTGTCTAGTCAGTGTTTCTGTTGTGACTTAACTCTAGCACTGCAGCCTCTGAACCTCACTGTGATTCGTAATGCAGGTATTCTTGTATTTTCTGTAAGGGGTTTTAAGTCAAGCCACAATTTCAATTTCATGGTCACTTAAAGTCAGGATGTAACCCCACACTGGACTGAAAGCTATAGTCCTGTCTTTGTCACCTCCAGTCAAGAAAGAATTCATTTAGTCACTCCACATGTGGTTGTCCCTTGAGCTGGTACAAGTGTTTGAACTTAAGTGGGGAACTGACGTGAAGTAAAAAGAATCTGGCAAAAAGGCAAGCTTCAATGTAGCTCAGTTCCAGGCTGTCCAGCCACAAAAAGAAAGAAGGCAGGCACAGGAAACTAGTGGCTGTTTTAAAGTGACCGTGAAATCATGAATGCCTCCTTGTAGATCAGATACCAAGGAAATTCAAGGGTAGTGCTGCTTATTTTAAAAAGCTTTGATTGAAATATTTCTTCAAAGGTAGGAGATAAGTCCCCCTTCTCACCAGTATCTGAGGAGACTCAAACGCACATCAGCTCATCAGCTGCAGGCAAGTTCACCAGTGGCACTGACAGACAGCTGAGGGGGAAGAAACTGGCATTCTTCTTCCCTCCTGAAAAGGCTGTGCCGTTCTGCATGGAGTGCTTCAGTATTCACTGAGCAGAAACATGAGAGTGCTTGAGTGGTTAGGATATTGAACTAGGAGGAGGCAGCCCCCCTGTTTTCATGTCCCCATTCCAAACACTGCCTTTGAGCCTGGCCTTTTGTGAAAAAAGAGCTTATAAGATGAAATGTTTGTGTTCATCCATCCCTCCATCTGTTTGTTCCCTGATTAATAACACTGAACATACCAACCAAACCTCACAAAGCAATAAGGGTCTCCAGAATAAGAAGTTCTTCCAGTTTAATGAAAAGGGTGGCAGAGAAGAGGAGCAAGACCTTAGCAGTGCCCCACTGCACAGAAGAATGGAGCATAAGCTCACCTTCATCCGGCATCAAAGAATGAACACAAGAGAGTGATGTCAGAAGTACTACAAGGACAACCTTTGTTCAAACCTCAGATTTTACAAAGCACCAAAGAATCAAACTCTTATACACCAATCCAATATTAGGGCCTTTATTTACAGTGCTTTTATGTATTCTGTGCTACTGGATTGTAATGCAGAAAACAAGCCTTCCCAAATGATCATCCGGAGTCACACATCCTTACATTTTCTCTCTCTTAACCTTTTTCTCTGTAATTTGTTTGGTTTGGTTTGGTTTGGGTTTTTTTGTTTGGTTGGTTTTTTTTGTTTTGTTTTGTTTTGTTTTGTAGTTTTTTTGTGGGGTTTTTTTGTTTTTGTTTTTTTTTTTTTAATGAAGTGGAACAATTTCAGTATCAAAATGCACTCAACTCAGTCATAATGCTAGTTACAAGGCTTCATCAGAAACTAAGGTGGCTGAGAACTAATCTTTGTATTCTTCTTTGTATTCAATGTCAGCTGGAGAGAGATCCTGTCATCCTGATGGCATGACCATGTAAGCAGTTGTGGTAACTCAAGCCCAGCAATGAGAACATATGGCTTAGGACAGTAGTAAGGTGGAATGGGAGAAGAGCAGGAAAAATGCCAACCCATTCATGAGCAGCACACATGGCCTGAGAAGTTACACACTCAGTTCTACAGATGATCTCTCTGATTTTAAATCTAGCTCCCAATATGTTTTCTACTATGTTTCCTAAGTTAGATCCCATCACCAGAATTACTAGTATGTATGAGTATTGCTAATGTGTCATTAGCAGATCAATACATTTGAGTAAGTGTGACTAAAAATGAAGGAGTACAGAGCTTCAACCCTCATGCCTGGGGGATTTCCCTGGTACCAGTGAACATGCTAAAATAAATAGTACAAGAAAAACAGCTTTTGATTTATTTTGCCCACCTTTTTTCCTTTTGTGACACCCATTAGTATGATTTTTCAAAAATCAAACAACACTGCGACTCTTCTGAATATGCCCACAGAGTATGTGTGTAATGGTATTTAAACTCAAACCACGTACAGCACATAGTAATTAGCATCATGTGAGTAATCTCTAAAGCCACGTTAATACATTGAGTCGTGCCAACTGGATGCCAAGTTGTAGGTCACTGCCTGAGGTAGGCTACACATGTTCAAAACATGCCCAATGTTTACATGAATATTCAGTAATTCTGACCAGATCTGGAAGAGCGTGTCTTTAAAGAGAGTAAGTGACTGTCTTGCTGGATTTCAGGTACTTGGCATAAATTGGAACAGGACAATTTTCAGACCAATTATATGTTCCCATCACACATCAGTGGCTAATTTCATTGAGTTGCCTTGAAATACATAATTGGTTGGCAGGAGTTTCTGTGAGCTCATCTTTCAAACTTGTTTTCATTTATGGGAATGGTTTTCTGCCCTACGTCAGTGTGAGTTATCCTCTTTCCCATAATTTTGCCTGAGCACTCTCAGGCAGAACTATATGCAACATTTCTCATTTTAGATTAACTTCACTTTGAATCTTGCTTCCTACACACTGCTCTTAACTTGGCTTGTTTTTGAAAATGCAACCAGGGTTAACTACTATGAGGTGCAGAGCTGTAAGCTCTGAGAGTCAGGTGTGAAACACTCAGGTATGAATGGTTGTCCAAACAAAAAAACCTCTCTTTGGGATTTTAAATGTACAAATACTGATGTATGATTCTCTTCTGTTGCTTGGGCGTGCTGTGGTACATACATTTTTGTATTATCTTGTGTTACTTGTTTGTATATATTGTAAGAAGAAATTAAACTTTATATGTTAAAATCTCATTTTATATGCTTCATTACATGAACTGGTGTCCTGATGTGTTTCCTGGAGAAGTTCTGATTTATATCAGTGGGACTGAAAGCAGAATTAGCTGTTTGACATTGATTTTCTTTTCCTGTCATTAAAATAAATTGTTTTGTTGAAGTTAATTCATAGCTCATTGAAATATTCACATTTATAACCCTAGAAAAATTATGTGATCGTATTCTTCAGATACATTCCTACAGAGGTTGGTCCAAAACAACTCTTAAAAAATCTGCTCTACTCTAATTTTAGCTTAATAACTGCTCAGAGACCTCTTTCAGTAACTACATAATAGAGTGTAGCAAGTGTGTATGTATAATATATATGTTTAATTTATATATAAGCATTTCAAATACAAACAACTGAAAGACAAACTAAGAATGTGTGTTCTCTACGTGTGTGAGAAATGAATGAGAAATGAATACTGGTGGAAATTATTTCATTATTTCTCCTACTCTTTTCTGTATGATTGCTATATTAGGCCTAGAGGAGGAAGGCTGATTGAGAAACCTACTGTAGTTTTGCTGTCCGTTCAGTGATTGAGCCTTAACAAGCAGTGTGATATTTTTCCGCTACTCATTTAGGTTTTAGAATTTTGTGTCTAGACTCCATATGCATAGTGAATATTAATAATTGTTTCATATAGAGTTCACGTAACTCCCATTGAAATTAAGGGAAGAGTTCACCTGAGCTTACAATCTGATATTATGCAAATGGAATTTTTAATATCATAATCTACAGGAGCTTCAAGTTAGAACAACACTGGTTGTAGGGGTAAAAATCATGCAATAGTCTGTGGTTCTTTCACATTCACTGCTCAAATTTGGTAGAACTGGTATGCATATCTTGTTGAAAAACATTTGTGACTGATAAATTGTATGGAAGATAAATACTTTCAATATGCCTTAACATATTTTCTCGGATGTTGCCTAAGCCCTGCTTTTCTGATTCATGTTTGTTTTTCATGTATGAAAAGCAGCACAGTGGTCTGCCATCTAGTGGCAAAGTTCTGGCACTAAGAGTACATGGAAAATATTTTCATTTTTCTTTTTTTTTATAATGTAACTTAAACAACTTGCAAATATTAGGAAGCAGACAAAGGCAGAAGTCAATAAAAATGTAAAAGGCATTTGAATGGCGTAATTTCTTGGGTTGCATAAATCTTGAAAAATCTTCAGACTATTAAGAAGGAAAGGAATCATAAGAAAAATAAATGCAGTTAAGAAAATGAGTATGTCTGAATGTATTATTGTATGTTTTAATTAGCATTGGTACAGTTATATTACTTGAAATGCATAAAACACACCTTTTCAGAGAAAAATGTCATTGATAGCTAAATTTTTATATTAAAAAGTTGTCTATAAGAGCCGTGTATATAGATAGAAGAACAGCCCAGGTCATTAGTACTTCAGCCCAGGGATTAATCAGGATCAGGAACCTCCTATATTACACATAGGGCAAAGTTAAATGCAGCCTTTTCAAGAAAATGCTAACCCTTAGCTTTGCATGCTGTGGCTGAAATTTGTCCCCATTCAAGTCAGTAGCAAAATTCAGGAAGACTTTCTGAATAAACCCATCATAGGGTTTCTAAGCCAAATTTAAATAAAAAAAATTAGAAATGGCCCCATACCCCTTCCTCATCTCCGTTTCAGAATTGCCACCAGATTTATGATGGATTTGCTTAGACAGGATACAAGACACCCAACTCTAAGTCTTCCTTGTGGAACTAGAACTTTGTTGTCTCTGTGGTTTAGTCCATTCAGCTGAATTACTCTTTTTCCCCTATGGACAACCAAATGACTGTGTTGATACTGAAGTTGGAAGCCAAGGGCCTCTGGGCCCTAGACAGGTACTAATTTCATTTCCCTCTCTAGCATTAGCCAGGACAGTTTTATCAAGCTGTGATGTGAGGAGGAAGCCTGTGAGACATTTCCAGAAAAGTGTCTAGCACTGCCATTGTAATCGTTCCTCTTTAAAGTAACTTTCAATGCGTTTGCATTTTCATAAACCCAAATGTTTTGCTCTCTTTTCTTTTAGAGAGTGTCATCATTCACCAGTTACGCATGAACTCTAGATGAGTTGCCACCCCGCTGGAGCGCTCTGTGTGCACTACCCTCCGCGCCCGTGGGATGGATCCCTGTAAAGCCCTCTACCATCAACACCAGGGTCATTTGTGCTACTGACTATTCGTGGGAGTATTTAGTGCTTCCATTAGATTTTATGTATTTTTTTCTTGGTAGAGCTTTAAAAATGAAGGGCCTTGCTGGTATTTTGAAAGTACCTAGTCAGAGAGAGAGAAGCAATCTTTCTGCTAGCTGAATTTCACTTTTATTTGCAAAGCCTAAGGCACGTGCTTGATTTTGTTTGATATTTGCCATATAATTTATTTTTATAATACACTTTGTAAAGTAGCTGTCCCAAAGTTGCAATTCCTGTTGCTCATGGCGCATTTATTTGTAGAATACACTGTCAAATTTGCATTTTGATATTTTTGTAATAGAGAGTATGTAAAGAAAGAAAAATGTAACTACAGCAATATTTTGTGTTTAAATGGAAAAGTATTCAGCATTCTTTTTTTTTGCCACCAAGAGATTCTGTGAGACTAAATACTCTGAAGACTGCTGTATGGAATTTGTACTATTGCAGAATATTTCTTGTACTGTGTGATGGTTTGGCATAAAATTAGGTATTAAAATCCAGTGCCTTGAAATACAACCAGATTTACTCATTTCAAACAATGTAAGCCAGTTCTTAAAGCTGTGATTTTTTTCTATATAAAGTATGTTTTTACTTCTGCCTGTGCCAAAAAAAAAAAGTTGATTTTCATTACACTGTAACTAATAAATTTTCACAACTATGCAAATGTAATCAAGTGTTTGGATTTTAACTCCAGTTTCTTAAGGTTGGCAGTGCTCATCTACGTATTTGTTTATGGGGACAGAATTACGGGTTTGAAAGTTCCTTTTTCTGACTTGTGTTCCATGTGGTGTCACAGTGATGTAGAGTAAAACTGATCCATAGAATCCTAGAATGGTTTAAGTTGCAAGGACCTTTAAGATTATCTAGTTCCAAACTCCCTGCCGTCGGCAGGGACACCTTCCACTAGACAAGATCAATCAGAGCCCCCTCCAGCCTGGTCTTGAACATTTCCTGGGATGTGGCATTCACAACTTTTCTGGGCAACCTGTTCCAATGCTTCACCACCCTCACATTAATGAGTTTCTTCCTAATACCTTATCTAAATCTACTGTCTTTCAGTTTGAAACCATTTGTCCTTGCCCTGTCACTACATGCCCTTGTAAATAGTCTCTCTCCATCTATCTTGTAGTGTCAGAAGTTAAGATACAGAGAGAGATCAACCACCAAGCCCTTAATGACTTTATTGTTTCTAACCTTGTGTTTCACAGCACTGGTAGAGATGTTTGACTGGTACTGCCAGAATCTTTAGTCCTGGACTAGCAGGACTGTACAAATTAGACACCATGCGCTTTTCCACACACTGAAGGGCCTCTTTTACACTAGTGGGTATAACATCTCAAATAGCATCCAGAGAGTTCTGTGGCAGCTATACTTAAGATGGTTTTTGAATAAATTACACATAAAGCTACATACATACCAAGGCGTTTTTTCTTACACATTTCATAATTAGTTTTAGTATAAGTCATTGGCACATATTTAAAATACTGCAGATTTTTTAATTGCAGAAGCTACTGGGACAAACTACTTTTTTGGAAGGGAAAATGGTGATGCTTGCAGGAGATGTGCTGCGAGATGCCAGAAAGAGTGCATTAACTCTCCATCCCACTGGGATGAGTAGGTCATCCATCTTTGAAGCTGGAATATCTCTCTGCTGTGTAGTCAGTTTGGTCTTCATTGGACCCATGGGAGCTGTTTTTCCTTCTACATAAGAGTTCTCAGCAAATACTGACATTTTAGAGCAGCAGGATATTCTGGGACCTGTAGGAATTTGGAGTTAACCCTGTCGTAAAGAGTTTGCTAATACAGCTACACCAAGGAATCAAAATAAGTGCTGCTTTTCCTGGCAAAAGAGTAATTTTATTGGTATAGCTTATACTTAGCTGGTACACCATGTTTTTAAGGAGTGGAGGTTTTTTTTGTACAGCAGAGAGTGTATGCCAGTAACATAGCTGTGTCTGTAGGTCATATTTTAGAATGAGCTGAGAACAATTCCAGCTTTCAGAGAGCAATACAGCTAAGGTGAACAAAGTTTAGTGTGGGCCACATTTCAGCTTACTGCGCAGTAAAATGGACATTGTAGTCACCTAGATCTTCTATTTTCAAATCATCACTTTGGAATCAAAACCTATGCATGTTAAGATTTACACTGAGCTCATCTGGAATGAAATTCCTGGCTATTTGAAAGCGACTGTGAAGTGCCTGAAATAAACTCCAGCTTCTAAATATGCATAAGACATAAGTAAAATCTTATTCTGAAATACAGTCTACATTTAAAAGGCTCCAATCAAAGTAGATTGTTTATACTTTAATATAAAGCCAATTCAATATGAATGTAAGTTTATGATACCTAAACAAATTATATAAGCATTTATGGTTTTACAAATACACTGAGTTTTTAAGCTTCGCAAAATAAAGTTTGCCTAAAGCATAAATACAGACGTGGTATATTTGAAATCATTTAGATTTTAAAATATTTTCAACGAACTGTAGTATTTTGGAGAGTGAGACTGGTGATTTCATCTTCAATGCATTTATATTCCTGGTCAATTTTCTACACTATCTCATTTGGATATGAATCTAAGACATACAAATAAAGATAGTGCATTAGCCACATTGTTAGCCTGTATTTTGGGCACACTCAGGAAAAATCTGTTAATACAGACTGTATTGGTTTTTCTGTGGCCAGATTTTGGTGGCAGTGGGGGGGGCTGAGGGAGGGGCTTCTTCGAGAAGCTGCTGGAAGTTTCCCCATGCCCAGGCTGGGCCCGCTGCTGACCAAGGCCGGGCCAATCAGTAGTTGACAGAACGCCTCTGTGATAACATATTTAAGAAGGAAGAAAAAAAAAAAGTAGTTAGAAATGAAGATGGCTGCCGGAGAGGAGCAGGGTGAGAGCCTGTGAACAACAACGCAGACACCAAGGTCAGTGGAGAAGGAGGGGGAGGAGATGCTCCTGGCGCCGGAGCTGAGATCCAGCTGCAGCCCATGGGGAAGACCATGGTGAAGCAGCTGTGCCCCTGCAGCCCATGGAGGACCACAGGAGTGCAGAGATCCACCTGTAGCCCGTGGAGGAGCCACGCCGGAGCAGGTGGATGCTGGGGAAGGCTGCAGCCCGTGGGAGACCCAAGGTGGAGCCGGGTCCTGGCAGGGGACTGTAGCCTGTGGGGAGAGGAGCCCACTTGGAGTAGGATTCTCCTGTTAGGATGCGTGGCTCGTGGGGCCCACGCTGGAGCAGCCTGTGCTTAAGAGACTACACCCTGTGGAATTTTCAACCATGCGGCAGCAGTCTGTGAAAGGCTGCTGCCCATGGGATGGACTCTCGCCGGAGCAGTTTGTGAGAGGAACTGTATCCTGTGAGGGATGGACCCCATGGAATGCGGCTGGAAGGACTCCTCTTCCCAAGCAGCGGCTGAGAACAGCAACTGACCACACCAACACCTCCCCCCCCCACCTCGCCTTTTTCCCTTGACCGCTGCGGGAGAATAGGTTGGATGTAAGAAGGAGGGGGACTGGGAGGTAAAAGGTGTCTTTTAGTGTCTCACTCTTAGCTCTGATCTTGTTAGTAATAAATTTGATTATTATTCCCACATAGAGTCTTGTTTTGCCTGTGACAGTGATTAAGAAAGAATCTGCTGTAGTTGTTATCATGAATAGCGAAACCTCTCGTTATATTCTCTCTCTCCTCTATAGCTGGGCATGGGGGAGTGAGAAGGTGGCTGTAGTGGGCCCCTGGCACTCAGCCCGGGTTAAACCACTACACAGACTAAAGGTGATTAATTTCTACAAGTATTGTCCTTTCAAAGGAGGTAATCAGGAAGTGCTTTCAGACTAAGACGATGTGGAGTCTACCTGGTCTAGAGATATCAGTAGCTTTTAAGCACTAGTAAACCAGTGGAAATCTAGCTTTTTCTTAAAGATCTCTTATTATCTAAAGAGGATTGAAAGACCTGTGTTGTATAATTAAAGGTAATAAAATACAATGTTTCAATCTATTAAAAAAAACTCAAATACTTTGATTTCTAGAGATAAATTATGTACCCTGTGAGATTCCCTTTTGCCTTGCTGTGCAACGTAATTGGAAAAATTTAGCATGCTCTTTCTTGCCAGGCCTCTCACACCTAGCAGCATCAGGTCCCAGCTTCCTAATATTGCCTCTCAGTTGTCCTGAGAAATTTCTTGCTATCTCTCAGCACAGGTTTACAAGCAGCCTTGTTCCCTTGGGATCCCAGATTTCATGTCCCTGACTCTCTGTGAGGCTCTGGGAATAAAAGTAGCTGAAGGTGGCAACTGAAAACAGAAGATAATAAAGAAAAGGGTGATATTAGGGACAAGAAGCTTAGCTATGGGGAATGGGGCCCACAAGATAATGGAAAAGATAAATTAGGAATGAGATGCAGTTTTAGCACAGGTTCCACAAGGCATGCAATTAACTTTTGTACCCTGTATAATTATTTAGGCACCGAATTAATTTTTAAATTTCCTTTTGTGTCCAAATTTCCTATGCTGTCTGTGACAAGAGGCCTTTTGAACCTCCACAGAGGCTCGTTTGCACAAGTCATGTGCTCCCCCCAGTGGTCTTGGTTGATCTTCTTGGTGCTCCAGAGAACTAAAAGAAATTTATTTTAGAGGAACTGTTCTACATGCAGTTAAAAAGTCTTAAGACTGTATTACATACTTGTAAAGTTACTAAATTAAATAGTTATAAATATTTTTCCATAAAGTCAAGTATATACATAAGTACTTGCTGAAAGTGGATTTTGGCTAATCTCTAGAGACTACACAGGAAGGGCTACAGAGGCCTCACAAAACAGACTAATGCAGAAGTGCCAATAAAGTGAGAAACATGGACTTTCGATGTTGCAATAGGCTGAGGAAGGCCTGCTAAGGCAGGTATTTTGGGATAGAAATAAAGGATTCCACACTGCGTTCCACAAGGTAAATATTTCTTCACAGGAAGGCTGCCCTGGCAGGTGGTGGAGTCATCGTCCTGGGAGGTGTGTAGGAAAGGCCTGGAGCTTGGCACTTAGTGCCATGGTCTAGTTGACAAGGGGGTGTTCTGTCATAGGTTGCACTCGATGATTTCAGAGGTCTTTTCCAAAGTATTTGATTCTGTGATTCTTTTTCACGCACGGCTCCATTCAGATAAACTCTCACAACTCCCCTGCGTTAGTACATCCGTACAGCGGCGTGATGCTGCAGACAGCACGAAGCTGAAGTCGACTTCGTTTTCGACCCAGTGCACGCTGCCTTTCACCAGCAGGCGCTGCCTCCTGGCAATGGGAGGACAACGGAGTTCCACGAGTGGTGGGCGGGGGTGACACTTCCACAGAGTGATCTCCCTTTGGAATGGGCTGCCCAGGCAGGGGGTGCAGTCACCGTCCCTGGATGTGTTTAAGGAAAAGTCGGACGGCGTAATTAGTGACATGGTTTAGATGATGGGATGGTGTTGGGTAAGTTGATAAGTTAGGTAAAAGGTTGAACTTGATGATCTCTACGGTCTTTTCCAACCTCGTTAATTCTGTGCAATTCTGTGTAAGGCCGCGGGTCCGGGCACGTGCCCTGAGCCGTGCCCGCCTTGTGTCCCGTGAGCAGCTGAGGGAGCCGGGCCTGTTTGTCCCGGAGAGGAGGAGGCTCCGAGGGGCCCTCACTGCTCCGGCACTGCGGGAACCTCGGAGGAGGTCCTGGGAGGCGGGGGGAGATCTCTCCTGCCGTGCCCGCAGAGAGGCCTAGGGGAGGTTTAGACTTGGTATTAGGAAGAAATTCTTCACTGAAAGGGTGATCCGCCATTGGAATGGGCTGCCCAGGGAAGTGGTGGAGTCACCGACCCTGGAGATGTTCAAGAGTAGGCTGGGTGAGGCACTTGGTGCCATGGTTTATGCGATGGGCTTGGATTTGATAATCTTCAAGGTCTCCTCCAACCTTGCTGATACTGTGACAACAGGAGATGGCCCGCAAATGAGACAGGGGGGATTCAGATTAGCTACTCGAAAAAAAATCCCGGCGGCTGCTCCCACTCCCCCCCCAATCCCGAATTCCCTGATTTTGGGGAGGGGGGGG